>WEDG01000659.1:0-29213 GCA_017591395.1 Schistocephalus solidus | reverse complement strand
CTACACCGCAGAATGGAACATAAAGTGTTTTATTGTGATAGTAGGCTTGCGCAGCACCTATCGCACTCTTCCCTTCTCTCCTACCTACACCGTGAACCCGGACCTAGGCGTGCCACTATCACCCAAAAAAATGAAACCGTAGTGTCAAGAAAATCAACATTTTCAGCACAAATTGGCAAGGAATATGCCTTCAATTAACTTTAAAAAAAATGTATTTAATAAGTTAATACTTAATGGCCAAAAAGTTGTTTTTTAGTTGAGGGAACTGAATTGCCAAACTATCTATGTAACAGGAAGTATTAATAGAGACGATAACTTGCGTAGGTAGGTCAAATGAGTTCTTCAATCTGCGAAACCCCCTATTGATTAAGTGCTCCGGGAATTTTACCAAAAGTTACCTGTAATACTCGGGGTGAATGCATATTCAGATGTCCTATCCTTTATTTTTCTGAACTGTTTTTGCTAAGACTGAATGTACCTAAGCCCTCGAACCCACATTTGCTTGGTTTGGCAATTCCTCTCCGTCGTTTCGATCAAACAACCGGTGCGTGAGTAACCAGCAACCTTCGAGGCCTGGCTGAATCACAACAGTTTTGTTACCATGGTGTAGAAAATAATTGATGGCTCTTGCCGTTGTGCTAACTTAGCCTGATAGATGTCCCAGGATGGCACGCGATGGTTTACGTCTCTTAATGGTGTTTTTGGCTGATTTCTTTGCCAAAGAAAACGGAGGATGAGAAGAGGTAGACGCGATCACTGTGGCAAGGTCTTTATTCGCCTGACATTCCGAATTCCAGCTCAAACCCATATTTAGAGACAGCAGCAAAGAGCGCAATGCGTACACAGGGCACAGCATCATTTGAAGGCTGCAGTCACTATGTTACTGTATACCTATTAAATTAAATGCTTCCCTTTATTGAGGATGATTAACCGCTCAGGGAGCGTGCAGGCGAACATATTTTCTGACGCCAATGCCGGTCAGCCGGGTGGCCGAGTAATCATCACGCCAACGATACAATGTCGACACTAGCGTCAGTAGTGTGGAGGGACCGACTGACTCCTCCCACTCAGTTGAAATCCAAGTCGCCCCCCACCCCTTCGCTTTCTTGTCCTGGGAAATCCTGGTTCTTCCTGAGCAGACCATGGGGTGTGGTGGCACGATTAATTGTGGTTTTCGCGGTGGCATCCACTTACATCGCATCTCATCCCCAGTTTCCTCACTTCTATCATGACAGCGAGGCCAGGGCGTGTAAGAAAAGAAGCTGTGGTAGATATAGCGTAAGTATACTATTATGATAATAATTATAATAAGCTAAGTCACGTGAAATTTGCTGTCCCTGCGCCATGTGGGACACAACACACGTCTGAGTTGGGCATCCAATAGGGGGCAAAGAAATGTCGCATCACGTGATACAACTCGTCACCACCCTCCTCCCACCGGCCTAGATGTAAACAAAAAAACAAATGATAGTGAAAACGTAATGGCCAACAAGTTGTTTCTTAGTTGAGGGAACTGAATGGCCAAAAGATCGATTTAACAGGAAGTATTGATAGAGACGAGTACTTGTGTAGGTAGGTCAGATGAGTTCTTCAATCTGCAAAAACCCCCTATTTATTAAGTGCACCTGGAATTTAACCAAAAATTACCTGTAATACTCGGGGTGAATGCATATTCAGATGTCCTATCCTTTATTTTTCTGAACTGTTTTTTTTTGAGATCACAAGACCGCACTGAACATCGCAGCGGTAATTATATATTTTACCAACGAAAGATCGATTTTCGGGAGCGGAATTACGTGCGACGGGAGATCGATTGACTTCATGGCTGATTAAGGGTATAAAGAATTTGGATAGTGATTTCCATCTACCATCCTTCATGACGCACATATTGAAAGTAATATTACGTTGGTTGAAATGATAATCTTTTTAAGGAAAGCTGAAATGCCGAAAGCTCTCGCATGCAAGACATGTCTATGCAAATAGCGAAAAAAAACAATCGAAAATCATAAACGCAGCAGAGTTAAAAAAGATTTTTAAACACTTTTTATTTAAATGCACTCCTATTATTAGAGTATTGGGAAGTGTGGCAGTTAGGCAACGGCTTAATGTTTCATAAGGTGATCCAAAATGGTATTGTGAGAATTCAATGTAATAATTTGAGTAGCACTGCTTGAGATGTGATTGACTATGGGTAGAAAAGTCGCGCAAATAAAATTTCCCAAATCATCACACGTCAAAGGGCTGGTCAGCTACTGGGACAAAGAAACAGAATTACCAGATACAATCACAAAGTAGCCATTTACTATATATATATATATATATATATATATATATATATATATATATATATATATATATATGCATATATATATGCATATATATATATGATTATGGTAAGTAGGCGCTCACCGATCGGTTACAGGACTTACTCGTCCCGTTGTGCCTTGGGGCTAACGCTCTAGCCCCACCAGTAGCCGTTAGGCAGCTAAGTATATAGGCAGAATAACATGACCGACAAAGACAAGGGAGACTGAAATGGCCATTTCTGGCTTATTAGCCGTCATCAGCCAGCCATACCCAACCACAGATGCTGCGGTGCCCAAGGCTCGAACTCGCGGCCTGTCGGGCAGATTTCGAACGCTCTACCCACTGCGCCATGAGCTCGCTGTCTTGTCAGTTTCGTTTTTTTCTTAAAATTATCATGTTTAGTCCGTTGAGCTGCAGAGTGTTCCTGAAACTGGTTTAACGTTTTTCGCCACTGTCCAAAAATCTATGTTCTGAAGCCAAATTATGAACTCTGTTTACTCTAACCAACTTAGAAACCTTCTGTTACCTGAAAATACCGCTTGCCTTCGAATAATGTAAAGTATGCATAAATTAATCAGATTAGTATTCACTTAAAGTGTCTTTTAATTACGTGCCTTATTATAAAAAAGTTTTCTTTAAATTGATCTTAGGCATATTAATTGCAGAATTTTGTTGTGAATGCTCATTTCACTTGGTAATGAGTTTTCAGATTTAGGCGAATCAACAAATAGGCCTAAAACGCCCATCTGTATTATAACGAAGGCCCGAAAACTCGCTACTTGGGTAAATAGTTTTAATTAATGTCTTATTTTGAAGGTTTTGATTAAACAAATAGTAGTGAATCTATCCTTATGGCCAGGCGCTTGAAAATCTGGAAAATCTGGAAATATTTACCGGTATTTAAAGGACGATCTAATATTACGTGTAATCCAATATACAAAATACCAACAAATAAATTTTTCGAAAGAAAATTTATTTTGTTGTACACAAAATGGTATGTTTACGAGTTCACCTGAAAATTCTACTTGAATTTATAAGTCATAAATACAGTGATTTAGCACGTTTTTAAACCATACCACCTATTAAAAAAGTTGATATTTCTAGATGAACTAATAGTAATTTAACTATTTCCTTTTAAGTTCGCATAGGGTTGTTTATTATTATTTCAAAGGTTTCGTACATGCGCGGATGCCTTTTTACGAATAATTATCAGTCATTTGAAAATTTTGGCAATTTTTATGAGGTAGGTCACATACTGTAAGTCTTTTGACTGGCGTACCGCTAAATGCCAACCCGGGAACGCTGGAATCACAACTGGGCTTTCAGTGAAATTATTTTCCAAAGTACCCTAATTGATGGTACTCTTTTGGTTTTCTCTGATCTAACAGAGCTTAGCAAGGGTAGCCGTGCGTATGCACACACATTTCTTGATCATTAATCGGTCTTCAGTACGGTTACACGTCACTTTCTTCTTCTTCTTCTTTTCCTCCTCCTAAGCAAGAAATCAGAATGCGACCTCCCTGGCCGGTTCTCGTCTCTTCAATTTAAAACTACTGTTTGCTCCTCCAATATGGGCGAGCCCCACTTTCTGAAGGGGGAGTTGAAGCATGGCTCTGTTTAGTCATTGGACAATGGTCTTCTGCTTAGAGATCAGAAATCAGTCCTATAAGCGTCTCGAGGCTCTTCCAACTTAAGTATCACCTCCCTTCATATTGAAAACACTTTTTCCATAAGGTAACTAAATGGTATTATATTCATTGGCTCCGTTCAGGTACCTTTGGCTGACCCTGTCATCACATCTTTCATTCTCCCTTTATATCTAAAACCGTTTTTGCAAAACGTTGTTAAATCGTTTCTTATATTCATCGGTTACCTTTTATCCCCAACTGGGCTCCTAATATGGAGGGATTTATAGATTTCGGCATTCTCCCAATCGTTCTTCGTTTTTCTCCTTTAAGGTTGCCTACTTCGATTTCTTAAGTTCTCGTTTTAAAACGCGTCCTTCGAAGGCTTCCTTTCGCCTCTTGTCTTTTTTATTTCCTATTAACGGATATAAAACCTTTAAGGCATTTTAAAACAGTCTAGTACTCTGCTAGTCACATTCTGCATGATGCTGTCTATTCACCTCACTCCATTATAGAAAATCTCTCCACTCCATGCGCCGTGACTTCTAGCTGGCAATTGGAATATCAGGGTTCTACCCTCTCTGGCACGCTATTTTATGTAGTAAAGACTGAAATACAGAAACGAACGCCTCGGTTCTCCTAATTCATCTGTAAAGTTTATTATGGTCACAATGAATAAAGGAAGTTTAAGTGACAAGTTTGGCATAATAATTTCAAAATAAAGCGTATTCGGCTCTCTTTCTTTCTCCATTTCTCTCTCTCTCTCTCTCTCTCTCTCTCTCTCTCTCTCTCTCTCTCTCTCTCTCTCTCCAGAACAATGCCCAAACCTTGTTCTGAGTAGTGGGTAGTAGTGGCGGGGATGCAAGCATAGAATACATTTAGATGCGGGTCTGCAGTTTTCGTCCAATTTTCCAGACGTAGTTCCAGTCCCCATCATTACAACACATTTGGTAGACAACTGCGGAGAATTCGGTAGGGGACAGCCTGTCCTTAGATTGCATAACACGACTTACAAACACCCTCGACCGATATGAATTTGCGCAACCCCAGTGGCCGTTAAACTGTGCAAGCATCCATGCAGAGGCCGAGGTAGCAAACGAGAGAAAAACCAATTATTCCAAGGCCAATAAGTTCAGCCTGTCCTTCAAAACACTGCCCGGTATTAGCAGTAGACGCTTTGACAATGGAGAGCCAGCCAAGGTCTCCAAAAGGTCAGCAACAATACAAACCGGTTCCGGTGAGCACTTTAAATGTATCTGACCAATAAGATGCCTAAGTCGTCTGACTGGAGTGTTGATAATCGCCACCTGGGTAACACCGAAATCATGTTGGAATCGTAAATACAACTGACACTCGCAGGCGTTTCCAACTTTTTGAAATAAAACTTTAACGTCCACGTGCATCCGCCCAGACGCATTGTGGGAGGCTGAGCTAGATCGTTTCCGGACCTGTCGACTACTCTGGTTTCTGGGACGAAAACGTTTGCGGTGATGTTGTCAGTTATTAAGAAATTTGGTCGACATTGCCGAGTAGATGATTGATCATGCGGAAAAAATATCACACAGCAACTTGTCAGTTGCAAGTTAAATGTGCAACATTTATTAGTAGAGGCTAACCTGAATGAACGTATACACTTCACAGTATACAGACTTTACAAAAGTCGAGTAATTTCGTGAAGATGCGAGGAGTCGAATAAAATTAGATACTCGACATTGAAAATCAACAACTTGGGATATTGCGTACTCAGCGGGAGGATGAACGAGCAAATGTTTTATGGAATTTAGAGTCGGTTGACGTCAACCGTTTTCATGGCCACCGTCTCCTGTCGCTGCATATACCGCACAAATTTTACACGGACTTTTGAACTACATCAGATATTGCGTATGAAAAATACGTCAGAGTCATAGTGCATAAGGTGGTTTAATTAATTACGGCATTGTAGAGTTGCGAGAGAAAAATTGTGGACTCTACTGTGCGAGAGAACAAACGATGTGTGTGAATTAAAGGAGCAGGACGTAGCCCACCAAAGTCAGTTTCATGGCACAATCCAGTGGTTTGTAGGAATCAGGTTTGAGCCTGCGTAGACGCAAGTTGCAACATTTTACATAGTTTGTGAGCTGTTCTTGCAGGACTCTGTACGCCACTTAAGCGTGTTTTGCACTGACTGCTTCTGTAGAGCTGCCGCTGTCAGTAATGGCAGCAACATTCGTAACCCCATTTTCTGTCAAAATACTTTTTCATCAAAGTTGAGCATGTGAGACCTCTGCTGTTAGGCGTGATCAGGTGACTGTAGCAGCCTGTTTAGATCGCTTTCTCGAAGTGAAGATGGTCGGCTCAAGTCCCGGTGGGTAACTGTCGTTAGAAGTTCGGTGCATTTCATTTAGCAGCGCATCGTCTTTAGACAATTCACGCACCAGAAATAAAACGCTGCAATCGCTGTCCTTAAGTTTGTTTACTTGTGTTTGAAATGTACTCTAGGTGACCTAGCTCATGAAACGTGATGATGGAACGTCAGACGATCAATTTTACGGTTAATAAAATTCTGCGGATTTTATTTATTAGTCTAGCTGGGAAGAACACCTTGTATGGTAACCTAAGCAGGAAATTATGATTAGGATTAAGGGGCCGGTTGAGGGTTAGGTTAAAGTTTAAGATTAATGTCAGAATTGGGATTGGGGACTTAATTAGGCTAAGGTTTAAGGGTAGTATCGTGTTAGATACAGAGTTACATCGATTTTCAAAATTCCGATTCGTATGTCAGCCCTTTAACATCCCCTCCCTCCCGTCTTCATGACTTGTGAGTCATACCACAAAACAAGAACGTGTTCAAGCATACGGGAACCCTTCATGCTCGAAGGCTCGAGCTAATGCTGCTTGCTCGGGAGTCATCCCCTGCTCAGTTTGACTTTTATGCTAGCCAACATTTCCCCTGGGTCAACTTCTGTGAGTTTTATGCAGAACAGACCAACACTGAACCAGAAGAGCGAGTGTTCACTCTCATGGGAGTAGAATCTTCCGTAGAAAAGAGGCTTTTCATTGTGCCCTGAAGCAGGTGGTCGAATGGCCTTGCTGATAATGATAAGAAAGTTAGAAACGACTTTATTAAAGCCTCTTTAAACATTGCACACCTACAGAATGTTACCTATTTCCTGAAACGTGATGATTAAAGTTGAGAATATCAATCGCCGATGAATAAACTGCTGTAAATTATATTTATTCGTCTAGCATTTTCAGGTGGATGCTCTTTTGCATGCAGAATGTGTTTATACGAAATAGCATTAGTCAAAATGTTTGCAACTTTGAGCGGAAATCTATTTTACGTTGTAGTTCGTCAGTTTCCTATCCTAATAGCTATCCCAGACTGCGTTTTTGCATCCACGCGTGTCTTAGTTTGATAACAGAGTAATGTAATCTCGCTAGTTTTACCACTCGGAAGTTTCGGCACCTGAAAGTAGATTTTTTGCCTCCAGGTAAATCAGCTAAAACAAGGGGTAAAAAGGATGTTTTTTTAGAATCTCGGAAGTTTTATCGATTTCTAAAAATTAAAATTTTCAAATCTGTTTGCTTTGATGCCATAAGACGCAGTAATAATGTCTACTGGCAATCCTTTGGTTAAATGGGCTGACCGTTTTTGCTGTTATTTCGATTTATTATTTTATGTTTCTATGAATGGGTCCCCAAATCGAACGATATGTTAAAGTTAAAGCACAATCCAAGATACATTTGTATGATCTCGTTTCCACTCATTTGCAACTGTTGAGCTGTCGCGCAATTTTTGCATCCAATAACTCAGGCTCTATTCGCTGGTTTTAAATTCAGACCGGGGAAAAATGCTTCAAATTTCTATTTAGGCTGATTTCTCCCTTTAGTTTGTTGGGATGGACAGGCTTTGAAAATCTTCCGCTTTTCTGATAGTGTTGGCATTTCCAAACAATGTTCTATTCAATTTCAAAGCGCAATATGCCCTCTTTTCACGAACGGCGTTTCTTTACTGCAGAAAGACCTTTGAGACTCAGTGTAGGCTGATTTTGCGTAACAGGGATTTTCTTCTGAAATCCCGGAGATTTCATAAGTTAGGAAATCTAATGTAGTTCCTTTTAAGGGCAGAAAGACAGTATCGACAAAGACAAGGGAGACTTGAAGGGTCAGTTCTGGTTTGTTAGCCGTTGTCAGCCACTCATAGTCAACCCCAGGTTTTGCAACATCTGAAGCTTGAACTTGTGAACTGTTGGATAGGAGTTCAATGCCCTAACCACTGACACACGGACTCGTTCTCCAGTCGGTTGCGATAGGGTATATATTGACAGGAATGGCGAAGCGCTCACGAATCGCCGATGTCTTCCTGCCTGTAATATATCTTAGCCGCTGCGCGGCTGCTGGTGGAACTCGAAATTGAGTCCCATGGCAGAACGGGACTAGTGAGTTCCGTTAGCGATCGGTGAGTGTTCATCAATGATTGTCCATATTCCCGATCTAAACTGCCAAGACAACGAGCCTGTGGCCCAATGGTAAGAGAGTTGGACTTCTGACCAACAGGTAACCGGTTCACATCTTGGGTGGAGAACAACTGGGGGTTGGGTATGGCTGGCTGACGACGGTTAATAAGCCAAAAATTGCCATTAGAGTTTCCCTGGTCTTAGATGGTAATTTTATACGGCCTATTCTACTACTAGCCGCTGTGCGGCTGCTAGCGGGGCTTAAGAGTTAGCCCCAAGGCACAACGGGACGAGGGAGTTCCGTAACGCGCTCGGTGATCGCCCCACCACTACTGTTAGAAGTTCCTTCTGTTTGTTTTAATTCTGCCTAGTTTCGTTTTTGATCAAGGTTACAACGTGGTTATTGACTGCATTCCTGTATTTCATCCAAGATGCGAGTACTCCCTCACAATCTATGTGCATGCAAACCAAATATTCCCCAGCAATGGAAATCCTGTTCTACTGTTCTTATTAAATGTTCTTATTAAAATGGTTCTTCTTCGAAAGTGAGCGGTTATTGAGAGATAAATGAGTTGCCTGCTCTGGCTCTCTTCACTGATTTAGGTGATCCCAATCCCGGTCATAACGTAAATAAGTAAATAAATAAGTAAATAAGTAAGTAAATAATCTAATTCTTAGCATACTTTTTATCTGCGTTTTCAGCAAGGAAAATCCGGTTATTATGTTCTTGTGGTTTTTGACCAGCGATTGCAACGGGTCCAGTCGATTTTTCCCAGCATGATCGTGTATGCAATCTACAGATTTGTATGCACATAAAAACCTTCATTATGGTGCATTATGTCTCATGCTATTACTACAGACTGGACCTGAAGATAGAATCTCTCTGATTATACCCTCAATGCTTAGATGCTACAATCGTTTCGCGGGCATATGTACTCGCTGGTATTCGCCGGTATCTGTACTGTATCAATATCCGTGCACTTACCGGCAACTCAATTGCCCTCAAAATACTTTATGTCTGAATCAAAAGAGCGGTGAATGATAATTCGGAAAAGTTTTCTTGATTACTGTTCAACCATTAATTCCGACCAGTTCCATCCTTCGCCCTACATATCGTGATGGGAGCAGGAAAGGAAAATTGTGTGTGAATTAATTTATACTGATAGTAGTAGACTTGCACTGGGATCTAGCGCGCTGCCTTCTCCTCTTCCAACTAAGATCGGTGTCAAGACAGCTTCCAGAATGCTGAAGGCGGGATCGGATAAAGATGGCTGGGGCAGCGTTAACTCTCACTGAGCCACGTCACCACATCGCCTGGTCTCGGTAAGAGTCTGTAGAACGATCCATATGTTACAAGATCTCATCTTGCACCATTTGGGGCATAGATCGGTTAGTATTTCTGGCAAGAATGCGATCGTACTCAGGAAACAAAGGATAGGGCGGAAAGTAATACGAAACCGGTGGTATTCAGGGTTGTATGGGTGCAACTAAATGAAGAAAATGAGAGTGTCAACCTAATCCTAACTCTATCCATTGGGGTAGGCATTAGTTGCTGGGTTAGTATGATCGCACAATTGTTAGTTGCCCGACACGTGCAGCTTGCGAGATCCGGTGGCGTTACGTCACGCTTACGACCACTATGCGCAATGCCATTCCTAGCTGATCTGACTCACGTTTTTACGGAGCCTCGATGGGCCCAAGAATGGGGTTGGCGCTGTGCGAGATTGCGTTGCTACAGTAAAAGGGCTGCGTTTTGAAACTAACGTTGGAGATTGTGCCTTTGAAATGCTTGACATCTATTTTGTTGGATCAGCTACTTTGCAGGCTGCGCACTAGCTGCCTCAGTTTAATTTGAGATAGAACTTTCTCTGGCGTCCATCTAATCCAACTCCACCCCCCTTGCCTTGACCCAATAATTTATGTTGCAAAACAGCTTCTTCCTCTATAGAGAATGTCTCCTCTCTAGCTGTTTGGCGGGCGCGCGATTCCTTGTGGTTTGGGTAGCCCTATTTCGAGTATACTTCTGTGTGGATATCAGCCTACCGTTTAACCCATCTAACTAGCGACTACCAAGAAGTAGGGTCGGATCTGTCATTTTCCCGAAATTGCGATTGCACTTGCATAAAGTTCACGGACGAGATGTCGTTTTCAACTGGAGCTCGACGTTCTTCCACCTTAGCCTGGTCATCTGTCACCTTTTCGATTCGAACCAATTACTTAAGTGGAGTTTTCATATTGATTATCGTGCAGCCTTTTCCCAAGATATTTCAGTCAGTGTAAGATGTCGACATTTGAACGAGCTTCTCTTTCTGAAAAAAATGACTACATAAGTAGCCACCATTTTTCGCATTGGTTTTTGATACCCTTATCAATTTAAATATATTCGATAAAAAATATCCAAAATATTGGTTCTTGGTTTGGTAGCAGATTATGTCATCCTTTAATGTAATGCTTGAAGAAGGTGTTTCTTTCAGCTTTAAAAATTTTTCTAAGTTGCCGAACAACAGTGAACCCTAAAGACCGTTGCAACTGAATTCGCGGTTTCCAAACGATGTGCTGTATAAATTCTGTCTAAAGAAATTAACAGATGGTTAATAAACATTTTATGGTCTTAAACATTTCATAATAAAAACGCTTTGAAACCGAAAGATGCCCTTTCTTCAATTACATATATATATATATAAATATCTTTATGAGAAGAAAAGGCGATCTCAGGGACTATAGGTGTATTGTCCTGACGTTTCAAAAGCATACAAGCTTCCATCGTCGGAGGGGAGTATCGTACCGCGTCTCACAGTATTTATAGGGGGTGATAGCCATTTTTGTAACACAGCGTTGATTGGACGGGTTTACCTTAACAGTGTACACGATAGGAGGACGGGGTGGGGGAGTCCTTCTTTGGCTTTGGCGTTCTTTGCCAGCATACACACATGAAATTGCTGTCAGTTGACATGTCTCTGGTTGAGGGGGCGGCCATTGTCTGGGTCCGCATTGACCTCAATTGGCGCCCTGGGTCGATAGTCATGTTTTTGTCCTGAGGGCATGCCTCCTCGTATGTCGGGGTAGTAATTGATGCGGCGGTAATCATGACTGCGCCTTCGTCGGCACCGAATTTTGGCGTGGTTAGGTGAATATCCGTCCTAGGTTCTCCCGCGGTGGAATTCACGTTTGGCCTAATGCCGTGTTTGCTCTTACGTTCGATGAGCTGCGCCCGGAGGGCCTGGTAAGCTGCCGGAAGGGCGACACAACGGTCAATCGACGTAGGCTCCGTGTGCCAGGATTCGATTGTTTCCCTGGTTACGCGGTCATTTCCTCGACCCAGGATTTTGGCGTTTTGGAAGGCGAACGTGTGCCCAGAGTTCGTACAGTGTTCCGCCACCAGGGACAATAGGTCCATTCTCCTCACTGCCCGCACGTGTTCGGTGACACGGGTCTGCAACCGCTTCCCTGTCTCTCCGACGTAGTTACCTTCACAGGAGTCACATTGGATCCGGTAGATGATGTTGACGTCTCACCTCGTGAAAGGGGGTTTTCGGTATCATAACTAGATTCCGAATGGTTGAATCCGGTCGATGGGCGATTCCGATCCCCAGCGGTCTGAGGAGGCGGGAAACTGCCTCAGAGACGCCGTCAATGTATGGCAGTGCACGCCAGACTTTTGGCTGTTCTGTTACCAGATTTTGTCTTGGTTTGGCAAGCCTGCTGCGCTCGATGAAGTTACGAGGGTATCCGTTGGCCATGAAAAGGTGGTGGAGGTAGCGGAGTTCTGCCCTTTTGTCGTCCGACTCGCTGCAATGTGTTTCTGCCCTTCTATAGAGAGTTAGCACACAGCTGCGTTTGTGGCACAACGGGTGCTTACAGTGGTAACTTAGGATTTGTGTTGGTTGCCTTCCTATAAACCGTAGTTTTTATGTGCCCGTTGGATTTTCGATGGACAAGAACATCCAGGAATGGCAGTTGGTTGTTAATTTCGGTCTCCATTGTTAATTGGATGTCCGGGAAGATGGAATTCAGGACATTATGGAATTCTTCGATCATTTATCGTTTGATGATGACGAAGGTATCGTCGACGTATCGAGTCCAAAACGTTGGCCTGTAGTTTGCGAAAACCAGAGCCTCAAGCTTTTGGAGAACTGCCTCAGCGATGAAGCCCAAGAGCAGCGATCCCATTGGTGTCCCTCTGATCTGCTCGTACATGGTCCCCTCGAAGGTGAAGTACGTCTTCAGACAGAATTTTAAGAGTTGGACAAGATGTCCCCGCTTCACCGACTCGCCTGCATCATCGTACTGCTTCTCAAGCAATTCGCTTACCGTTTTGACTGCTAAGTCCTGCGGGATTGAAGTGAAGAGAGAGGTGACATCAAATGACACCATGACCTCGTCTGCGGTGAGTCGCATCCCCCTGAGCCGTTCCAGGAACTGAGTAGCCGAAGTGACCGTTGTGGCTGCGCCCGAGGTGAGAGACTTCAGGTGTCGGAACAACCATTTAGCCAGATTGAATGTTGGTGCACCACGCAATGACACAATTGGACGGAGGGGAATATCGGCCTTGTGTACTTTTTGGTAATCCGTAGAACCTTGCTGCGGCCGCATCTGATGGTTTTATGGCCAGTCTTACCGACTTACTTATTACTTTTGTTTGTCTGCATATCGGCAAGCGTTTTGTCTAGCTGCATCATCAGCTTCTTCATCGGTTCACCATCGCATCGAAGATATGCCTGTCGGTCTTCCAGCAGGTTGTTGGCCTTTTGAATATAGTCGGTCTTATCCAAGACGACTGTAGAACGTCCTTTGTCCGCTGGTAGTATCACAATATTCGTGTCAGCTCTCAGACTCTTGACAGCATCCTGCTCCACTCTGGTAATAATTGCGCGTGGTTTATGCGCCATTACCAAGGCGGTTACCTGTTGCCGAACAAGGTGTTTTTGTTTCATCGGATTCCCCGGTTTGTTTGAGAATTGATTCGACTGTGGCAACGAGGTTAACCGGATCGGCGTCTGTGGTATTGAAGCAAGCCTCATGACTCATAAACTTCAGCTGTCCAGGCGTCAACTGTTTAGAGGACAGATTGTGGACTAGGACATCAGTCTCTTCCTCAGGTGAGTGGCTTATATTTCGAAGCTTATCCGCCAGATCCGCATCTCGTTTTGCCCGTAATTTTCTGGCTCGTCTACTTATCACATGTCGCAAAAGTGTAGTTCCATCTTCGCCAATGAGTTCAGCACACTTTGCAACTGCTTGACTCAAAACCCCGTTATATTTCCGTAATCAAGGATGGCAGTCCTGGAGGAGCGCCCGAAGAACTCCCACACCCCATCCTCCTATCGTGTACACTGTTAAGGTAAACCCGTCCAATCAACGCTGTGTTACAAAAATGGCTATCACCCCCTATAAATACTGTCGAGACGCGGTACGATACTCACCTACGACGATGGAAGCTTGTATGCTTTCTGAAACGTCAGGACAATACACCTAAAGTCCCTGACAGCCTTTTCTCCCATTTTATGTCCGAGGGAACGCATCTTTGCTTTATTCACAATATATATATATATATATATATATATATATATATATATATATATATATATATATATATATATATATATAGTATAGCAAAGACGTTATACCGTACTTCCGACATAGATACTAGCTAAAAGCCCAGACCCGTGTTTCGCCGATGTTTCTGCTGCTGTGTGACACAGCAACGAGGGGTTCGGCTCCTCAGTGGGTCCCCCAGCGTTCTCTATGCGGTTTCTGGTATATGGACTACAGAGAATAATCGGGGTAAATAATTTCTGAAATTATTAAGTGCAGGACATGGAGTCAGGTGCTTCGGACATGACTTTTTAGGGTCAGACCCGAAATTTCAATGAACATTTGGGTCGAAGACAATCAACCACTGTGGAATAACCACGTAATGCCCATTCTACAAACAAGTAGTACTACAAGTAGTATGAATCTTATATGGCAAAGACGTTATACCGTACTTCCGACATAGATACTAGCTAAAAAGCCCAGACACGTGTTTCGCCGATGTTTCTGCTGCTGTGTGACACAGCAACGAGGGGTTCGGCTCCTCAGTGGGTCCCCCAGCGTTCTCTATGCGGTTTCTGGTATATGGACTCCAGAGAATAATCGGGGTAAATAATTTCTGAAATTATTAAGTGCAGGACATGGAGTCAGGTGCTTCGGACATGACTTTTTAGGGTCAGACCCGAAATTTCAATGAACATTTGGGTCGAAGACAATCAACCACTGTGGAATAACCACGTAATGCCCATTCTACAAACAAGTAGTACTACAAGTAGTATGAATCTTATATGGCAAAGACGTTATACCGTACTTCCGACATAGATACTAGCTAAAAGCCCAGACACGTGTTTCGCCGATGTTTCTGCTGCTGTGTGACACAGCAACGAGGGGTTCGGCTCCTCAGTGGGTCCCCCAGCGTTCTCTATGCGGTTTCTGGTATATGGACTCCAGAGAATAATCGGGGTAAATAATTTCTGAAATTATTAAGTGCAGGACATGGAGTCAGGTGCTTCGACATGACTTTTTAGGGTCAGACCCGAAATTTCAATGAACATTTGGGTCGAAGACAATCAACCACTGTGGAATAACCACGTAATGCCCATTCTACAAACAAGTAGTACTACAAGTAGTATGAATCTTATATGGCAAAGACGTTATACCGTACTTCCGACATAGATACTAGCTAAAAAGCCCAGACACGTGTTTCGCCGATGTTTCTGCTGCTGTGTGACACAGCAACGAGGGGTTCGGCTCCTCAGTGGGTCCCCCAGCGTTCTCTATGCGGTTTCTGGTATATGGACTCCAGAGAATAATCGGGTAAATAATTTCTGAAATTATTAAGTGCAGGACATGGAGTCAGGTGCTTCGGACATGACTTTTTAGGGTCAGACCCGAAATTTCAATGAACATTTGGGTCGAAGACAATCAACCACTGTGGAATAACCACGTAATGCCCATTCTACAAACAAGTAGTACTACAAGTAGTATGAATCTTATATGGCAAAGACGTTATACCGTACTTCCGACATAGATACTAGCTAAAAGCCCAGACACGTGTTTCGCCGATGTTTCTGCTGCTGTGTGACACAGCAACGAGGGGTTCGGCTCCTCAGTGGGTCCCCCAGCGTTCTCTATGCGGTTTCTGGTATATGGACTCCAGAGAATAATCGGGTAAATAATTTCTGAAATTATTAAGTGCAGGACATGGAGTCAGGTGCTTCGACATGACTTTTTAGGGTCAGACCCGAAATTTCAATGAACATTTGGGTCGAAGACAATCAACCACTGTGGAATAACCACGTAATGCCCATTCTACAAACAAGTAGTACCACAAGTAGTATGAATCTTATATGGCAAAGACGTTATACCGTACTTCCGACATAGATACTAGCTAAAAGCCCAGACACGTGTTTCGCCGATGTTTCTGCTGCTGTGTGACACAGCAACGAGGGGTTCGGCTCCTCAGTGGGTCCCCCAGCGTTCTCTATGCGGTTTCTGGTATATGGACTCCAGAGAATAATCGGGGTAAATAATTTCTGAAATTATTAAGTGCAGGACATGGAGTCAGGTGCTTCGGACATGACTTTTTAGGGTCAGACCCGAAATTTCAATGAACATTTGGGTCGAAGACAATCAACCACTGTGGAATAACCACGTAATGCCCATTCTACAAACAAGTAGTACTACAAGTAGTATGAATCTTATATGAAAAGACGTTATACCGTACTTCTGACATAGATACTAGCTAAAAGCCCAGACACGTGTTTCGCCGATGTTTCTGCTGCTGTGTGACACAGCAACGAGGGGTTCGGCTCCTCAGTGGGTCCCCCAGCGTTCTCTATGCGGTTTCTGGTATATGGACTCCAGAGAATAATCGGGTAATAATTTCTGAAATTATTAAGTGCAGGACATGGAGTCAGGTGATTTTCGACATGACTTTTAGCAGACCCGAAATTAATCGAACATTTGTCGAAGACATCAATCACTCGTGGAATAACCACGATAATCGCCCATTTACACAAAGTAGTACTGAGTAGTATGAATCGATATAGCTCAGCCGATGCTGCTGCTGTGTGACACAGCAACAGTTCGCTTCAGATCTCAGCGTTTCATGGCGGTTTTCTGGATACGGACTCCAGAGAATAATCGGGTAAATACTTTCGAAATTACAGGCGCAGATGGTGATGACTTTTTGGTCAGACCCGAAATTTTCACGAACATTTGTCGAAGATCAACCACTGTGGACAACCACGTAATGACTATTCTACTAAACAAGTAGTACTGATTAGTAGTATGAATTTATAGTAAAGACGTTATACGGTAGGCTTCCGACATAGATACTAGCTCAAGCGTTCACGTGTTTTGCCGATGTTTCTGCTGCAGTGACACAGCAACAGCATTACGTGGTTATTCCACATTGGTTGATTGTCTTCGACCCAAATGTTCATTAAAATTTCGGGTCTGACCCTAAAAAGTCATGTCCGAATCACCTGACTCCATGTCCTGCACTTAATAATTTCAGAAATTATTTACCCGATTATTCTCTGGAGTCCATATACCAGAAACCGCATAGAGAACGCTGGGGACCCACTGAGGAGCTGAACCCCTCGTTGCTGTGTCACACAGCAGCAGAAACATCGGCGAAACACGTGTCTGGGCTTTTAGCTAGTATCTATGTCGGAAAACGGTATAACGTCTTTGCCATATAAGATTCATACTACTTGTAGTACTACTTGTTTGTAGAATGGGCATTACGTGGTTATTCCACAGTGGTTGATTGTCTTCGACCCAAATGTTCATTGAAATTTCGGGTCTGACCCTAAAAAAGTCATGTCCGAATCACCTGACTCCATGTCCTGCACTTAATAATTTCAGAAATTATTTACCCGATTATTCTCTGGAGTCCATATACCAGAAACCGCATAGAGAACGCTGGGGACCCACTGAGGAGCCGAACCCCTCGTTGCTGTGTCACACAGCAGCAGAAACATCGGCGAAACACGTGTCTGGGCTTTTAGCTAGCATCTATGTCGGAAGTACGGTATAACGTCTTTGCCATATAAGATTCATACTATTTGTAGTACTACTTGTTTGTAGAATGGGCATTACGTGGTTATTCCACAGTGGTTGATTGTCTTCGACCCAAATGTTCATTGAAATTTCGGGTCTGACCCTAAAAAGTCATGTCCGAATCATCTGACTCCATGTCATGCACTTAATAATTTCAGAAATTATTTACCCGATATATATATATATATATATATATATATATATATATATATATATATATATATACTAAAGCCCTCCTCTTGCTATCGTGTGTTTGAATCCCACCCAGGCCACCGAGTCTTTTACAGTTGGGTCAAATGAAGTATTCAAATCCATCGAAACACCTAATTACTTTAAAATATTTTATGTTGCAAAAGGACCACACATAGATTCAGTGGTAAGATTCGCTTTGGAAAATGTGATGAGGTTCTCTTAAACATATACTCTTGCTGCTTTTAAATTCCTTCAAAATTAACTGTTAACTTGGAATAAATCAATCTGAACTGAGCTTTATAGGCGTAGGACACAATTTTATACAAGTATTTGGGGCGAAGTCTATCAGTCACAGCGAGATAATCGCATAATATTCATTAAACTGTCAACAGACAGAGATTAGTATCACAAGAAGAAGAAGAAGAAGAAGAAGAAGAAGAAGAGAAGAAGAAGAAGAAGAAGAAGAAGAAGAAGAATAGACGATCACTGGAACATGGTGTTTATTGGCCTGGCGTTTTCGGATTCTCCCTCGAACCCATCATCAGAGACAGTTGCTGAAAAAGGTTGCACGATACACCACATTGGCAGCACAGGTAGTAGCTCAAAGCCTGTGCTACAGACATTATGAATACCGGTAGCTGGGCGCTAATCAATCGGTCATGGAACTCAATCGTCCCGTGATACCTTCGGGCTCACTTGAGCCCCGCCGGCGGCCGCTCTGCTTGTAGTGATGTAGGCATAAAGACATTCCCGCATTAAACTTCTGGGCAACAGTTCGCATGTTCGAGCCTCGGGTGCCGCAACAACTTAGGTTGGGTATGACTGGCTGATGATGGCTAATAAGCCAGAAATGGTAATTTCAGTCTCCCTTGTCGTTGCCGGCAATATTCATCTGCCATTTCTACTAATAACTGTTTTGCGGCTGCTGGCGGGACGAGCGAGTTCCGTTAGCGATCCGTGAGCGTTCATCAACGAATGCCAGTTAATATTCCTGATCTAAACGGGCCAGACAACGAGCGTTAAAGCGTTGGACTTCTGAGCAACGGGTCACGGTTTCGATCCTCGGAGGGTGCACAATCTGGGTTTGGCTATGACTGACTGACGACGGCTAATAAGTCATAAATGGACATTCCATTCTCCCTTGCCTTTGTTCCTTTTAAGACCCTGCGTGATGCAGTTGCACAAGCCGCCATCAAACAGGAAGGAATCGGTTGAAAAAGCACATAGATTCAGAAGAAAGATTCGATTTGGCAAATGGATTGAGTTTAAACTGGAATATAACCATCACCCACGAATCAACCTTACAGACTCTACTGTATTCTATGACTCCATGACACCTAGCCCCACTTCAAAGTCCTTGAACTGGCATTTGACCAACTCCCAATAAAAGCATTCGATTTCAACGTATATTATCAAACGGGGCACTTAACGCTAAACTCTGAAGCTTTTATTTAATGTTTCTTGTCTCTATAATTAAACATCCTTATGATTAAAAATCGCACCATATCAATACAATCAAATCCAGCATTATGCGATTTTATAGCATACGCTGCAGTTGGGCAAATAAGTAAAGGGGCGTACTTTAAAACATTTCGCTTGCAGGATCGATAGTCGAACGTCGGGTGAACCTTCTGTAGCCCAAGGAAATGACGATGCCATCGAAGGTAACATTTTCAAGGTCAATAATGAAATGCAAACCAAAACCCCCGAAAGGAAAGAACGACCAGTCAAGCATGAATTTCTCCCATGGTCCGCCTGGTCACTTCATCTCGTTTTTTAACATTTCACGAGGTCAACGCCTCGTCTTACCTTCCATCGGTTCGAGACCGCCTATGAAGGAAAATTCATAGGTACGTGAGAATAAAAAGTCATAATTGGCATCATGTTGTATTATCTTACTGTCTGACAAGTGTGCAAGCTCTTGTTGGGCCTTTGAAATATTTGAAAGGCAGACGGTCACGCTAGCATGGTTTAATTGTGGCAGCTTAAGCCATTACGAAGATGCTGATCGTCATTAGGACCTTTCGGTTCTGAATGGAAAGAGAAAAAGTGAGATGTCAGTTGTGGGGCTGTTGCGTTCTGTACAGAAAGATTAGAGAAAAGGCTGGAAAAAGTTGGCAGCCGGAAGAGGGCACACGTCCGGCGTATTGAGTCTAGGTTGCGGAGTTGTCACAGCACCATGAGTGACAGAGCACGCCTTAGTCGGCCTTGGCTATGATTGGGCAATTTGGACAGCCCGTGATTGGTCAAGAACCAGACTGCCACCGTGGTGCGCACGTACTCGTTAGAGGCGCAGCCGTGCAACAGGTGCTCATACTTTTACAAGGACATGTTTTGGATTTTTTCTCTTCCTTTGGTTAATCCCGATTTCCAACGGCCGTAGGAGATCACTGGCTGCCACAGGAACACCATCAACGCATGAACCAACATGTAGTAGATAATTCAATGGCCTTTGGATTTCCCAGAAACGTCAAATGCGTTGGATAAACTTACGGGGAAGCCCACTGACGAGTATGGGATGCTGAAAGTAGTGAAGGTCCATCATTTGGCTCCCTACAGTCTGCTTCTGCCTTTTTGTAGATAGTTCGAACAAAGTTTTTTTCCGAAGCATAATGAGTGCTTGCTGTGGTAACCTCGGATTTGACGTGTGTTGATGGTGCCATTTTCGGCATCGGCTGGGCTTTCGCTTGAGTGGACGTCGTGGAGTGGCAGCTGATTACTGTTCCTCGTCTTCGTTCTGAACTGGATGTCTGGAAGAGATTTGAATATCTGCAAAGTTGGTAGCCACTATGAAAGCATTAATTTCCGGCGGTAATGAAGCGGTCGAAATAACTCTGCCTCGCCTGGATCAGTCCAGGTTTCCACTGGCCGCGACCGTATAATATCTGTTGGGAGTGCATTTAATGACGTCTGTACGCCCAAAGGTCTTCTACAAACTGCCAGCTGAGAGGACACGCTCCAAGAGCTCGGACCTCGAATGCGTGCGTTTTGGCGTAGGCCTGTCCAATAACCGGGTTTTTGCCGCGGTCGCGTCACTACTGCATGTTTCACCGTGCATCATCACCAGGGCGACAGTTGTTTGTCCACAGCCCATGCACACTCTACCCTCCGTCAGTTTCCAGCGTAGCAACCACGTTCACCTGATACTCCAAAGTAGAGCCGGCGCCATAAGCAGAGGATTTACCCATTCAGAAGACCGCAAACTTCGTATTGTTTATCCTGTGGATGCTGTCCGGATTCGGGTGATCCAACACAGTAAAACCGGGGTTTAATTGGCAGTGAGTAAAGGATTCTCCTTTTAATCACTCTAAAAGTTGTCAGTCAATGCGTACGAAAAGGATAAGAAGCTTAAAGTTTACTTTACTAGATATCAAAAATATGGTTCATCCTTTCGTTTACAAAACACCGTTGTCCTGTTGAACCCGACTTGAGGGCATGGTGCTTTCCATCTACACACAAAGCTGATTTCTGGTAAAAAAAAGTCTCTGCTGCATCAGGCAACGAGACTCCACCCCGGACGGCTTGAAATCTCCAGATAAGGCTGACGTAGGGATTTGAGGTCTCACATAACTGTCTTCGAATAAATTGTCCAATATATTCAGTAGCTGCCCGACATCCCGAACGTTAATTCAAAGTCTGAGATGCGAATACGAACCCCCACTCAAGTATTGCAGATGGCAATGCCTTGCACTCAAAAAATCGAACTGACCCGGGGCCTTAACCTTTAGTTAGGCACTACGACTTACCCAAACCTTATCCCTCACTCAAATCCGGAACTTAACGCTAACACTGTGAGCCTAATCGTCACCCTAACATTAAACTGAACCCCGACTTTAACTCCCACCTTAAATCGAACTCTCACTTCAAACCTTATTTCCCAGGAATATAGTACAAGGTCATCTGGGTTACGGGGGAGTTTATAGCTGCCTTTCTTACAAAATTGATTACTTAATCGGGGTTGTAGGGCCGATTATCATGCAGGATCCCCTCAAGTCTCGACGTGACGCGGTGTGATTTTCCCGTTTGTTTTCTCTGCTTTTACAAATCAAAACTTTTACCAAAAACCCACACCTTTTCTTGAATCCCTTTTTAGTATGTATTTTCTGTTCAACTATTTCCCCAAAGAAACGGAATCTTTTGATTTAAAAATATCGTACTTGGGATATTTTCCAAGGATGTGAAAGATATTTACACACATCCGTTCATTAATGCATCTTCCGTAGGATTCAACATGGACCATATTTATTGCGAATTTTTAACAGTCTTAATTTGGATTTTGTACCAGCATGGAGATGGCATGACTTTCCTAATCTGGAAAAACGTGTGAGTTGGAATCTCTAAAGGCGAATGAGGCGGCAGGTTGCACCCAAATGTTTTAGAGGATAGGAAAAAAATAATTTAACAAAAAAGCATTATATTTCTTCGAGTATAAAATTGCTCCGAAGACGTAAGTGCGCACAAACTGCATATGGAAAAGAATATATCATTGCATACTTCTTATAAAATAAGTTTGGATTTATAATGACGTCTAAACTGGTAGAAAAAATCAGATCACCCAAGTGGCTGATTTTAGCGAGGCTAATTATTACGGATGGGTGGTTAGATGCGCAGTGAACAATCAACGTCCGATTTTGAATGAAATAGTATCGGCAGTATGCAGCAGGATAATCCGAAAAGATTTGGCGAGCAGAAACACACAGATGACAGGAGCGGTGAACTTTATCATTCAGGTATAGTCCTTTAAATGGAATTGAGTTGAAATTCTGATGAGACAACAAAATAACCTGTGGTTTTCTTTACGGTGGATAGCAATTCACTTTGTGGTCAACTTATCACTTACCCACAAAAACGTAAAAATTTCATAAACAGCGTAAAGTTTACTGCAAGAATTATTTAAACTGTTGTTTGTTCACAAAGCAACATTATCCGTAAACCAGATTGGTTGACGCGGCGTAAACTGTCCACACAGTACGTGGATTTCCGGTATCAGGTTTCCACACTTTTGATAGGTTGGTTTTATAAAGTCAGTGGGTAGGACCAGCTTGATACTTATACTACTAATAAAAGGCTGAAACCATGTTCACATTTCACTGTCCGAGGTCTCCGGATTAGAATTGCGTACTGCATATGCGGCATCGAAAATTCTACCCGCAGTGAGGTTGCGAAAGTTCGTCCATTTATTTTTTTCTCTTTCTCTCTATATCTATCTATCTATCTCTGTTGTCGTTCAACTAACGTATAAACTGCCTTGTTGTCTGTAGCCAAATTTTGAATGTTCCATGACTTGCTGGAATAGTATATCTGAAAGAAATATACAGAGAAAAAATTTGGGAGGTGGTTGATGAAGGAGTAGAAGACAGGTGGATAAAACACCACTGTTATAATATGGACAGAACGATATGTTATGGCCATTCGACCATCTAGAACGATTATATTCACCGACCGTCTCACGGATTGAGTGCAGCACCGGTGTTATAATTGGTTCTTCTCCTGTTTCCTTTTTCTATTTGAACTTGGGCCTCATTTATTTATGCATACAAGGAGAAGGATTTTGAGGTATTTTCGTGGCTTTAAATGATTTCCACGGACTTTTAAATTTTAAAAAAAACTTTATAGCAGAAAGAGCGCCAAGGTACCATGTCTAGGCGGAAGGCATAAAGGAGTACGCTTAGATTTGCTTATGCCACGGTACACACATTTTGCTCACTGCACCATCTTTAACTGATCAAAATTAAAGGAGAAATCTGCAGATGGCGGTTCGTGATTATTTATTCAGTCTGCTTCATTTTTCATTTAAACTTTACGGGCATGTGCTGCATCAGCCTGTTTACAACAATAGACTTTCTTATTAAATAAAACTTCCGGGATCCGTCTGTCGTCCTTGTGAGTGACTTGACAACTATGGGTCAGGTTGTAGTGGCTCCTTCTTAACGTGCTCTTTGTGGTATTCTCACCTTTGCAAGTTCTGAGCCGCACTTAATATAGCCTAGTCCACCTAAAATGAAACCCAGGTCATTTGCGTGGCACGCGTAAATGGGCCACTGAACCCACTGCCACTTTCGGGTGTCGTGATATTGTGATTTCCGGGGGCATTTGGGTGAGGGAAGAGAAAGTGAAGTAGCTGTTGCAAAAGTCTGACTAACGTGCAAGTTAGCGGTGTTACACCCATTCTGGGGAGAACGTAGTGGATATCGCCGCTCATGACGGTCGAATTGCTGTTTTTTCTGCAATTTTATTTCTGCTCACTCTTTTCTATGGGCAATTGCAACGAACTGAAACCTATTTAGAGTTAATGCACACTTTTTCTTTAGTTAAAAATGTGTGAGGTGGCATGTAAGCATTCAGATATCTGCTGTGGCGTTGAAACAACGTTACTCTTACGACTGTTGGTTTCACTCAACGGTACTCGAGCCAGCTTGTTGTGTAAAATCCTGATGCGGGGCGAGAGGTGTGGTGGCACGCGTAGGTACACGCTCACCTCGTGCCAGCCACTGGCACCCTCTCCCACTTCCGGTCTTCTTGATCCTGTCAGGACACCGGGCTGAGGTGGCGGAGGAGGAGAGAGTGCGGTAGCTGCAGCGCAAGTCTAATACTACTGTTAATAAATTCCCGCGCTAGACACCGTCCCTGCAGCCACCTTTTGTGCGTCACACAGTGGACATCGTCGGCAGTGAGGATTGAAATTTTATGGGGACATTTCAGAGGGAAAATGCAATTTGACTGGGTGAGAACTCTTACTTGCACTGCCGCCCAACGCTGCACCTTCACGTGGTCTGTTTATTCATTTAATTGACCTGATCTTTACAGCCGTATGCCATAGTAGCATTCTAAGTAGACTAAGTTTCTAGACACTTTGTCGAAAAGGTTTGCATCAAGATCTACAAACGCTATCCTTATGGCATACAGTAGTTCTATCCTTTTTTGGCGACCTTAGCACATGGAAGCAATGGTTTCCAACTGGAGCGCATTTCAGATAAGACAGTCTGAGTGGTACTTTGTTGTAGAACGGCACATTTTATACACTAAAACAGTGATAATATCAAACTCGAGTAGGGTACATCTGTAGCCATTTTTATTGGTCGATTCTTGTCGTAGTCCCTGCGGTCACAGCTGGGCCATCATTCCCTTCTTGCATATGGAGAGAAAAGGCCAAGAAGGACATTAGTCGCACGCAAACCCGCAAATATAAGATGCTGGGCAAGACAGAGGCTAGAACAATGTTCAAACCAAGTGTTAAGTTAGCAGAGGTCCTTTTAAAGGGCTATCTGGTCATTTGTACCATCATTGACTTGTGAGAAGCTAATGTCATAGGTTTGTGAGTGCTATCATTAAAGAACAGAATGAAAAGTAAGGACCTGAGAACTTAATCCTCAAAGAATTGTACTACTTACACTTATCATGTCTAACTGATCGTCTTCGGCAAAAGCATGTCGTTCTGATTTTTGCATTTGATACCAACGGCGCTCATTCTACGCAAACGTCGTGGATGTGGGAAACTGTTAAATTTTTGCTGAAACATATATGAAAAAGACGTTATACCGTACTTCCGACATAGATACTAGCTAAAAGCCCAGACACGTGTTTCGCCGATGTTTCTGCTGCCGTGTGACACGCAAACGAGGGGTTTGACTCCTCAGTGGCTCCCCCAGGGTTCTCTATGCGGTTTCTGGTATATGGACTCCAGAGAATAATCGGGGAAATAATTTCTGAAATTATTAAGTGCAGGACATGGAGTCAGGTGATTCGGACATGACATTTTTAGGGTCAGACCCGAAATGTCAATGAACATTTGGGTCGAAGACAATCAACCACTGTGGAATAACCACGTAATGCCCATTCTACAAACAAGTAGTACTACAAGTAGTATGAATCTTATATGACAAAAAGACGTTATACCAGTACTTCCGACATAGATACTAGCTAAAAAGCCCAGACACGTGTTTCGCCGATGTTTCTGCTGCTGCGTGACACAGCAACGAGGGGTTCGGCTCCTCAGTGGGTCCCCCAGCGTTCTCTATGCGGTTTCTGGTATATGGACTCCAGAGAATAATCGGGTAAATAATTTCTGAAATTATTAAGTGCAGGACATGGAGTCAGGTGATTCGGACATGACTTTTAGGGTCAGACCCGAAATTTCAATGAACATTTGGGTCGAAGACAATCAACCACTGTGGAATAACCACGTAATGCCCATTCTACAAACAAGTAGTACTACAAGTAGTATGAATCTTATATGGCAAAAGACGTTATACCGTACTTCCGACATAGATACAGCTAAAAAGCCCAGACACGTGTTTTCGCCGATGTTTTGCTGCTGTGTGACACGGCAACGAGGGGTTCGGCTCTCTCAGTGGGTCCCCCAGGGTTCTCTATGCGGTTTCTGGTATATGGACTCCAGAGAATAATCGGGTTAATAATTTCTGAAATTATTAAGTGCAGGACATGGAGTCAGGTGCTTCGGACATGACTTTTTAGGGTCAGACCCGAAAATTTCAATGAACATTTGGGTCGAAGACAATCAACCACTGTGGAATAACCACGTAATGCCCATTCTACAAACAAGTAGTACTACAAGTAGTATGAATCTTATATGGCAAAAGACGTTATACCGTACTTCCGACATAGATACTAGCTAAAAAGCCCAGACACGTGTTTTTGCCGATGTTTCTGCTGCTGCTGACACAGCAACGAGGGGTTCGGCTCCTCAGTGGGTCCCCCAGCGTTCTCTGTGCGGTTTCGGTATATGGACTCCAGAGAATAATCGGGTAAATAATTTCTGAAATTATTAAGTGCAGGACATGGAGTCAGGTGCTTCGGACATGACTTTTTAGGGTCAGACCCGAAAATTTCAATGAACATTTGGGATCGAAGACAATCAACCACTGTGGAATAACCACGTAATGCCCATTCTACAAACAAGTAGTACTACAAGTAGTATGAATCTTATATGACAAAGACGTTATACCGTAGTTCCGACATAGATACTAGCTAAAAGCCCAGACACGTGTTTCGCCGATGTTTCTGCTGCTGTGCGACACAGCAACGAGGGGTTCGGCTCCTCAGTGGGTCCCCCAGCGTTCTCTATGCGGTTTCTGGTATATGGACTCCAGAGAATAATCGGGTAAATAATTTCTGAAATTATTAAGTGCAGGACATGGAGTCAGGTGATTCGGACATGACTTTTTAGGGTCAGACCCGAAATTTCAATGAACATTTGGGTCGAAGACAATCAACCACTGTGGAATAACCACGTAATGCCCATTCTACAAACAAGTAGTACTACAAGTAGAATGAATCTTATATGGCAAAGACGTTATACCGTACTTCCGACATAGATACTAGCTAAAAGCCCAGACACGTGTTTTGCCGATGTTTCTGCTGCTGCGTGACACAGCAACGAGGGGTTCGGCTCCTCAGTGGGTCCCCCAGCGTTCTCTATGCGGTTTCTGGGTATATGGACTCCAGAGAATAATCGGGTAAATAATTTCTGAAATTATTAAGTGCAGGACATGGAGTCAGGTGATTCGGACATGACTTTTTAGGGTCAGACCCTCGAAATTTCAATGAACATTTGGGTCGAAGACAATCAACCACTGTGGAATAACCACGTAATGCCCATTCTACAAACAAGTAGTACTACAAGTAGTATGAATCTTATATGGCAAAGACGTTATACCGTACTTCCGACATAGGTACTAGCTAAAAGCCCAGACACGTGTTTCGCCGATGTTTCTGCTGCTGCGTGACACAGCAACGAGGGGTTCGGCTCCTCAGTGGGTCCCCAGCGTTCTCTATGCGGTTTCTGGTATATGGACTCCAGAGAATAATCGGGTAAATAATTTCTGAAATTATTAAGTGCAGGACATGGAGTCAGGTGATTCGGACATGACTTTTTTAGGGTCAGACCCGAAATTTCAATGAACATTTGGGTCGAAGACAATCAACCACTGTGGAATAACCACGTAATGCCCATTCTACAAAACAAGTAGTACTACAAGTAGTATGAATCTTATATGGCAAAGACGTTATACCGTACTCTCCGACATAGGTACTAGCTAAAAAGCCCAGACACGTGTTTCGCCGATGTTTCTGCTGCTGCGTGACACAGCAACGAGGGGTTTGGCTCCTCAGTGGGTCCCCCAGCGTTCTCTTTGCGGTTTCTGGTATATGGACTCCAGAGAATAATCGGGAAAAAAATTTCGGAAATTATTAAGTGCAGGACATGGAGTCAGGTGCTTCGGACATGACTTTTAGGGGTCAGATCCCGAAAATTTTCAATGAACATTTGGGTCAGAAGACAATCAACCACTGTGGAATAAATCCACGTAATGCCCATTCTACAAACAAGTAGTACTACAAGTAGTATGAATCTTATATGGAAAAGACGTTTTACCGTAGTTTCCGACATAGATACTAGCTAAAAAGCCCAGACACGTGTTTCGCCGATGTTTCTGCTGCTGCGTGACACAGCAACGAGGGGTTCGGCTCCTCAGTGGGTCCCCCAGCGTTCTGTGTGCGATTTCTGGTATATGGACTCCAGAGAGTAATCGGGGAAATAATTTCTGAAATTATTAAGTGCAGGACATGGAGTCAGGTGCTTCGGACATGACATTTTAGGGTCATACCCGAAATTTCAATGAACATTTGGGTCAAAGACAATCAACCACTGTGGAATAACCACGTAATGCCCATTCTACAAACAAGTAGTACTTTACAAGTAGTATGAATCTTATATGGCAAGCACGTTATACCGTACTTCCGACATAGGGTACTGGCTAAAAGCCCAGACACGTGTTTTCGCTGATAGTTTCTGCTGCTGCGTGACACAGCAACGAGGGGTTTCGGCTCCTCAGTGGGTCCCCCAGCGTTCTCATGTGCGGTTTCTGGTATATGGACTCCAGAGAATAATCGGGAGAAGTACACTTTCTGAAATTATTAAGTGCAGGACATGGAGTCAGGTGCTTCGGACATGACTTTTTAGGGGTCAGACCCCGAAATTTCAATGAACATTTGGGTCGAAGACAATCAACCACTGTGGAATAACCACGCAATGCCCATTCTACAAACAAGTAGTACTACAAGTAAGTATGAATCTTATATGGCAAAGACGTTATACCGTATTTCCGACGCAGGTACTAGCTAAAAAGCCCAGACACGTATCTCTGCCGATGTTTCGCTGCTGCTGCGTACACAAGCGAACGAGGGTTCGGTTCTCAGTGAGTCCCCGCAGCGTTCTCTGTGCGGTTTCTGGTATATGGACTCCAGAGAATAATCGGGGAAATAATTTTCTGAAATTATGGCAGGACATGGAGTCAGGTGCTTCGACATGACATTTTGGGTCACGACCCGAAAAATTTCAACGAAACATTTGGGTCTGATAGACAATCAACCTACCGTGGAATAACCACGCAAATGCCCATTCTACAAAAACAAGTAGTACCACAAGTAGTATGAATCTTATATGCAGTAAAGACGTTATACCGCATCTTCGACATAGGACAGTACTAGCTTAAAAGCCCAGACACGTGTTTTTCGCCGATGTTTCTGCGCG
>WEDG01000656.1:0-85457 GCA_017591395.1 Schistocephalus solidus | reverse complement strand
TAAATTCACCAAAGAAGGGATAAACTAGAACGGTAGTTTTGGGTAGTTTGAACGCATCCTCAAATGGAAGCGGAGTACGTAATTACTTCAACTCTAAATCAGTAACGACACTACCGGTGGACAGGAAATTGATACGACCGGGCGAAAACGTATTTTGATATTTTTTACTAGAACAATCGTCGGCGTAACAGTCTATAGTGGCTAAAATAAGAAAGGAAACTGAGTGGCATGGAATCGCCCTATCAGATGCGTTTTCGAACATGACTAAATAAGCCCTGGGGATGAGCGTGATTATCAGAATCGCGTTGCAAAATAACTTGTTTGGCCAAGAATGCAGTATCACTGGCAAAGAAAATTCTCATTATCACCGGCTAACGGCCAAAAATAAGTCTAGGGTTATTAAAACCATTAGCAGGAAATTCAGTCTAAGAATGGCGCAAGCAATTACTTTGCAGCCCAGTGAAAAACGCACATGTGGTTACGGTACATAATCAGGGATGTGAACTCTGGTCGAGCCCAATTTAGAGATATCCATAATTGGGTTCGGAAATCGCAGTTCATTATCGACCGGAATTTTTAAAAAATACTGTCAATGGCATGCTATATGATTCCACTGCAAACAGAGCATGAATGTACAGTTAGTGTTAAGACGAAAAGCAACTGGGATCAAAAACAAAAACAGCTTGTAAAACGTAAATAACGTCGAACGGAAATAGTAAGCAAAAATAAAAGGCTCAAATACCACTCATCTAACCGCGAATTCCGCTACGGATATGTTGCCAATAGACAAGGCTGTAATTGGATGTAATGCTGAAGGTGTATCAACATATTCAGATAAATAACCGCAAATGCGGTCATTCCTATCGGAAAACCTGTAACGAACAGACACATCTGAAGATGAAGACACATTTTACTGTCACCAAATGAAACTATAGCAAGTAAGATTATTTATGACAGAATCCACATACCTCAAGCTGACGAAGTGCGCGTTCTATTCGTGCAAAAGAACGCTGCTCCAAAGGTGCGCGTTTAAACAGAGCTTCCGTGAGGACTGGCCAAGAGGATCTCTCACAGTTTTCGGAAACATTACTGGGTGATGAGGCTGCACTAATTACACTGTTCACAAGAGTTAGACACTGCTCCTTGGTAAGTTCATCATTTGGGTGCGACCTTCTATGGATCTCGCTGTTGCAAGGGACATAGGGTTAATAAGTTAAAGGCTGTGACGACCAAGAACAAGAGATAAGAAAAGAAGTCTGGTGAAGGCCGTGTGAGATAGAAAAGAATTCGTTAAAGAGAGCTCGTAAGTAACTAAAACCAAAAGTATCCTCTGGAGTTAACATTGATCAGATAGTAAAACGTATGAGTGCGAAGTACCTTCACCATGGACTCAGCCTGTAAAGACCATATTAATAGAGGCATTTGCGTCTGGACTTATAGCGCAGCTTCAGACGACCAGATACATTATATTGATTCCCGGATACGCATGATCGCCCTCACTCGTCTGTATCTCCGACTAACCAGCAGTCCATCCATGTCTTTCAGTCAATCGATTGAGTTTCAGAGCAGTGGCTGTCGTGGCACTAGCGTCGTTATAAAGGATGACACAGGCTTATGTGGCAGTTGCAAAGCGCTAATGTGGACTTAGACCACTCCGACAAACGCAGGCCATTGGAAGACGTTTGGGTCCAGTTCCCAGGCAGAGCAAACAAACGTAATTTCAAGTTTCTTTGGTCGAATTCGGCAAAAGACCAACACAAAATGTGTAAGTAACAACACCAAACGCCTACCACCAATTCAGTACATAAGACTGCTCCACAACGGAAAGACTGCAGGAACTTGGTGTAGCATCGTCGGTGAACTTAATATTCTCCAGGAGATTATCGTCTTCAAGTGCCATGACCTAGAAAAATATGAAATTATTTTGCGCTGATATTTACCTTGGGCTGAGAACTTTTGGGCACTTTAATTTCCAATTCGCAACCGATTTGAAGCCTTGTAAACTGGACGACTAGTTGGGCCACTGGACTCGCCTGAGCCTTTGTTCTGGTACCCATGGCGGCTGAAACCTCGTAAAAGAAATATCGTACCAGAAAATTCCAGCTCCAGTGATAAAAGGTGGCCTGATGCAGTCCTTAGTGTTTCAGCGAGGGCAAATTCATAGTAAAATACGGCCAGATAACTGCTTAATTGTAAAAAGGTGAATTTCTCCGAATCAGTAGCATCTGGCAAATCCAAAGGACTAACTAAAACAGGTAAGTGAAACTACGCAAACACACCTTTGGCAAGGAGCCAGTCAAGTTCTGATTTCAATGTAGGTACACGCCTTGAGCCAAAAAGGCACTGGTGAAGATATAGACACTCGAGGTAAAAAAGAGCATACTCGAAAGTCTAAAGGTATAAGTAGCAAGTTAACCTAACCATCTGCGTGCTCTGATTAAGCATGTTATAGGAAAGTGTTTTGGAGAGCCACAAGGCAATGGGTAGCTTTGCGAGGGAGTAGGGAGCCTCCCCATCTAGGGACAACTGCTTTACTGCAATCTGTTCTAATTCTGCATTCGAATGAAATTCTTCAATTTTCGGGCCGAGAAAATTGCAGCGGACGAAGCATGTTAATAAGGAATCAATGGCTCCAATAACCGAAACCGTGCTGAATAGTTTAAAACAGCTTGTAATCGAAGCTAACCTAGATGCGAGGTCATCGATCAACTTGGAAATGTCTTGTAAATTATGCAAATAGTTTTGCGCTAAACCGACCACTAGGGCAGCATTTCTAACCTGTCCCTCCATCACAGACCACGAGCAACGCTGACCTCGTAACTTAATTTTGGCGGTTAGTGCAAAATGCATTCAAAGTTTAATTTTGAATAATTAAGTAGTTCTGCGACGATTCATGACCAATAAATGACATAAAACAATGCTTCGCTTATCAAGGTGAATTCAGTGTTCGGATTAAGAACTGAGGAAATTGGCATTAGGCACTTTCCTTTGCTGGTATTAGAAGTGCCAGTATCCGCAATGATCTTGGAAAGTATACATTTCCCGAAATAAAAATTGTTTTATCGCTAAGTATTTGAAGTGCAGTTTAATGAAAAATTAATACAATTTTAAACAGCAAAATGAAGCTGATAAACAAACTTTTATTCTAGAGAGTGGGAAACGACAAAATAAGATACTTGTAGGTATTTTTACAATTTACATGTTTGTATCTTTCTTAATCACCTGAATCTTTATGTACGCTTGTTTTCATGTGCTAAATAAAATACACCAGCCAGCTTCGACCCGCATGTTGAACGTCTTCTGTTTTCGCTGCTGCATCCCACCACTGTTCTCTTGATGTACTGATCTGTCTCAATTACTTGCAGTCAATTGCAACGATCGGTCTTCATTTCTCGATTGCATTCTGCCCAACGCCATCTCAATTGAACTCCTGACTCTGCTCATCGTCCTTCATGCATAGCTTCCTGGATATTGTTCAGAGTTCATTACAATCCTCAACAACACTTGTTATCTAAAAGCTGCGTTTTTCGTGAGTCTGCATTTTAACAATCCTCTCTCATTTTTACCGTCCTTTTGTCGTTTTTAGTCTGGACACAATTAACCACTAAGTGTTTGTTTATTTTTTACACCTTGGTTCTTAGCAGTTTTGACCCTTATCTACACTACACTATGGGTGACCCCGTTTTCTTGCCATATCACTTGCCATGATGGACTCTGAGACTAACACAGAATCTCTTGACGTTAATAGTCTCTCCAGTGGAGTTATTCTTTGTTTAAGATAACTATTACTAGTTTTTTTGCATTCAGAACAGTTTCCAAGAATTCTAGGTACCAACACGGTAGAATCCGTTTTCCTGTCCGACGGAGTGCGCGGCATCTGAACCCGATCCCAGGTGTTACCTTGATGAATACGGCTACGTCTCTGCAGCTTGCACGCGCTGACGTCTTCGGCAGACAGTGAGCAACCGTACACGGATGCTTTCTTGCGTGGGGCATAATCCCGGTTCCTAGCAAAGACAGAGAGACTGCATACAGACTGCAATTGTGTTAACCCTTCCCTGATCTGAATTGCTATCATCCTTACAGGCGGCAGTTTTTCTCCTGAATAACATAAAGATAGGAAAAACATTTATAATGATATATATTCAGGAGTTTTTTTTCTGTCAGCCTCTACCCACTGAATATTTCATTTGACAATGCATGTAAACAGGCAGTTTTCTCGACACACCTTATCACCAGTGAACACACGCGTTATTCATACGTAGTGCAATCACTAACCTTCGATGTTGCTGTTGACGTTGATGATCTCCTTGATCCGATCCCTGCTGAGGATCCTTACACCCGGTTGAAGTACGCTGTAATTAATCGCGTAGCCAAGCCAGCCAACCGAATGCTTCGTGAGATTTTCACTCAGGTCGACCTTGGCGACCAAACGCCTTCCCAGCTAATGCGCCACATGCGTTCTTTGCTTGCTGGTCGTCATATGCATAATGCAATTTTTCGCGAGATCCGGCTTGATAAGCTTCCCCTGCCCATGCAGCAGGTATTGGCTATGCTTGACACGAACACATCATTGGAAGAACGAGCCACTCATGCAGACCAAATCATGGAATGCTACCCTAGCAGTGCCGCATGTTCTAGTCTTCAACAGACATCGGTCTCCACTTCAAGATCTGATAATGTTGGCCCTCTAAAGTCAGAAGGTGACCCTTACTACGTGGCGTTTTCATCATGCTGTAGTGCCTATCGATGGGCCGCACCATCATTCGACCTTTCGCAAGCGACAAATAACGTGCGTAGCAGTGATTATGAAGACTCAAAGGATACCGTTCGTCTCTTATGCACGCAAGTCAGCGACACGTCCCTGACACGTCCCTGCTTAGACAGTGGCTTGCCGGTGCTAACCAAATATAAATTCTAAATTCTAAAAAGAAAACATCTTTCTTCTCCAGACTTATATATCGTGCACTATCCCCGTCTTCCACAGTCAGTCCAATGTTAAGTCGTGCTCCAGCTTCCTTTTAACATTTTTAAACGAAATATTTAATATTTGTTGTCCTCTTGATACCGTTTTGGTGCGATCTGGCAGAATTTCTTCCACTTATCTAAAATCTTTTAGGCGTAAAAAAAGAACCTCTCTACAACAACAACAACAACAACAACCTCTCATCACCAGTGCGCAACGTAAAACCTTCCCACCAGATAGTGGAAGACAGCGTCGTAGTTACAAAAAACGCCACGGACAGAAAAAAGTTTCATAATACAGGGACTACCTGAATCAACAGCTGCGACTCCAGTAGACCGATATTCTGAAGACATGAACCACTTTCGTGAACTCTTGAACAATATGCTGGAACCTAATACGTCGATTGAACTGGAAAAAGCCTTCCGCTTTGGAAAACGGCCTGAAAGCCAATCTGAATCAACACGTCCTAGGCATCTAAAAGTTATCTTGACCAGTAGCAAGGAAGCCAGTCTCATTCTGTTGAGGCACTTTAAGTTAAAAAAATCAAACCTTGGAGTTTTTTTCAACAGGAATTCTCACCTGCGGAGCGGAACAAACGCCATCAACTTTTCATCGAACTAAGACGGCAGCTCAGCGAGGGGGAAACAAATTTGGTTATTTACAACAACCAAGTGATCCATCGTCTATTGTTCTCCCCCTGGGAGAGGCCCGTTCCGGATTACCACGCAGTTGGCCCAGTAAACAGGGGCTCGAGCCCGACTGTTCGCACTTTCCGAGCAAACCGAAAACTAACATTCCTGTACACCAATGCACAAAGTATATTATCGAGGCTCGACGAGCTTAAGATTCATGTCTGTGATCTCTCTCCAGATATAATTTCCGTAACAGAAACTTGGTTGTCCCAACAAGTGGACGACCGAGAGGTAACTATGGCTGGCTACCAACTTTTTAGAAAAGACAGGAAAGAGCGTCAATGAGGTGGCGTACTCACCTACGTGAAAAGCGAACTTACAGTTTTATACAAAACTTATTAACTCGCGTCTACTTCCGAGGTGATATGGCTATCCGTAAAAGTGCCAGGTACATCAAGTCTAAATGTCCTGACCGTCTACCGCCCATCGAAAAGAGACCCCGTAGCCGATGCTTACCTGCTAGAGGAGCTTGAAAAGATTGCTACACGGTTGGATATCCTGATCATGGGTGACTTCAATGCGCCTCACATCGACTGGAGCTCGACCTGCGCACATAGTTCTGATCTAGCCTTTGAAGGTTGTTTTCTGAGCTAAAGCTACGTCTCACACAGCACGTAACTTTTCCAACCAGGGTGTGCGAAGGACAACAGGCCAATTGCCTGGACCTAGTTCTCATGAAGTCGCACGACAGCATCGATGAAGTGTCATGTCTACCGCCGCTAGGCAAAAGTGACCACGTGGTACTGCGATGGGAGTACTAACTATTTTATATACCAGCAAGACCCACAACAATCAGAAGGAATAAATGACAAGGCGATTTTGGTGGAATGAGGGCCAAACTCATGCGCACTCAGTGTGAACCTTTATTCGTTGGAAACATAACCGAGGACTGGGAAACGTTCCGGGACATGCTGCACAGGCTCATCGAAAATCACTGTCCGATTTTGAGAAAAAGGTAAACCAACAGACCGCGATGGCTTACGCAGGCCTTAAAAATCGAAGTTAACAAAAAGCGGAGATTGTGGGAAAAATCGCTTACGGACGGAACTCCTGCATCTCTAAATGCGTACAAAATGCAGTGAAATTGAGTCAAGGGCCTTATTTTTAGAACAAGACAGGCTTTCGAAGTGGACCTGCTGAACCGGGCCACCATGAACCCGAAACTGTTTTACGGTTACCTCAGGCAGAATACACGGAACAAGGATCCGATACCCCTGCTGAGGACCACCGAGGGCATAGACCTTACTGAAGACGGTGCGAAGGCTGATCATCTTTCGGAATTTTTCCAGTCGGTTTTCACAAAGGAAACGAGATACGATCACCGTACCGATGGCTTCGAAGTGGATACAATAGTCGAGCCTGTTAATTTCACCGAGACTACTGTCCTCAAGGAATTTTTGGGGTTAAAGTAATCTAAGTCTCCGGGTCCCGATGAAGTACCAACCAAGCTGTTGAAAGAGCTCGCGAGAGAGTTGGCAAAACAACTCTCTGCGCTTTTCCAAACATCTTTCCAGACCGGAAGTCTACCAGCCGACTGGAAATCCGCATGGATTACGCCGCTTTATAAGGGTGGAAGCCGGGTCTCTGCAAACAATTATCGACCGGTCAGCCTAACTTCAGTTTGCTGCAAAATCCTGGAAAAAATAATAAAGCAACAACTAATGCAGTTCTTCGAACATAACAATTTGCAATCCAAAGCCCAGCATGGTTTCCGTAGAGGTAGATTCTGCGTCACTTATTTGCTCTACTGTTTAGAACGTTGGACTGAAGTGGTCGATAGTGGAAATACGGTGCACGCAGTCTATATAGACTTCAAAAAGGCTTTTTATAGCGTGCCGCACCACCGCCTTCTTTATAAACTCAACCGCACAGGCGTAAGAGGTAGACTTCTGACATGGATAGAAAACTTCTTAACTGGCCGCTCACAAACTGTCCATATCAGCAACAAACAGTCGAATAAAGTTGAGGTTGAGAGTGGTGTTCCCCAAGACTCTGTTCTTGGCCCTATTTTGTTAATTGTCTACATAAACGATTGTGCCAATGAAATGGACTGCGATATTGTCATGTTTGCCGATGATCTCAAACTTTGGCACGTCATTCAAACTGCGGCTGATGAAGAGAACTTGCAGGCAAACTTAAATCGACTCAAGAAATGGTCAAATGACTGGCTCTTGCCGTTTAATGAGAGCAAGTGCAACATCATACGAGTCGGGAAAAGCAATCCTTCGAACCGTACGGTTAATAGTCTGAATGGCATTTCACTGAAAGAAGTGGATGTCGAAAAGGACCTTGGAGTTTGGATTACGCCATCGCTTAAATCCTCCGTACATTGCGCTAAGGTAGCGAAGTCAGCCATGTCGATTCTGTACCTCGTTAAACGAGTTTTTGCAGCCTTTACTACCAACTCCTTCGCTAAAGTCTTCGGAACATTCGTGCGGCCATAGTTGGAGTCCACTATCCAAGCTTGGAGACCCTGGGCGGCGAATGACATCAACATCCTCGAAAAGGTCCAAAGGCGAGCAACCAAACTTGTCCTTGGACATGGCTGACAGCCTTATGAAACACGGCTGACGAGTCTCAATCTCTTTCCCTTGCACTATAGACAGCTTCGGGGGGACCTGATACTAACATTCCGCATACTACGCGTCCAGGACTGTTATCTCGTCCAAGGGGATTTCTTCGAGTTAGCAAAAACAACGAACTTCAGAGGTCATCCTCTCAAATTACGTGTGACTGGAGCAAGGCTAGACACTCGGAAGTACTTCTTCTCTAAAAGAATATTCGAAGCTTGGAATAGTCTTCCTATGGATGTTGTTATGTCGGACTCCTTGGAGGTTTTTAAGCGAAAGTTAGATCGATATAATTGTGCGAGCTACAACACTAACCGAAAGCTGCAAGTGTGACGTCAGAAAATAAGGCATTTATGATAATACTAGCTATATTTGAGTAACATTTCTTTATGTTTGTTATTTTCGTTCGAGGGCTTGCATTCTCCGATTATTCCCATGCTGGGGTCCTCGAGGTCTCCACTGCCTAACTTTTTTGCACACCTTGGTGACACCGTGAGTGTTCGCATCAGCTGGACCTGGCGACTGTCGTCCAAGAAGTGTATGAACGTTCTCCCTTGGTTCGAACCGCAATAGACCGAGGATGAGCTGGACATATATTTCCGCCTTTGAAATCCCTCAACGGACTCTGCAATCAGCAAGGGAGAATCTGGCTGATTCATGTGACCTCCGGAATGCCCCCCGTTTGACCCCCCAAGGGCGACAGTTTGTTCTCCTAAATATCACCGGGAGTTTTTTTCACTGTCTGCTCTTTTTCAACTATGTTGGCCTCGCCAACATATCGAGATACTATTTTTTTGATACCACAACTTGCATGTACAAATAGGGAATTCAAAGGTGACTCAACTACATCTCCCTCAAATATACTGATACTGATACTGAAGCTAGGTATCCATTGCTGTCTAAATGAGGTAAACGTCTTAAAAAAGTGATATTTGCAGACTAAATGATTTGTTTGTTAGTCAGCTTTTCACCTCTCCGTCCAAACTTTCTTTTCAGCTTTCCTATGCTGAACTCTGGAGGAATCTTAAGCGTCTCACTAGCCAATGTGATAACCTGGCACATGTTAATGCTGATTTAGACGATCTAAATGAACATTTTATCCATGCTTCTACTGACTCCAATCCCTCCACAAACAACCTTTTGTTACTACCAAGTGTTTTTTCTCTCGTGTCAGTGGCAACAGCGGAGAAACATCTGAAAAAAGGTCCATGGTTCAAATGCTGCTGGGACGGATGAAAACTCTCCATTTGTTTTAAAATATTGCTGCTCTCGGATTGCCCCTATTTTGACACACATTATAAACAGTTCGTTCATGGAATCAAAGATTCCTGATATTTGGCCTTCAGTAAGAATCACTCCTATCCTTAAAATGTCCGCAGATTTTGGTCCTTAGTCTTTCCGTCCAATCGCCTGCTCTTCCGCTTTACCAAAGATTGCTGAACGATTCACTCTCGATACAATTAAGCCTTTTTCCTATAATTTTTCCGACCCATAACAATTTGCCTATAAGGCCCGGCGTAGTACCCTAGATGCCGTTGCCCTTGTAGTACATTCGGCTCTACGAGATTTAGATAAGGGCTGCCGTGCGTACGCCTGCACATTTCTTGACTACTCCTCTGCCTTCAACACCATTCCGCGCAATCTCCCCCTTAATAAAACATCCGAATCTGGTTCTCCCGGCTGGGGTTTCTATTGGCTCGAAGATAATTTTACTTCCCGCACTCGATTCATACAATTCGGCAAGCGGAAATCTACTGTCCTTCCAAACAAATGCGGTGTTCTTCAAGGTGCCATCTTATCCTCTCACCTCTTCTCCCTTAATACTGATGATTTGAGGTCACCACGACAGTTCGACCGTCGTAATCCGACGATGTCAACCGTATGCTCCATGGGAAAGTGAAGCAGGGACGGTGACTTGCGCGTGAATTAGTTTTAAGTGATAGTAGCCTTGCGCTGCAGCTACCACACTCTCTCCTCCTCCGTCACCTGAACCCGGTGTCACGACAGAGTCAAGAAGACTGGAGGCGGGAGAGGCCGCAGGTGGCTGGCGCGGCTGGGTCCCCTAAGTCCTAGCCGCCCCTAGGCGTGCCACCACACCTCCATATTCGTCATTTGTTATGGGAGCGCAACCCGAATAACGCCTGCCGTGCCCTAATGTGGCCCCGTTTTGGTCCAACGCATCTACCACGTGGTCTACCACGAGGTCACCAAATGACTGTCTGTATATCAAATATGCCGATTACTTGGTTGTTGGTGATCCTCTTAAAAAATCATACACATCTCCAGTGTCTGAAGGATGCCATTACCATTTTTCAGCCTGGTCGTCAGATAATGGTCTTCAACTGAACCATGAGAAGTCTGTCCAATGTCTTTTTCAGCTGCGACTATCCCCTTGTTCTCAATTCTCAGCCTTCCTTTAACAACGAAGTATCATCTTTTCGGTACCTTGGCGTTACTCTGACATCGCATCTTTCATTCTCCCAACATATCGATACTCTTTTTACAAATTCGTAAACTTCTATATTATGTTCACCGTTTACGTTCCTTATCTGGTAATTAATAGAGGCATGTGTTCTTACCCGCATCCTTTATTGCTCTCCCGTGATTTTTTTCAGTCTTGCTTAAAAGGATTTTTTGATTTTAAAACGTATTCTCCGAATGCTCTCTTCTGCTGCTGGTGTTTCTTATACTTTCTTAGCGGATTTTATAGCAAAACGGCACTTAACGACAGTCAAACAATTCGCTGGACGAATCCTTGATGATGTAACCCATCCCCTTCACTCTGAGCTGATTGCTGTGCAGTCTTCCCATCGGATGCGCCGAGGCTTTCGCCATATAGCCTGCCGTACAATGGCATACCAGCACTTTGTTTTACAATTTCTAGAACGCTACCTTACGTGTGAATAGACTGAAATAAAAAAGCTGAGACTACAAATGTCTCCTCACTAGATGTCCATTTTTGATTCTTGCATATTATGTTTACTTAACCTATTATCTTAGTAAATGGAGCCATTTATATTTTTGCTGAAAATTTGAATGATACTTCAAAATAAAGCGAATTTATTCTCTCTCTCTCAAACACGTGTTTTATCCTCAACAATCTTCAGTCAAACAGTCATCAAACATATCAACGTCAACGGTCCCAATCTCGGGAACGGCAGCCACAGAACGTGTTCTGATACCATCGTACCTATGGCCTTAAAGCACGCAAGTGTATTCCACCGTGCGAATTCCCACAGACGCCGCAACAGTTAAAAAACAACGCCAGCCAGTAAATATACTTATCAGATGTCTCTACACTCCTCCAGAATGTAGTAATGATGACACTGGCCTAACCAATCTAATAGATATCATATAAAATATTCACTTTTAATATAAGATAATTACAGGCGATCTAAACCGTCCTGAAATAAACTGGGCTAAGCTTTCAGCTCCCACCAGACATGATGAACTGCTATCATCAATTGTCTTCCATAACTGGACACAAATAATTGATAACCCGACCCGAGGGAACAACATACTAGACATTATTCTCAAAAATGATATCTGGCCCCTACATACGCATTACGGTAGCATAACCTTTGAAAGGGATCATAAGGAAATTATAACAATGCTCCATCTAAACATAAAAGTAACATCAGATTCTAGTTACATTTACATAAATCCAAAAAAACTCGACATTTACTATATGAACAACTATGCAAGTTCACTAGACTGGAGTTCATATCTTATAACGACATCCGCGACGGAAGCTGTTAAGCTTTTATACTCTTCCCTTTTTATAATTCGAGATACCTTACTAGATGAGAGATCACCGTATTAGTCACAAATTCCTAAATTCCTTTCCAAGAGACTAAAACCAGGTCTTCAACTTATGATTGATGACGCAGGACAAGTAATAACGGACGATAACCAAATAGCAAATTTATTCAATAAGTACTTCTCAGCCAACTTTTCAGTTGAGGAGGATCAGATACCCAAACCAACGGACAAGACAGCATTTACCCTCAATAAGATCTGTTTTAGCGATAAAACCGTCAAAAAAGCTATCAGACAACTTCCTAATTCCACCTCTTATGGAACGGATAAAACCCCACCTTGCATACTGAAGCATATGATATATGCTCCAATACTGCTGTCAAGTCTATTCTCCTTACTCCAATTGAATGATAAGTATCCATTTATCTGAAAATACTCAAGCATTACACCAATCTTTAAACACGGGAACCGATCTGATACACAAAGCTTTTATGGTGTTCACCGAACAGCAGTAATAGCAAAAATCCTAGAAAAAATAATTTCAAACCAAATGCTAAATTATCTAACAAACGCTTACCTCATTCCTTCCTCAGTTAAATGAAATGGTAAATGATATGTTAGACCGGAAAATTATCAGGCCGTTCAATTCCCCTTGGTCGTCTCCGGTCATGTTCATTATGATAAAGGATGGCACTATGCTGTTATGCGTTGAATATCGCAAATTAATGCAATGACAATTCAGGATTCTTTCCCTCTGCTCAGGATTGATGCAACCATCGATTCCCTTTCGGGTAAATAGGATTATTGATTTGGCACTGCTTGGGTGCCGTCAAATCCTTAGAACACAGGAAAAAACCTAAAACAAACTCCTCTTTTCATTAACCACTTTAGCTTTGGTTTGTTAATTTGCTTAAACAGCAGTGGTTGAAATAACGAGTTTGTTTTAAGAAAAATAAGCCTGTTATCTAAGGTTAAGAAATAGCAAAAGTTGAAGTTAAAACAGCTATACAGAATGGAGATAAATGTATCAGGGTAAGAATGGTAAGAGTCAAGACTAGTCTCTTATTGACGTTCGAGAGTATTCATTCGACAGAGGTAGAAACGTCTGCTGTCGATTCGAAGGGATAGGTACTTCCAATCAGATGCGAGCGCAGTCGATTCCGTTGTTGGGTCTGCTGACTAATTAGACTTAGTTGACTGATTGCAAAAAAAGTTGAAACAATATTTGGAGCAGGAAGATTTCAACGGTAAGAAACTTTCAATGCAGTCATACAGTCTTCATATTTGTATTATATAACATAGTGTTGATTATGTTTGATCAAGCTGTATGAAACAGCTAGTACCATTCGTTTCATAAAGCTATATCAAAACCTAGGCGTGCGGCTCGTTGCGCATTTGAATTACGTAGAGCATAAATGATGTTAAAAAAAGAAATAAATATACTACTAACAGACTGAGATAAAAAAATACTAAGTTTTGCAAGTTAGTTTTAAAGCAAATTGTTTAACAATCATAAAAATTAAATATGAAAATAAAGACGCTCTCCAAAAACATTTGAAAAATGTAAAATTATCAGTAATTTGTGTACTAAGTTTTAACAATAGAAAAAAAGCTGCTTTTTCGATAATGGTAACATAAATAATTAAATTAAGAACAATTGCGCATAGCCAGGGGATATGTATTTATGAGACTTGAAGGTCATTAAACAACAGCTATAGCTGGCTCATAACCAGATGGTGTACCACATAACCACAGGATTAAATACTTCATTTCTGTGTGCATTGCAGGTCGTCGTAAGAGGTTCATAAAAGGACGTTAAATAACTAATCGTGGGAGATTCTGATCAATAATGGCTATCACCGAAATCGGAAGTGCACGTTTGAATTTGCTTGACTTCTAGGTGCACATACGGCAGCTCATCGGGAGGACTCAGAATTGAAGTAGCTATCGCCGATAGTAACTGCCAAGTTGTAAAACGCGCGATTACCGAAGTTGGCGTTATCAGAGTACTTTCGGCCCGACTTCTATGTATAAGAACTGAGTTGAAAAATGTCCAATCTTTTTCCAAAAATAGATGTGTCGTATTATATAACAGATATTGTTTGATTTGTATTTTAAAATCTAGTAGGGTTCGACTATTTCTAATAGAACTTGGCAGGGCATTCCATAGTATCGCGTATTTTATGGAATAGAAGTTGGATCGTTGGGCCTTTTTAAATTTAGGAATTTTTATAATATTTTCATAATTTCTAGTGTCTCGGGGGCCGTTTTGATTCGTTAGTATATTTATTCTCAGAATATCTTGGTCATGTGTGATTTTGAATAGAAAAGTGAGACCATTTTTGAGTCTTCTGATCCAGACGGGTTGAAGACCATATCTATTGTATAGTTCCATGTATGAGCCTAGAATGCCATCACATTTGGATAAGGATCGGATAAAGCATCTTTAAATGGATTCTAGTTTCTTTCGGCCATCTGATGGCATTATGCCAAAAATTGAGCAGTAATCCAGGAGAGGTGAAACGTACATTTTATATATTCGTGTCTTAAGTGCAGGTGAGGAGAAATTTTTACAAATGAATCAGCATAGTCTACTGGCTTTTGTTTATATTTGTTTAACGTGGGGCGATTAATCAAAAGTATTTGTATAGCTAAGACCTAAGTCTTTTATTGATGTTGTCTCGGTTAATTCCTGATTATTGAAAATTATGGGAGGAAGTTATTGTGGACCAAACATCAGGAGATGACATTTACTTGGAGAAAATGGCATTTGCCATAGAATACTCCATTTGCTTATTTTTAAGATCATTTTCAATCGTTCTTTGCATAGTGGCTACTGTATGCTTGTTATATGCATATCCAAGTTTTAAGTCATCCTTATGTAAAGATATTTTAGCTGACGTTGATATATAGAATAAGGCGTGAATGTATATAAGAAATAGGAGGGGACCTAGGATAGTCCCCTGAACTACTCCACTACTAATATGAGATGGTTCTGAGACCACGTTTCAAATTTGTACTACCTGATATCGGTTTTGAAGGTAAGATTTTAGAATGTTGGGAAGAGAAGACTCAATCTTATGACTTATTAGCTTCCCTAGAAGCCTTTGATGGGGGGACTTTATCGAACGCTTTTTTAGGTCAAAGTATATCTTAGCTACCGTGTTTCCATCATCTCTAATACTTGAAACGAATTAAAGGAAAGTGAGATGGCAGGACTGACATGACTTTTTTGGTAAGAAAGCGTGCTGATAGGAAGGTATGAGATTAGCGTTTGTTAGATAATTTAGCATTTGGTTCTAAATTATTTTTTCTAGGATTTTTACTGTTACCGCTGTTCGGTGAACACCATGATAGCTTTGTGTATCAGATCGGTTCCCGTTTTTAAAGATTGGTGTAATGCTGGAGTATTTCCAGATTATTGGATACATACCATTCGATTGGAGTAAGGAGAATAGACTTGACAGCAGTATTGGAGCATATATCATATGCTTCAGTATGCAAGGTGGGGTTTTATCCGTTCCATAAGAGGTGGAATTAGAAAGTTGTCTGATAGCTTTTTTTGACGGTTTTATCACTAAAACAGATCTTATTGAGGGTAAATGCTGTCTTGTCCGTTGGTTTGGGTATCTGATCCTTCTCAACTGAAAAGTTGGCTGAGAAGTACTTATTGAATAAATTTGCTCTTTGGTTATCGTCCGTTATTACTTGTCCTGCGTCATCAATCATGAGTTGAAGACCTGGTTTTAGTCTCTTGGAAAGGAATTTAGGAATTTGTGACTAATACGGTGATCTCTCATCTAGTAAGGTATCTCGAATTATAAAAAGGGAAGAGTATAAAAGCTTAACAGCTTCCGTCGCGGATGTCGTTATAAGATATGAACTCCAGTCTAGTGAACTTGCATAGTTGTTCATATAGTAAATGTCGAGTTTTTTTGGATTTATGTAAATGTAACTAGAATCTGATGTTACTTTTATGTTTAGATGGAGCATTGTTATAATTTCCTTATGATCCCTTTCAAAGGTTATGCTACCGTTATGCGTATGTAGGGGCCAGATATCATTTTTGAGAATAATGTCTAGTATGTTGTTCCCTCGGGTCGGGTTATCAATTATTTGTGTCCAGTTATGGAAGACAATTGATGATAGCAGTTCATCATGTCTGGTGGGAGCTGATAGCTTAACCCAGTTTATTTCAGGACGGTTTAGATCGCCTGTAATTATCTTATATTAAAATTGAATATTTTATATGGTATCTATTAGATTGGTAAGGCCAGTGTCATCATTACTACATTCTGGAGGAGTGTAGAGACATCTGAAAAGTATATTTTTGTGTGACAGGTATTTTACTGTGGCAAAGCATGCTTTGCCAGGGAAAGTTTCGTGTGAAACATCCATTCTTTTTCAATTCAATTCAATTTATTGAGGGAAATAGGCATGGGCCTTTGAGTACCCTATTTGTAACGTAAAATTAAGTGCGGTATACAGAGAAACCGTGTGGGTTGCCAAGGTACAAAAGGCGGTCATAAAATTTGACAAGTGGTGCACGACTCTCGAGGGTTAAGATAAATGCCTCATCGCTCAGGCTCGTTGCGGAACCACTTTTTCAATGGTTATTTTTATGTATATCATACAGCCACCACCTCGTTTATTAATGCGGTCTTGTCGATAGAAATTGTAGTTTGGGCCAAATAGCGAAGCGTTCGATGTTAATTCATTAACCCATGATTCCGTTAAACAAACTTTATCGGGATTATATGCTGCAACGAATGTCCTAAGTTGTGGTTTTTTATGTACTATCGATCTCGCATTAATAATGGCGATAATTATGATGTCGGTTAGGGAAGAGCCAGCTGTTAAGAAAAAACTGATTTCTAAAACTGTTTTGATTTCGCGATGGGCTAATAGAAGGGAAGTGTATAACTGTTGGAAGGTATGGTGATGTGTATGTTTAGAAATGAAGGAATGGGTAAGAGTGTATTTGTTGAGTGTGTGGTGGGATTTGAGTGCATGAGTTAAAGTGTATGGGTTGTGTGTGGGGGTTAGAGTGCATGGGAGGGTTGTAGAGGTTATGCTACATATGGTGGGGAGGATTAACTGGGCGGTTATTGCAAATACCTGGGGTTATTGTTGGGAAGTTTTGCCGACCTAGGTAACTGGTTTGGTTGTCGTAAGTTGCTATTATGTTTGAAAGGTTAACAAGCGTTGGTTTACTCCTATGCCATGCATTTGGATTTGAGGTAGTTAAGGTGTTATTATAAGAGCTCACTCGTGTCTTATTAGAGTTTGCAGATTTTTGAGCACTCATATTTCTTGGGTTGACATTTTCGGGCTTTTTAGTAGTAATGGTGTGCTCAATAAAGCTTTTTGTATAGGAATACTAACTGGGAGACAAATTGGGTTATCTATTGAGCAATCGGGTAATCGGGTATTCTCTACTCTAGATCTAGCAGCCGGTTACTGGCAAGTAGAAGTGTAGCCCGTTGACAGAGAGAAGACTGCTTTTGCGGTCCCCTCGGGTCTTGACGAGTTTAAGACAATGCCTTTTGGCCTAGCTAATGCTCTAAGTACTTTTCAACGGCTGATGAATCAAGTCCTGGCTCAGCTCATTCCCAAAACATGTTTTATTTATATGGATGACATAATTGTTCTTGGTTAGGATTTTGAAAGTCATATTAGCAATGTCCGAGCCATGTTTGCCTGTCCCCGACAGGCTGATCTCACCCTAATGCCCGATTAGTGTGTTTTTATTAGACCTCGTGTCAAGTTTTTAGGGCATGTAGTCTCGGCCCACCCCTATGGACGTAACTGAAGTCCGCAGTTTTCTAGGACTGGCTTCTTACTATAGAAGATTTATCAAAGACTATGCTCACATAGCTGGTCCGCTTCACAAGCTGACCCAGAAAGATGTACAATTAAAGTGGACTGCTGGTTGTACTAGTAGCTTCCAGACGTTGAATGATAAGTTGTACACCACTCCGATTTTAGTTTTTCCTGACATAAGCAATGATGCAAGGAAATATATTCTAGATACCGATGGTAGTGACATTTTCATAGGCATCGTTCTCTCCCAGCAACAACCAGATGGTACAGAAGGCGTCATTCAGTATCTAAGCCGATCCCTGACAAAGGCAGAACGCCGTTACTGCGTGACCAGAAGAGAGATGCTCGCACTCACCCACTTCGTGGAGGAATGCTGGCCATACCCTCAATACCGGTCTTTCATCGTGCGCATGGATCAAAGCTCTCTGACCTGGTTGCAGAACTTAAGAACGCTAAAAAGAATAGGTTGCTAGGTGGCAAGAAAGACTGGCCGGGTATGAGTTCGAATGCATATACCGTCCAGGACGTCAGCAAAATAATGCTGATGCTCTCTTTTGGAAGCCCTATGGTCCCCACGGCAAATCTCCATCATGAACAGGCATTCACATTAGTACCGTGTCACTACAAGACGCCCAAAGTTGTCTTTGGGCGCAATCTCGGCCAGAGGATCCTCATATTGGCCCGATATACCATAGGAAGTTAAGTGGTTCTTGACCACTTAGTGCGGTTGAACTGAGAGGCCATAGCTATGAGATGCTTTGCTTGCACACGGTGTGGGACAAACTCTTTATGGATAATGACGTTTTGTTCTTTCGGGATGGCGAACAATACCCGCGACGTATTCTTCTACCATTTTCAATGGTAGATGAGGTTCTTAATAGAATCCACACACAATTGGGGCACGTGGGCACACCTCTTTGGTGATGGACTATACAGTCAGCAAGGTCGCATCTCGATGATGATCTCGTGACCTCTACTGTCCCCTCTTCGTTTCGACCATGTTGTCTACGATGAGTTCGTCCTCTCTCACCTCCACTGGTGTTTATAAACAGTAGCTCTGACTGCTATATTACCTCTCACCCGACAAGGAGCGTCCCGAACCCTCATACGCAGTCAGCAACATCACAATACTATCCCATTGCATTTAGCTATTAATTTTTTAGTGAAGCAGTTTTTTTTCTCCTATTTTTTTTTAAATTGGCGGCTCGCCGAACTCCGCCTCCGATTTAACCCTAGGAGTTTTTTTTTCACTGCTTCTTTTCGAGTTCACCGTATATGCCAACGATTGTTGACTTTTGTTTTATAAATGGCAAATCTTTTTGAATCGGATATGTTTACCATACTACTCATTTCTGCTGTTCATATGGATGCTCACATAGTGCAGCAATTATCCACTTTGTATTTATTTAAACCATGATACTAAGTTTGGAATGATGGGGCCCTCTGGGCCTTAAATATACAATTTATTTATTTATTTATAAGACCGAGTGGGCCCTTAGGCGCCGATACTACAGGCCTAACTTAAGCGGTCAGAGTGGAACTTTATTTGGTATTGAACCCTGTGCAATCAGATGAAACCGCCACAACAGCTGAATAGGGCTGCTCTTCAGCCAATTCTGACGGGATACCCCAACGAACGTGTGGGCGTTGACTTAGTTGAACCACTATCGCCATCAGTTCGGGGCAACCGATATATTCTAGTGATGGTTGATTTCTTTACCAAAATGGCTGAAGCGGAACCCCTTTCCAGCATGTCGGCTGAAAATGTTGCCCAAGCCATCTTCAACAATTGGGTATTTAGATGAGGCACACCAGAACAGATCCATTCGTATCGAGGGTCCTCGTTTGAAAACGCCGTTTTTCCTAGTCCGTGTAAATACTTAAAGGTCAATAAGAAGCGCACCATGGCTTACCATCCGCAAGGTAACGGTCAAGTGTAGCGGACGAATAGGATGCTAGTTGGTTTACTAAAGGCTTTTGTAGACCGTCAGGCTCCCTTCACGTGGGATGATACGTTGCCAGCATGCATGCTTGCATACCGCTCCACAATTCACTCGTCAACACAGCAGACGCTTTTCGCACTCACCTGTGGTCGTGAAATGCGAATACCAGAGGATCTACTGGTACCTCTTGAGAATGATCAAATACCGGTTGGTTCTTACGTCGCTGCACTCCACAATAAAATGCGTATAGCCACTGAGGAAGCACGGATACACTTACAAGGAGCCCAGGGGCACCAAAAGGAACACTATCACAGGCTGGCACGTGGGTTTCCATATGATGTTTGGTGATATTGTGTGGCTCAGGGAACATGCGACTCCCCAGGGATTACCGTGTAAGTTAGTAATGGACTGGTCAGGGCCATATACCATCAACAGAATGCTCTCTGATACGACCTGCGTCATTCAAGATCGAAATCGACCTTTCACATCTGATTTCACGGTTCATTTGAATCGACTTATACTGGGGGAAAGGCCAACGGAAGATAACCGCAGAGCAGAACACTCAGCCGAAGCAGTGCGTTACGTAGATCACGAGGGGGTCGAGAGGCGGGTTGAAATCCAACCCGAAGTTGGAGAAGAAACCGTACTGCCTTGTAACCTTCAAAATTCAAGGGACCCCATATGTTTGAGAGATGACATTGAGCTCGCTGAGGACAGCGACAACTTCACGCAGGAGAGGGCAATGTAAAGATGGAATCAAAGTTTCTCAATTTTCTTTAGTAGCTCAGATTACTAGCAGATTATTAGCACCAGAAACCGACACCGTCGTTACTACCAATCAAGCCCGGAAGTCCATAAAATCTGTACTGATAATCCTTTTGGCCCTTTTCGATCTTCAATGTATGATTTACGTATACCCATTGGTCTATTCTATGTTAACCTATCAAATCGTCTGGAGAACGAGACATAAATACCGAGGAGAATTGACGCTCATCACTTTGGACCGCAGACCGCTCTCTAATGCTTCCTCCAACCATCGCCATTCCGTCTCCTACGGACCTCCGAAAGATCTCCCCAGGACAGCCAATCCTCACCAAAGGATCCTCGCAGGACCAAGCCCCAATAGAATACCAATTTCTAGTTACAAATAATCCCTTAACTCTTCACCTTGCACTTAGTTGGGCCGTTACCACCTTCACGTCCGCACACAAATTTGTTCACAGCATTTGACCGTTTCACACGATGGCCAATTGCAATTTTGATATCGAATACCTCGGCAGAAAATATCGCCATGGTCTTCCTGCATCACTGGATTGCTAATTTTTGTTTGCCAGCCACCATTACCGCTGACCGCGGAAGCCAGTTTCAATCTAGTCTCTTCAGTGAGTTCACTTACTTTCTCGGGTGTGCGCACATCACGACACCGGCATATCACCCTGCTCTGGTGGGGGAGTTGTGTAGGTATTTGTACAACTTATATGTTTGTATCTTTCTTGTTCACCGGAATCATTGTGTACGCTTGTATAAATGTGCTAAACAAAACAAAAAAGCCAGTTTCAAATCACATGTTGGACGTCTTCTGTTTTCGCTGCTGCAAGTTACCACTGCTCTCTCGATTTTACTGATCTGTCTCAATTACTTGCAGTCAATTGCAACGCTCAATCTTCCTTTCTCGATTGAATTCTACCGAACGCCATCCCAATTGAACTCATGACTCTGCTCATCATCCTTGATGCAAAGCTTCCTGGATCTTGTTCAGAGTTCATTACAATCCTCAACAGCACTTGCTATCTTAAAGCTGCGTTTTTCGTGAGTCTGCATTCTAAAAATCCTCTGTCATTTTTACCGTCCTTTTGTCATTTGTAGTTAAGACACAATTCCCTACTTAGCGTTAGTTTTTTTGTACATCTTGGTTCTTAGCAGTTTTGACCCTTGTCTACACTACAGACTTGCTTGATGATTGAAGCAAACAGGCGAGTTCCAGAAAGCAGCTCAAACGAAGAAGAAGAGGCGATCACTGTAACATGGTGTTTATTTGCCTAACCTTTTGGATTCACTCTCGAACCTACCATGATTGCAAGGAAATCTGAATCGAATCTTGGTCGGTCGTTCTCCAATCGTTGCTATTAGTTGATTGGTTGTCAGTACCCCTTGATTACGCATCGCTAAGGATGAAATAGACTGTGCGCAGCGTTATTGGCAAATCGATCGGAATCCGACCTGTCATTCGCACTCGCCCTGCCACGCCATTTCCAGCGCTCCCACGCTGCTACGCGGAGAATAACTGCCTGCACCTTACAATAGCCCCCGTTCTGTGTACAATGATTCTTTTATCCTTTTTGTAGTATTTGAAGACCAATATCTAAAAGAACATTTATAAGACGGGCCAAACGAGGCTTTCTTAGTGATAATTCAGTAATTCAGTATGTATAAGGGAGATAGGCAGAGCCTTTGGAAACGATATTTACAGATAGACGCTAGCAAATAGGCAAATGTTACATGGCGATAGCCGTTTTAGTATATCGATCATTGCTGTCGTCTTAATATATGCCTATCAAGTAAAAATTCATCAAGTCTTCTTTTAAACATTTCAACGCTTTCAGCCTGAGCAACCGAAGTTGGCAGTTTGTTCCATTCTTCAATCACCCGTTGGGAAAAGAAGTTGGCCCGCACTTCAAGTTTGGCGTATTTTCTTTTCAGTTTATATTGGTGACCTCGGATAATTTTCATGTTTGCCAATTCAAAAAATCGGCCAGCTGAAGAGCACAATCAACTCCTCTGACCAGTTTGAAGACTAAGATCATATCCCCTCTGTATTGCCTATAAGAGAGAGGAAAAATTTTAAGTCTTTCTAGTCGGCCCTCATAGGGTAGGCATTCCCATCCGCTGACTAGTTTTGTTGCCCTCCGTTGATTTTTCTCCAGCTGAGCGTAGCCGTATTTCGTCCAAGGGCGCCACGTCTGAACACAATATTCCAATACCGGTCGAATAAATGTTCCAAACACGCGCCCATAAATCTCTCTGCCAAAATAAACGAAGGATCTCCTGATTGCGCCTTAGATACACACAGCTTTCTTTGCTATCTTCGCACAGTGCGACGATTGTGTGCGAGTGGGTGTTATCTATATACTAAAGTCCTTTAGAATATTTTGCTCCGGGAGTTGGTGACCATTGATTAAGTTCTGATATTCAAACCTCATCCACCTTCTGGAACTAGACCGCAGTCGGATTATTTGGCATTCGTTAAAATTAAGGTTCAGCAGCAACTCATCACACAATGTTTGCGAGTGATCTACGTTTTGTTGTAATTTCCGCGCATCCTTCGGTTTTCAATCGAGTTCCATAACTTCAGATCATCCGCGAACATAACCTTCTCGCATGTCAGACAATCAAGGCAGTCGTTCACGTATATCAGAAAAAAATGGAACCCAGGACCCTCCCCTGTGGAACTCCACTGTAAAAAGTTCCCCAGTGAGATTTGTCATCTTCAATACAAACAGTAAGGAAAGAGGGCAACCGACAGGGATCCCAGAAAATAAAGAAACGAGTTTTAGAAGACAAAACGTAATATATCATCCAAAAATGTAAGTCCCAGAATCCCAGCATCGGACAAAAATCACTCTCATGTAAAAGTGCCAGCATCCACGAGTAATGCCACCTCTGTGAACTCCCACCCTAGTGAGGGCGGGCAAATTAGGACCTCGCCCATAAATCGTAAATGAAATATCGTAATAAGGGGTGTCCCAGCATCCACGTCCTGCATTTCGAAGGAATGAGTGACACACGATCTAGATCTTCTTCATGAACATGCTAGTGCAGTCCTGAAGAAAGGGGAAATTTACACCGTGCCAGCATCTACGAGTAACGCCACCTCTGTGAACTCCCGACCTAGCGTGGGCGGGCAAATTAGGACCTTGCCCATAAATCGTAAACGAAATATCGTAATACGGGGTGTCCAAGAATCAACGTCCTGCATTCCGAAGGAACGAGTGACATATGATCTAAATTTTCTTCATGAATATGCCAGTGCAGTCCTGAAGAAAGGGGAAATTTACACCGTGCAACAAGCTTTCCGACTAGGCAAAGCAGACCCCAGCCGCGACATGAAAATATCCCCAAGGCCTCTAAACATTATTCTAGAAAATGAAACCCAGGCAGCACTTCTGTTAGAAGGAAGAAGGACCTTACAAGGATCGGTCAAACAAGTGTTTTTTCAGCTGGACTACGAGCCGAGGGAACGGCTGAAAATGAGGGAACTGCGGGAAGAATTGGAGAGAATTGGCAGAGGAGAGAAACGGCTGAAAATCAAAGACGGTCAAATAGTCCAGATAAATGTGTCCTTCTTGTGGCTAAAACCTGTAACAATGAAGGCTGGGTCTCCCCAACAATTCGATCATTGAAAGTCATCTCCAAAAATGTACAAAGCCTGTTTAACAAGCTGGATGACCTTAGGAACGTTGTTGACGAAATTAAACCAGACGTAATGGCTTTCACTGAAACGTGGCTTACTGCAAAAATTACTGATTCCGAAATATCACTCAGAGGATATCAGCACTTCAGGAGAGATAGACCAAGTCGAGGAGGAGGAGTCATAGTTTATGTCACTGGCAAGCTGACCGCAAAGGATGAAATACATATTCCATTACGCGATGTGGAAGCCTTAAGCATGACTATATCTGCTAAGTATTCCAGACCACTGACGATATCGGTTGTGTACCGTTCGCCTTATCAGACTTCCGATCAGGATCTCATTCTCATAACGGAACTCTACAAAGCCAGCGAGAAGAAAGATGTCCTCATTGTTGGGGATTTTAACGCTCCTGATATTGAATGGAAAATATGGACTGCGCAGGGAATGCCAGATAATTTCAACCACAAACTCTTACAATGGGCAACAGACAAACTTTTCTATCATTACGTCACCTTTGGAACATGGACGAGAGAAGGACAACAGTCAAACTGTCTTGACCTGATTTTTACCCGAGATGAGGAAAATGTGCTTGACCTACAGGATCAACCGCCATTAGGGTCAAGTGATCACATTACGCTGTGCTTCGAGTACTCACTGTTTTCCAAACCAAATTTACCTGAAACTTGGGTAAGAAACATTTGGAAGAGGGACTACTCACTTATGAGAAGACATATGTCAGAGATATCCTGGGAAACAGAAATACATGGTGAAACCAATAAAGATTGAACGACATTGAGTTCGTTATTGAAAGGATTGTTAACCTCAACTGTCCTCTCAGGAGAAAGACAACCACAAACCGCCCAAAGTGGATAAACTCAAACTTGCGGGCCTCTTTCAAAAAAAGAAATCGGTTCTGTAGGCGTTACAGACAAACAGGCTCCGATGCTCACTTACGGGAATATAAGCAGCAACGCAACGTTTGTAAATGTGAGGCTACTAAGCTGCGGAGGAAGTTCGAACTAAACATACTGCAAAAATCGTTGGAACACCCCAAAATGCTATATGGCTACATACGGAGTACGAAGAGAATTCAGGAAATGATTCCTGCCCTTAGGTCTGCAGACAGAATACTGGAGACCGACGACCAGGTTAAAGCATCCCTTCTTTCCAAATTCTTCCAGACCGTCTTCACCAGAGAGCCTTATAATTTTGCTGCTATTCAACCAGTTTATCAACCAATGTGTTCTCCCCCCCCTTTCCCTTACTCCTTCACCTCCTCCTCATCCACAACAGAGGACCTAGACATTGACTTTTCACCGACCGTAGCTAAAACCGAATTACTTCGTTTAAAGCCTGCCAAGTCACCTGGGTCGGATAGAATTCCTACATTATCACTTAGGGAACTTGCTAACGAACTGTGTGTACCACTGTCCATCATATTCCAAAAGTACTTTGAAGAAAGCAAACTCCCGGAAGAATGGAAGTGCGCATTCATCACCCCGATCTATAAAGGAGGTTCACGACTCGACTGTGAAAATAACCGCCCTTGCATAACGTGTAAAATAATGGAGCGTATTATCAAGGGGCATTTAATGCGCTATCTGGAAAACAACCAAATCCTATGCGATGCCCAATACGGCTTCCGTCCAGGACGTTCCTGTCTCACGAGTGCCCTTCAGTCGCAACAAAAATGGACAAAGGCCACAGATAAGGGTCATGCAGTAGATGTTGTATTATTTGACTTCAAAAAGGCCTTTGAAAGTATTTAAATCGGGCATCTTTTACAGAAGATTTGGAACGTAGGAATTCAAGGAAAACTTTTCAATTGGATCAAGAGTTTATTGTCTTTCAGAGTACAGAGAGTTGTTGTTGGAAACTCTAGCTCAGAATGGGCAAAAGTAGAAAGTTGTGTTCCACAGGGTTCTGTTTTGGGCCCCCTACTCTTCCTAAACTACGTGAGCGACTTTCTCAGTGACCTAGATTGTGAAGCTGTCAGGTTTGCAGATGACATTACAATATGGACTAAAGTCTGCTGCGCTGATGACGCGAAAGGTTTACAATAGAATATCGACAAACTAAGTGCCTGGTCGGCTAGGTGGCTTCTTAAGTTTAATGTATCCAAGTGCGTGATCCTACACATAAGCGCCAGTCGAAAAGTATATCTGAGACACCAGTACTTTATTAATGGCACTGCATTAAAAGAGGTAGAAACATACAAAGATTTGGGCATGTGGGCAACTGCGAATTTGATGCCCTCAGAACACTGTAAGAAAGCAGTTCAGAAGGCAACATGTATACTACATTTGATCAGACGTGCGTTTAAAAAATTCCCCCCTGTTCTCTTCGGAAAAGTCTATGGCGTCTTCGTGATACCGCATTTAGATTACGGAATACCAGCCTGGATACCGTGGATGAAGAAAGATATTGACCTCCTCGAACAGGTGCAACGGAGAGCAACGAAGATGGTTGACGGTCTTAAGACTTTACCGTACCAAGACAGATTGAAAAAGCTTGACTTATTTCCTCTTTTCTACAGGTACTTACGGTGTAGCCTGCTCTGGACATTCCGGATTATCCGGGGCCATGATTCCTCCCTGAGATCGGACGATTTCTTCGACTTTCCCTGCACAACTCATCTGCGTGGTCATCCTTACAAGGTTAATAGCGAACGCACGCGATTGAATCTCGGACAGTTTTGTTTCAGCCAACGAGTGGTACGACCTTGGAACTCGTTACCAAGCGAGATGGTCACCTCTGACAACATTACTGATTTTAAAAGAAGACTTGATTGCATTGTATTTGACAAAAGACGGCTGTCACAACATGATTACTTAAAACCAGCCTTTTAAAGTCTTTCGGGCTCTACTTTTCTTCCACAATGTTTAGCCTATGGCTGTGAAAACGCATTTGAAGTTATGTTATGCTTTGACTCAAACATTTTTTAAATGTACACCATTTTATATTGACTGTACGCATGCAATGATAACTTTACATTAATAAGGTCATCAAGGGCAATGCCTGTTGCCGGACCTGTGAGAAAGTCAGCCAATCATTTAAGTAGGTTGCCGGTCACACCCATTTCACGCAGCTTGAAGATCAGACGTCTGTGTGGAACCCTGCCAAAGGCTTTGCTTAAGTCAATGTAGACCGCATCGACTGACAAACCCATTTCTAATGATTTTGTCAAACTTTCCATGGACGTGGGCAGGCTTGTGAGGCAGGATCAACCACTTCGAAATCCATGTTGATATGAACTTAGCAAGTTATTATCTTCAAGATGCCTCATCAGTTCCGTTTTGATTATCTTCTCCATCATTTTGCAACATAAACTTTTGAGGCTGACTGGTCGGAAACTGTTTGGTGATGTCCTCTCTCCTCCTTTATAGATGGGGTTATGTTGGCTATCTTCCACTTGGAAGGCAGAGCCTCCGTCTTTATCGAACTTTCAAATATCTTGGAGAGCGGAGAGGCCAGCTGGTCGGTGAGTTCATTGAGAACTTTTGCGGATAATCAATCTGGGCCAGGTGATTTTGTGGGCTGTAGCTTTTTCAGGGTTTTTCTTACTGTGTCCATTGCGAACGACACCGTGCTTATTTTGTTTGATGAATTGGCAGAACTGTAGTATTCTTCCTCGTCAAAAGGTGGTTCCTCTGTATACGCGGACATTAAACAATTGGAAAAGAGGCGGAACTTGTTAGAGTTATCGGTTAACCTGTTTAACTGATAGTCTTTTAGACAAGGAATGGAATCCCGATTTTGCTTTGCCTTATTAACGTAAGCAAAAAACCTTTTCGAATTTCTTAGTATGTCTTTGACTATTTCTGACTCAAAGGCTGATCGTTCTTTTCTCAGAAGATTCCGACACCGATTTCGCTGTTTCTTAAAAGCGGAAAAATGTTTGGGTTGTTGATATCTGACATATGTTCTCCACAGTCTTCTTTTTCTTCTAGAGGTTCCTTTTTATTTCCGATGTCACCCACTCGGGTCGGGAGACACATGATCGTCTTTTAAGTGGGCAGAATTTCTCTACCAACTGCTGAATCAAGTAAATAACGAAGAACCAGGCAGCGTTTGGGTCATTTACATGTGCAGGGCTCCAGTCTATCCCATTCAGTAATTTATTAATTTTGGGATAATCCCCTTTCCATATATTTCTCTCCCAAACTGCACGACATTTTCCAACGTCTACGAGATACTGTTCCAAAATCTATCCTCCAAAAAAACGAGGCCGAAACAGATTAAATTTCTAAACAAAGCAGTTGGCTTCAACATCTTGGATGCTGACCCGGTTAACAGAGTGGCCACCTAACCATCGATTTCCTTGTAAGAAGCACTTTGTTACATCTCGACAAAGGCGAGGTTATGGTATCATTTGATGAAACGTTACTATTCACTTCGATCCCAGCGAGCCTGGCCATTGCTTCTGTTCGCGACCTGCTCGAAAGCCAATATAGCTAGGCAAACAAATCAGCTCAACGGGGAAATCTCATACAACTACTGAAGAACTCCCTCTTAACGTACTTTACAGTTAAAGGGATTATGTGCAATCAAATCAACGTTATGGTGATGGAATGACCCCTATTTAGTTTCATCACTTAATCAGTTCTCAAAAGGTTGGACGCGTTAGGTGGGAGTATATTATCGAAGCTCGACGAGCTTAAGATTCATGTCTGCGATCTATCTCCAGATATAATTTCCGTAACAGAAACTTGGTTGTCCCAACAAGTGGACGACCGAGAGGTAACTATGGCTGGCTTCCAACTTTTTTAGAAAAGACAGGAAAGAGCGTCAAGGAGGCGGCGTACTCACATATGTGAAAAGTGAACTTACAATTTTAGACAAAACTTATAAACTGGCGTCTACTTCCGGGGCGATATGGCTTTTCATAAAAGTGCCAGGTTCATCAAGTCTAGATGTCCTGACAGTCTACCGTCTACCAAGAAGAGACCCCGCAGCCGATGCTTACCTGCTAGAGGAGCTTGAAATTATTGCTACACGGTTGGATATCCTGATCATGGGTGACTTCAATGCGCCTCACATCGACTGGAGCTCGGTCAGCGCACATATTTCTGATCTAGCCTTTGACGGTTGTCTTCTGAGCATGACGCTGAAGCTACTTCTCACACAGCATGTCTATTTTCCAACAAGGGTGTGCAATAGACAAAAGATCAATTGCCTGCACCTAGTTCTCACGAAGTCGCTAGACAGCATCAACGAAGTGTCATGTCTACCGCCGCTAGGTAAAAGTGACCACGTGGTATTTGGATGGGATTACCCACTATTTTCTATACCAGAAACACCCACAACAGTCAGAAGGAATATATGGCAAGGCGATTTCAGCGGTCAAGGTCAAGGTCAAGGTCGAAGGCGGTTGGTACAAATTTGAAGATAAGTGAATTCTCGAATTTTAAACCGATTTCTTCGTTTCCTGTTGAAAATATTAGCTTAATTATTGACAATTTATTGTATTTCTACCTCATTATCAGCTGCACACACTTGCAGTTATTGCAATTGCAAAAGGGTAAAATATTAAGTTTTTAAAATTTTCACCCTACATAGCCTCATTAAAGTTCTCGCAGATTTACGTCAAAAGGACGGAATATAAAGGTTAATTATAGAAATAAAGTTGAAATTTTGTAAGTTTACCTTATTTCCAGCGAAGAATAATTTGCAGTAACTGGTATACCAGTTGATATAATTTTTCATCCTGCATAGCCTCTTCGCTAATTCTATTTTCATTTTAAACTCGTTACCTAGCAGATATTTGCTTGCAGTGCCTTGCTTAAAACACATATTTCAAATATTACATCTTTTATTCCGCAAAACATCACTAGTGACAATATTCTTTTCGTATTATCGATTTGAAAAATACTTATATTTTAAAATCAATATTAAACCCCAGTCAGTGCTTAGACGCAAACATTCTCTTCGCCTAAAACTTCCACTAGAGCAACCCACCTTAAGCATGAAGAAATTAGACCTTGACGCCCTGGAAAACTTTCATGCCTTTATGTCTAGATATGTTTCTCTCTTCACGATCCTTGGTACAATTTGAGGGAAAGTTGTCTTCACTCACTTCTAAACTATGCGTGAAACTAGAGCCTTTTATAAACATGGTCAATACCCAGTCAATTGACCGACATAAGTGAAGTTTCAATTTTCTTTTAAAAAACGTCTCCAAGAGTAAAATCCCTCTGGACGTTGCATTTCATTTCCTTTACTCATGCGGCTTTAACTTTAAAGTCACTGAAGCTAAAAGGTTGTCTTCCCGTAGCAAAAACCCGCTAGTTCTGGTCAAACGTTTTTCAGCGATTGAAGTTGACCTTATTTTCTCTAAGCATGAGCACTCAGCTCAATATTTGAAAAAAAAACAAGTTGTTTATCTGTAGGGATAAAACCCCAATGGAACGTCGGGTTTCACCCTAATTAACAAATAAGAAGCCTTCGTCTACACCTCCAATATCAAAAGTTATCTCAGAGGTTTGTCCTGTAGCTAATGCAAGCGCACGGCCGTCCGTATCAACAGGAATTTCGATTCCAACTGAATCTTTTCCCGTTAAAATTGTAAATTGTGTCAAGGCCTCTTCTTTCGCATCCCAAGCAAACCATGCTTGCTATAGCTGCCAAATCTACTAAACCTAAGAAAACTCCTAGTAAATCTGAATCGTTGGCTAAGCCAAACATTAAATTCAGTGAGGTCATTACCGATAAGAAACCTGCAAATGCTTACGTTAGCATCTTTCCTAACCCAAAAAAAGTGTCCGAAATCCCCCAAAAATTATTCCTTTAAATAAGGTTACCAGTTTTTTGAAATCATTTATTCCTTTTTCCAATGCACTTTTTCCGCCTATTTATGCTAACTTCCTTTAAAATCTCATTTCTATGCCACCCCCTATCTTTCAAACGCCACAATATAGCTTTCCCTTCCAAGGCTTTCATCCAAATATGCCGTTGTACAATAATCTCAGTTCTCTTAACAGTAAAATTTCGACAAATTGTAGACCAGAGCCATTTTTTTTCCCACCTTTCGTTTCTTCGCTCCAGTTTTCTTCTCCGCCACCAAATTATCCTTTTTATAAATACTGATGAGCGTAACTTGCAGCTCAGGAATTCGCTTAGCTTCGTTTCACTCAATGCGAGATCAGTTGTAAATAAGATGGCTGAGCTTAGAGCAGTAGCCGTTGAGCTTGATCCAGATGTGCATTGCATCACTGAATCCTGGACTCACTCTCTTATTTCTGACTTGACGCTTGTCATAGATAATTTCAATTTGTACCAACAATACCGCGCTGAAAAACGTGGCGGTGGTTGCCTCTTTTATATTAAGTCATCCTTTGTACATTTCCGTTTTCAGCTAAGCATTTAGTCCTTTTCTGGAAATGTATGCTTTGCTTCAGTCATCCTCCCTCACAATAAAAAAGCGTTAATTGGCTGTGTCTATAATCCTCCGTGTTATGCTGGTAATGAAAGAGAGCTCTTTGAACTATTTGAAAAATTTGCATACACTCAATTTGATGTCAAAATAATCAAAGGCAATTTCAATCTGCCAGACATTGACTGGCTGCAAATTCCTCTCCACCTAAACATCAGAAATTGGTCGATACTATTAACTTTTCAAACATGTCCCAACTGGTCAGAGCAGTTACTAGAAGTGACAACATTTAAGATTTAATTTTTACAAATGATGTCCACCGTATCTTTATGAATTTCCATCATGATCTATTCACAAGGGATCACGCAATAATTCACTGTTGTTTTCCAGTCCCCCTTCTTACGAAGCCTGAGGTTAAATGCAATAACCTCGACTATGCTAACAATAATAATAATAATAATAATAATAATAATAGTTGTATTTAATACCGGTTTACAGGCATTGTCAGGTGAAATATTCAGTGGGTAGAGGCTGGCAGTGAAAAAACTCCTGAATATATATCATTATATGTGTTTTTTTCCTATTTTCATGTTATTCAGGAGAAAAAAACTGCCGCCTGTAAGGATGATAGCAATTCAGATCAGGGAAGGGCTAACACAATTGCAGTCTGTATGCAGTCTCTCTGTCTTTGCTAGGAACCGGGATTCTGCCTCAGGCAAGAAAGCATCCGTGTACGGTCGCTCACTGTCTGCCGAAGAAGTCAACGGGTGCAGGCTGCAGAGACGGTGCCGTATCCCTCAAGGTAACACCTGGGATCGAGTTCAGATGCCGCGCACTCCGTCGAACTGGAAAACAGATTCTACCGTGTCGGCGCCCAGAATTCTTGGAAACTGTTCTGAATGCAAAAAACTAGTAATGGTAATCTTAAACAAAGAATAACTCCGTTGGACTTTTTATATTATGGGGAAGTTTATTCCACATGGCCATGGCGTTTATCGAAAAGAACCGTCGATACTTAACTGTGCGAGCTAATGGAAGAAATAAAAAGACATTGCGATGACTGCTGCGCCGAGGATGGTCAAGCTGCCTCACAGTGATAAGGGGATTAAATGTACGATTATTCAAAAGCTTAAAAAGCAAACCATGAAATGATAAATAATTTCGTAAGCACTCTAGATTGGCATAGCAAATTCTGAATTAACGATCCAAACTTTTTCCGTGAACTATTGCAGAGCCTCACACAAAAAATCCAGGCTTTTATCCAGTTTAGCATTTTTAATTCAAATACAGCTTCTTCTACTGTTCCGAATTTTCTCCAGAACAGACTTAAAAAATTACTAAAACAACTTAAAGATTAATCTAAAAGCTCTTTGTCAGTTCATTTAAGGATTGCACAAATATTTGAATTCGCATCGAAAATAAGGCTCGCGAGAGATAAGCGAAGGGAGTCTTGGGCACTAAGTGATGGCAATTCATCCAAATCTGTTGCTCATATCTTCCATTCTTGGTCATCGGCTAAGCGTCTGAATGTAACTCCGCCCTTACTCGACTGTAACAAAACATTTGTAACAGACGATTTGGGCAAAGCAGAGTTGTTAAATTCGTTTTTTGCTAACCACTTTACCACTGACACTACCCCCACTCCCACAATTCCTCTGCTTTTGAATTCGCTTCTAACAACCAGTAAATTCTCGCCTTCATGTATTCAAAAGGAAAAAGCTCACCTAAAAAAATTTACATTCGGTTGGAACTGATAACATTCCAAACTCGCTTATTAAACAGTTAAGGGATTTGCCACCTTTACTAAGCAAGTTATTCTCAGTATTACTCGAAAATGGTTTCTTCCCCGATTATTGGAAAACTTCTATTATAATACCAGTTTTTAAATCTGGTCCCCGCTCGCTCGGACATTCATAACTATCGCGGTGTTCATAAAACTCTAAACTCTTGCTAAACTCTTCAAAAAACTAATTGCAAAAAAATCACGGATTTTCGTCTAAGCAATCAAATTATCAACTTTTCCGAACACGGCTTCTTACCGGACCGCTCTTGTGAAACCTGTCACATGCCTTTTCTAAATCTACTAACCTCTCTTCGTAATGGTCATACCTCTGTGGTAGTTATCTTTTTTGATCTTAGTAAGGCATTCGATAAAGTGCCTCATAAACGACTTCTAGCTAAACTAGAATCTATAGGATTTCGTAGTCCCATTGCTGACTTTATTAGATCATACCTAAATGATCGAAAGCAAAATGTTTTAGTAGGGTCCTCATAATAAAGTGTTACCCCGATTGTTAGTGGTGTCCTTCAAGGTACCGTATTAGGTCCTTTGTTGTTCTTACTGTATATAAATGATATTTCATCGATAGTTAAACATTCTCAATCTTTTATTTATGCTGATGACCTCAAATGCGTGTATTAATTCTCAAACTCTACGACCGAACGATGTCTAGAACAAATTCATTCGGACTTAGACGCTCTTTCGGCGTGTAGCTCCCCATGGCTAATCGAGTTCTCACCCTCTTAGTGTCGCTACATGAGTTTTGGGCCTGTAAGGCTGCCGCAGCCTCTTATTTGAAGGTTGCCCTATGGTTGAATGTTCCTTCATCAATAACTTGGGCTTAAGCTTCACCAATAAATTAGATGTTTGGCCTCATGCCGATAGAATTACGGCCAAAGCTGCTCAGATTTGCGGCTTTATTTCTTATAATATCTGCCTTCCTGAAATTAAATTGAGACTTTATCGCATGTTTGTATTTCCCATTCCTGAATTTTGTTGTCGTTTCTTCGGGTTAATGAACGAATCTAGCCGTTCAACAATTGAAAATGTCCAAAGACATTTCACGAAAAAACTCCTGTTTCCGACTCTTTCGACTACTTCCTACTCAACAAGATGCCAGCTAACGAAGCTAAAATTTCTTTGGTTCAGTAGACTGGAAGCAGGCTTTTGTCTCCTTTTCCGACTTAATAATAGCTCAACTCTCCCCAAGCTTTCTGTCATTACCCCCGTTTGTCTTCCTTATAACCTTCGAAATTATGCACTAATTATACCTCCCCCTGCATCCTGCACGTGAAAACGCTCCCTCTACTTTGCTTCTAGGTATAGTTTTCTTTTGAATTACTTGCCAATTGAAATATGGTCTTTACCTTGGCTATCTGCATTCAAGCGAAGACTGCAAATTTACCTTAACACTGATTCTATCAACCTTTTATTTTCCTCATCTTTTCCCAGTAGCTCTCCCCATGACTCGGAGAAAGGACCATCGGGCATTTAAGTGACCCTCTTGAAATTATATTTTCGCTACCTCGAGTCCCCCATGAACCATGATGTATCCTTATGTCACCAGTCATAAAAACGATGATGTCATTCGGACGCACAAATTCGGTGGTCCACAGTCTAAAATGCTGACGTTTCGTTGGATGCTACTCATTATCAGATTTCAATTGTGGATCCTAAGATGCTGATGACTCTATTTCATTGACGCATTTTCGTGAGATTTTTTTTCATACGCTAAAGTGATCAAGAACGCATCAACTCGACGTTCCAATAGCTCATTCTACAATGTTACTGCAGTATTACCCTACTCTACCACCTGACCTTATCTTCCTTAGCAGTTTTTTCTCCTACCTTCTATTCGAAAATGAAGGCCTATTGAAGTCTGCCTACATTTTTAAGGTAGGAGTTTTTTCACTGCCTATTTTTCTAGTTCAGCATGAATTTCAAAACATCGCTTGTTATTGACCCAGCAGGACAAGTTCTGTCTACATTATTAAGTATTTGTACATTTTATCTGCACACATTGTCATAACTTTATTACGTTACTAATGTTTGTTTAGACATTGCCTTTCTGGTGCTAAACAAATATAAATTCTAAAAAATCATGGAAAAAATAATGAAGCAGCAACCAATGCAGTTCCTTGAACATAAAAATCTGCTTTCCAAGGTCCAGCATGGTTTCCGTAGAGGTAGGTCCTGCGTCACAAATTTTCTCTGTTTAGAACGATGGACTGAGGCGGTCGATATATGAAATACGGTGCACGCAGTCTATATTGACTTCAAAAAGGCTTTTGATAGCGTGCTGCACCACCCCCTTCTTTTTAAACTCAACCGCATAGGAGTGAGAGGTAGACCTCTGACATGGATAGAAAACTTTTTAACTGGCCACTTACAAACTGTCCATATCAGTGACAAACAGTCGACCAAGGTTGAGGTTTAGAATGCTGTTCCCCAAGGCTCTGTTCTCGGCCCTATTTTTTTCATTGTCTACATCAACGATTATGCCAACGAACTGGACTGCGATATTGCCATGTTTGCCGATGATCTCAAAATTTGGCGCGTCATTCAAACTGCGGCTGATGAAGAGAACTTGCAGGCAAACTTAAATCGACTCCAGAAATGGTCAAATGACTGGCTCTTACCGTTTAATGAGAGCAAATGCAACATCATACGAGTCGGGAAAAGCAATCCTTCGAACCGTACGGGTTACTTTTTGAATGGCATTCCATTGAAAGAAGTGATGCCCAGAAGGACCTGGGAGTCTGGATCTCGCCCTCGCTTAAACCCTCCCTAAATTGTGCAAATGTAGCGAAGTCAGCCATGTCGATGCTTTACTTCGCTAAACGAGCTTTTGCAGCCTTCCCTACTGACTGCTTCGCCAAATTCCTCGGAAAATTCGTACGGCCGCAGTTGGAATCCGCCATCCAAGTTTGGAACCCTGGACGGTGAAGGACATCAACATCCTCGAAAAGGTCCAAAGGCGAGCAACCAAACTTGTCCTTGGACGTGGCTCACAGCCTTATAAAACACGGCTGTAGAATCTTAATCTCTTTCCCTCGCACTATACACAACTTCGGGGAGACCTGATACTAACATTCTACGTACTACGCGTCCAGGACTGTTGTCTCGTCCCAGGGGATTTCTTCGAACTAGCAACAACAACGAACTTGAGAGGTAATCCTCTAAAATTGCGTGTGACTGGAGCAAGGCTAGACACTCGGAATTAATTCTTCTCCAAATGAGTAGTTGAAGCTTGGAATAATCTTCCTCTGGATGTTGTTATATTGGACTCTTTGGAGGTTTTTAAGCGAAAGAAAGATCGATATAATGGTGTGAGCTACAACATGAACTGAAAGCTGCAAGAGTGAAGTCAAAAAATAAGGTAGTAAGGATACTTTTAGCTATATTTGAGTAATATTTCTTTATGTTTGTTATTTGCGTTTGAGGGCTTGCACTCTCATAATTCCCATGCTGAGGTCCCCGAGGTCTTTGCTGCTTTTTTATTTGCACACCTTGGTGACACCGTGAGTGATCACATCAGCTGGTCCTGGTGGCCAACGTCCATGTGGTCTATGAACGTTCTCCCTTGGTTTTTACCGGAACGGACCGAGGATGATCTGGGCGGATATCTCCGCCTTAGAAATCATTCAACGGTCTCTGCAATCAGCAAAGGGAGCATCTGGCTGCACCTACCGCACTTCGGTGCTGATTCATGTGACCTCCGCGATGCCCCTCGTTGGACCCCCTCCCCAAGAGTGACAGTTTTTTCTCCTTAATATCACCGGGAGTTTTTTTTTCACTGTCTGCTCTTTTTCAACACTGTTCCAACCAGTTGGCTCATATCAATTGGCCTCGCTAACCTATCGAGATACTATTTTTTTGATACCACAACTCGCATGTAAAAATAGGGAATTCAAAGGTGACTCACCTATATATCCTTCAAATAAACTGATACAGATACTGATAGGACACTTACTGAAGCTGGAATTTTGCCGAATGGCGTCTTCAGACGCCAAGGAAAGGTTATGACCTACCAGTGAAAACTCCATAGAGCGAGCAGCCAATAAATGACCGCTTATCAGTTGATCCGCCCCAGCAGAAGTTGAGGTACAGCGGTGGTCCAATAAAACACGTTAAGTGGTTCTGCACGAACTCTCTTTCATTTATTTCATCAACCACAGACAGCCTTTCTATCTACCAATCGTGAATGACGTTTAGAAATAAATATATCCAAACCGCGTCATTCACATAATCCATTGTCCTTCTCATTCCTCAAATGAAGTCATTGAATGCCTCCTCTGTGCGCAGGCGCAAACAATAGATCGACTGGCTCGCCTTTGCGGGGACAAACGTCGCCCGCACTTCCTTGAGTATGTCGTTTAAGGCTGCCCATTGTTACTCCATGTTGCGAGCCTGCTGGTCTGCGATGTAATCAACTATTTAAAAAGGTGAATGTTAATAGTGTTTAGAAACGTCGTAACGTAGCGAATCCACGTCATTTCGTAGTTCTTCGATTGAAGTTGGCAGGACACCTAGAGATCGTTCAGGTAGAAGTCTGAGGTAAACATTAGTAACAAATGCTGACTGATAAGTGGACGGCAGGGTAGGCCGTACTGGTGTACTCCAAGGTATGGATGGGCCCGGTATATTCTCATCATTCGTAGGCCTTTTAATGATATTGTCAAAGGTTCTTACAGAAATATCAGTATTAGCCTTGGCCAGCCAGTCAGTCTCCATTCTGGCTCTTTTAACCGGCTGATACATTCTTCCTCATCTTCCAAGGCCGAAGTGAGCTGGCGTGGATATCAAAATGGATATATGAATAGCAGTGGACACATACTTCCTTCTCTAGCCCCTTGCTTATATAGTTGGCTCGGAGCCGGAGAGGTCGTCTGTCTCCTCTGCCTTTTTGCCAAACTTTTGGGTATTTTCGAGGGTCAGGTTTTCTTTCAGAGCTTTGACTGTGTAAACTTTTTTGTTTGCAGGTGGCTGCAGACTATTCGGCCGAAAATAGCCCCGCTGGATTGCATTTTTTGGCCAAATGACGCAGTTAACATTCACGAACCGTGCTTTGGCCACAGTGGGCACGTTTTGGTTATTGAAAAAACGAAACAAAGCAATACATCTGCATACACCGCACGAACAAGCGATACAAGGGATACCAGCAAATCATAATAGATTTAAATCTATTACAAAAGTAAGCATGGAAAACTTTGAAAAATACGTGTGAACCAAAAACTTTGAAAAAAGGCACTGTTTTGGAAGGTGTGCAACAAGGGAAGGAGAACAAAATAATTGTCAATGTTCAAAGCGACATATTTACAGATAATGTCAGAAAGGGTTGCAGTTGAAGGACTTTAAACATGAAAAGGACGGGAAAATGAAATGGATGACGTAAAAAAATCACGGCAGTCAACAAACGGACGGTACTGTATTCCAGTAGCCGAAACAGGTGTCAGTACGCGCGGTCTGTCACCTATCAGTACCACGTTATCGGGTACTTCAGTCGACAGCACATAACCATTATGTAAGATGGCAGGGGAGCTGAGGGGTAAATGTAAAGATCGTAGCACACCCTCATCGTCGTCCAACAGTATGGAGCATGCTGGCAACGCAGGCAGACTTCTTTCCGAAAATCGTCTGTATACCTGTGTGGCTACGTTTGTTGACCCCTTTATCGAATTACGAATTATTTTAAAAAAAGACTCAACAGAAAAGGCTGAAAAATTATCCAACACTCAAAACCACCCAAAATTTTCGTTTAAGGTGAACTTAACAATGAATCTCCGCATGGATATACAATATGGCGAAATCTGCAACTAAGTTATTTAACAAAAGGTGGGCAACATCAAAACAGGTCTTATGTAAAATTGGAGGACAAAAAATATATACTGCAATGGAAAACTGCAAAAAATGCATAAAATGGTCATTTTCCAGATAGGGTTTCAAAAAATAGGGCCTATGTACAGCAAAAATTGAGGAAATTCGGCCACCTTCCAAAACTCAAGAAAATTTACTGTTCTTCACTTGCGCGAAAATTCCATCGGCAAGCACTGACTGTATTTTTGGATAAGGACATTAAGCGCTGGAGAAAACTTCTTCCGACCCAATCTCCACTGATTAAGTTACTTCCGCATTATACCCAAGTACACCAGGTGCATGTAGTCTATTGGGAAGCTACTAATCATGTCGATAGATAACTCCTAAAAAGGCGATATGCCTCTGTGGTGGAGTCCATGCTTTTTTGATCGAAACGAGCGGTCGTCCCGAAGACGCCCACTATACACAGGGAACGTCATGCGGTTCGCAATGGAAATTCCAACATGACAGCACATAGAGTGTTTTCCGGTACAGTCGCTGAACAACAAAACTGTACCATCCATAGTGCCCATTGTGGGCTTTCACCTGTTGGCCATATGAGTGTGCTGGTGAGTCACACATGACATTGGATAATTGAACTTTCATCAATTCCCCCATTTGTGAGACCCACAGGCCGACTCCCAAAATTTCTTTCTACTCGGCAATTCAATCTCCTAGGAAATTTTATAATTTATTTTTTTAAATAATTTTTTTCTTTGTTTGTTTCGGAAGTGCCTTCCCGGTGCTAACGGAATATAAATTCTATATTCTAAAGTGGTAGTTACCACGTTTTGAGGGGTAGTGAAAATATGGACCTCCCGACTTTTCGAGGGGCCAATAGCATTAACGGTTAAAAGGGTAACAAGCCAATAAGATTAGAGAATTGACATGAAAACTTGAACATGCTAGCCAATGGGAGCGTCGGTTTCTGGTGCTAGTAATCTGAGCTACTAGAACAAATTAAGAAACTTCGGTTCCATTTTTTCATCTTATCCGAAATGTCCTATGGTAGTCGTGCCCATAAAGTTTCCAGTATTTTTCGCAGGTTTTCTTCCAATAACTATGATAGTTTGTTTCCCACAGAGTTGATGGGCTATTGAAGAATAAAGCGATCGAAAATTCTGATCGCCCACTCTGGTTTGATGTATACCGAGCCTTCCCCCCGAATGTCGAACCGAATTACGAAAGACCACTACCAGATCAGAACGTCCGTAATCTAATATACCCTGAGGATTTTGGAAGAGTGTTTGTTGATTTTTCGCCTTTACTTTTAGTTCATTTTTAAATAAATTTGACAATGATGATTTACATAATCTGTTTAATGTCAAAGATGAAGGCTCGGTCATGTCAAAGTAAGTGCACACCTTCAACCGAAATACCGCTCAAGGGTTATTTCTAAGGGCATGGCTCTAAAATTGGAGGAATCGTGGGATAAGGAGGGTGTATTTGACCGCATCCGTGAGGCCCTTCAAAAGGACGGCGTTCTCCTCCATGAAAAAAAAAGCGGATTTGACATATGCCTCCTGTTTTCTATATAATTCCTGCTTTTGTACTCTTTATCCCTTAATTCATATAAAAATATGTATTCGATGACCCGCTTCCTCATGTTTGTACACTTTATCTACCGTAAATCCCTCGCAGCACAGACTGGCTTCCTTATTCTTCTCAAAATGCCATTTATTAGCTTACAACCGACGTATTATATATCTTCTCATATTTTCATATGTCACAGGAGTTTTAAACTTCCGTTTATGTTGGCAAAATTAGTCGGTCACAGGCTTGCTGATTCTATTTATAACTAGAATCAGCATGCATACATCGTCTTTTTTGATAGAGGTCAATGCCTTGTTAGTTGTGTGCACGACTAGCTCGGTAATGAGACTGTGTTGGTAACAGTAGTCAGAAGCTCCTCATAGTTTGAGACGACTTGTGCTCACTAAGGTCCCAGGCCCCTGACGATTTGCCATTATTTTTGTGATGATAGCATTTGTCCGTTTCTGAGTTTCTCATGTTACTTCCGAAATCAAATATCCTGACCTAGTATGAAATCCACTATTCCTGGAGATCGTTTCACAACACAGTTATCTTCCACAACCCGTTTTTCAGTCGTCATGCCCTAGGCGGCGTCCATCACTGTGCTTAAAAGCTTATACGTGTAGACTACCGCAATTCTATCGATTTATACGGAAACTATTCTCAACGATTATAGGATATCCTTTTCTTGGGCACGGGATCGGCCTATCCATCACCCCATCGCGGTGCATCAGGACTTATTCTTCGCAATACAGCCAGCGGTGTACAGTGGTTATTTGACTGCGGAGAGGGCACCCAGATTCAAGTTCAAAAGTTTCCCGAAGCCAAAATTAGCCGTGTGACTCGTATATTCATATCTCACTTACACGGGGATCATGTTTTTGGCCTTCCTGGATTTTTGGCAACCATGGGTAACCGAAATGCAAAGGGTGAAACCAGAAATATAAGCAATCATGATTCCGTCGATGTGGAAATTTATGGCCCACAGGGTCTTCGACGTTTTCTTCGTTTGTCCCTTTCACTTTCCTGGTAATGTCCAGTTTTAACTGCCTAATGCTACCGCCTGGTAACAATTCGATGTGTTTTTATAAAGTTATACAGCCCACTTGTTCGAAAAATTTTGTTTACCTACGCCTTCCAGTAGTTTCCACATCTTCAAATCCCCTGTAAAGGTTGCACTCTTTCAGTCCGTCTATCGTGCACATTTTAAGGAGTGACTGATTTACACAAGCCTTGCCTATGGAATATCGTCGTTAATTCTAATTTGCAAGCCATACCATCTGCTTTTAGTTTTTTATAATTCCCGAACACGCCTTTTAGGGTAATATTTTTGGTTCATCCATAAAAAATGCCCAGGCCTATCATCTGAATAAAGTTTTCTATTTGTCTAGTACATGGATTCCGCCTTCAACAAACATCGTAAAGCATAGGCTATTGACTTAAGTATTTCATAGTCTTTCAACCGCTTCCATCATTTTAAGTCATGTAACGCTGTTATGAAGCTATTGACAATTTTCTAGGACCTTGCTTAACTTCAAGTATGCCGTCCACCAGCTGATGTTTGCATGCAACCAAAAATTGACGGAAGAAAAGGTGAACTGGGCTTCTTCTGATTTGCATCCGGAACTAGAGCCGATTCTACCATATGAAGTTTTGGGGCGTGACATATACCCCGATGCCAACGGTTTGTAGGCTCCTTTTCCTACCTTTTTGCCGGCTTCCTTAAACGAAGTCTATTTTGTTTTTTTGGGAATTTTAGGATTTTGGCAGAACGTGTTCGGACCAGGGACTGACTGTAGGCCGGTTGATGACGAGCAGAGTAACTTAACCGTCCATGCAATGCCTCTTAAACATTCTGTCCCATCCGTAGGCTGGCTATTGCTTGAAGCACCCCCGCCTCGCCGAATGCTAATGAAAAAAGTCAAAGAGCTAGGAGTGCCAGTTGGTCCTCTATTGAGTAAACTAAAAAAAGTAAGTCGTAATCATAAACCTGTATTTTATCGCAAGCGTAATATTGAATAATTGGACATCCTCCTATCAAGCTTAACAATGACTAAAAGAGGGTATTTAGACATTAAGATTAGGGAGGTTAGTAAGAACTCTCACCTTATTCGGCGATGCCGAATTGCTTGTTTTGGTCTTGGCTAAGCAGCTCAAAAAAGACCTAGATAGTTTGGGTCGATGGATACTTCACATAGATCCATAGTTTGGGGCATTTCATAACAGCCTACCTTAATGTTGATCGTCATTAGAAAAGGTAGTCTAAGCTAATTGTATGGTGGATATTATATGATAACTTCGCCATTACACTGCATCATTGTCCTCCTACTCACCTAAAAACATGAATTAACTCTCATCATAGGGAATATGTTGGTTAGTTTAATTTACTTTTCAATGGGCTTCTCTCGGAAGTACCGTTATGCCAACTAATGCTTTTAGGGGGAAACCATTACCTTCGAGAATGTCGGAGGCAGCATTACGGTGAGTCCGGATCAAGTCATGGGTGAGGTTGTCCGCGGTAGACGCATCGCCATACTCGGAGACAGTTGTGATTCCTCAGCTCTCCGAGAACTTCTCTACATCGTCTCCCCCGAAGACCCAACCTTAGATACCTTAGTACACGAGGCCACCATGCATTCCTCTCTTGAAGCGTCTGCTTACGAGAAAGGCCATACCACCGCTGCTGGGGCAGCCAGGTTTGCAGCCAGCATTGGCGTACGTCAGCTGATCCTCTCGCATTTCAGCCAACGCTACATTCCAAACACTGAAGCCGCCGAATCTACAAAGACCAGAAAAGGTTAAGTTAACATTCTTGCGGTTCTGTATATTTCCAGAAGATCTAAAATGTATTAATCTGAATATTTTTTTGATCTGTCGGTTCATGCGAAATGGTGAATTACACCGTGATCGATGCTGAATCATTCCATGTAGGCTTTTGTGTCCGATTTCATCGCTTGTTAGTCGCAAGGCTCAGACAGAGTACCAGTTATGGCTTGGACGATTTTCGACTGACGGATTAAGTCGACCCCCATTCAAGCGAGGACACGACTGCAATGATTCATAATGTGCGTTTTAAAATCCCTTCCATGAAACTTGACCCATGTATAGGCTTACACTTGGTCATATATCGTACGCGTTAACAGACTGTGTGTGTGTGTTTATCAACTGCTTCTTTCATGCCCGTCTGCGGTTGAAACACGGTGAGTAGGAGAAGCATGAATTGGGATGGACAGTAAACTGTTTCATGCACAAGTCGCCGCTGCACTCCTTACGGGACAGTGATTTCCTCACCGCATGTGAGGGATGAACTAGATATTTCTTGATGGTAAACTGTTTCTCTGGCGACCCTTTACCTCTGCTGAGATGTTGGATTGTTATTTCACCGAGAATTTTCGAAGGTGCTTTGCGAGAGTTATCAAGTTGGCTAAACTCTTGAGTAACATGCTCTTTTTATAATATCGCTTGTGAGACATAAAGACGTATATTGGCGAATAACGAGACCAAATATTTTAGATGGTCCAGATTTCGGTTTCTTCGCCCAATGTCATTGAATAATTAGATATGGAGAAAACTCACCGCGGCTGCCGAGCAATTGCCACAATATTTTTGGTGTGATTTTGTCTTACAACTTGTTCGATCATAACCAACGTCAGGCAACCTGACCGATCAATCTATCTAAGAGCATACATTTTTGCGGCCCGTAATTTCTCAATCAGAGCATGAGTTCTCCCCTCTTTCCGAAGGGGTCGTATGCCACACATATATTGGGCGCGCATTTAAAAAGGTTCACATCATTTCGGTTTTTTAACTTCCATTTTACTATACGTGGCTTTCCTTCGGGAATTTAGCAACTGATAGTTTCTTGGTTTTAAAAAGAGCAGATTCGTGGGATTATTCTCTCAGTCCTCCGTTGAAAATGTTTGAAATTAACCGAGCACATCTTCCTTCTAGCTTTCAGATACATGACGAAAGTTCTGAGCATTAAGTTTTCTGATAGTTGATCCGTTGCCCGGTATAAGCATCACCAGTGTCTGGTGAGTGTATTGTCAGATTGCATTTTACTAGAAATTAGTAAGATGGGCTTGCAAATTATCAATCTCACTCTTACCACACAGACCGTAGGTGCACGTGAACGCAGCGAATGACGTGGCCGAATCCTCGCGCTTGCGTGCTACACCTCTGTCTTTCTCTACCCGCACTGAAACTGGTTTTCAAATTTGACGGATTTGCAAAAAAAGCTACATTAAGGAGAATTTTCAGTTTCGTTTCCAGTTTTCAGAGTAACAACCGGCAAGAACGTAATATGTGACCCAACTCAGGGAACAAAAGATAGTTCAGCGAGTAATACGGGATCGGTGATAATTGGATTTTTATGGATGGGGCCAAATTAATAAAAGGAGAGCACCAAACGAATCCTCATCCTGTCCATCGTTTTCTTTAGTGTTAGCATTTTTTGTCGGGTTATTAGCTTCGAACAATAGTTTATTTCCCCGACAAGTGTGCGGATTTTGACATCTGATGGCTTTACCCCACTTTTATTCGGACCCCTGACAGGAGTAAGAATGAGGCCCGCTCTGCGCAATCTTTCATTATAAAATTAAGACCGATGCATTTGAAACTACCGCGACTTCCTAAATGTCGCCATTTGGAAATTTGCCATTTGACCCGATGCTTCGATCCTCCTACCGCCAACGAAATACTGTGTGACCCTACCAACCCGGCAACCAATGCTAACCCTAACGAGCGCAATGAATAGAGTTAAGGTTATTTTAGCATGTAGTACGATCGCCTATTACACGCTGATCTATCCTTTGTTTCCTGGGTTGGTTTGCATATTACGTTCTTGTCCAAAAACTTATCCCGTCAGGTGTCAACCTTCGGTTGCACGGCTGTTACCACGTCGTGATAGTTAAAAAGCTGTTCGGATGTTTTTACTAGGGAACTAAACGCTAGATCCCAGTTGTACCAATCCCGTCCATACCCCCCTCCATGCCAATGACGCCTCTGCGCCAAACATGCTGGGTAAATTATTGGTCCCCATAATTGGCTGCGCTGATGATGTGCTCAACCAAAACAACTTTCATATTGGCTGCCATCATACGTTACTCGCGCTATGCAGAGTTCATTCGAACCCATAGTCAGTAACAGTAACCAGTCCGTGGTGTGGCACGCATTGGACGTCGGTTTTTACGTCGCGTCAGCTACTTCCCCCCAGTCTCCTCACTCTTTGGTTTTCAAGCCGTTTATTCAACTGATGAGGGAAGAAAGAGAGTGAGGAATCCATTCCCGCTGCAGATCAGCGCATTTTTCACTAATGATAAATCCGACACTCTTTGAAATTATCCCGATGCGCTAAAAGTTGTGGTTGGGTGGGTGGCCAACTGATAGGATAACTTGATCCTCTTTAGGACTTGGTCAGTCTGTATTTGGCTCCTTCTTAGTGTTGTCTTTATTACACTTTACTCCTTTGGTATCCTAGCCGACCCTTTGTTGTTTGTGTGAAGTCCTGGTCCATTGTACGCGTACCAGGCCTGTTCGGCCCATGAAGTTGAGAGAAATCAGACTCAAACGGAGCATCACGATCCATTTTGACGGTCAACTTAGCATGGAAGATGACAACCCTACGAATGAGGACTGCTTTTACATCAGTTATCGTCCTCGTATTTGACAGATAAATGGCTGGTGGTCCTTGCGTGAGCCGATTGACGTAGTTCACGAATTTAGGACAGCCAGTAGACAAAAACTGGGGAATTGATGTCAAGGTGAACGTGGCTGAGTTTAGCGTCGGGGGATGTATCAGCTTCGACGTAGTGCCTGTAGGCCTTGATTCACTGTCAACTTGGCCCTTTCAGATTCCAAACTCTGATTCCCTTATGCCTGTAATACTATATGCGTAACCAGAATGCCTGTGGCTCGAACGCCTGAGTAACAGAAATCTTTCAGATAGGACAAAACCGCGTGGAGCAGGGACGATGGTGCGAAAGACGTAGAGATATCCTATAGGATGGGGCCATCGCCAGTCGTGAGAGAGAGCGAGACAGAGGGAGAGGAAGAGAGAGAGAGAACCTGGCATATGAGTAATTTCTTATCCTGTACTTTCTGGTCATGGCCGTGGCATATATCACGGCAGAAAGTTGACCCTTTTGTACTTACTGCTTAGGCTAGGTGTCAGCCCTCCATTTAGCGTTTCACCGACGTGACAGATGTCTGAAGTGAACTGGGAGACACATTTGGCGGATATCTCGCGGGTTGGTTTTCTCGGAACGCAAACAGGGGTTGGGGGAAGCAAATTTCAAGGCCTTGTGGTCTGGGAAGGTTTTGCAGTGAGAACCTTCGAGGGTAAACTAGAAACGCTTCACAGCGAGTTTTCTTGCAAGGAGTTCTAGGCTGAATGTGTTGAAGCGATTTTTCTGCAGGAATTAGTTGTGCCTGTTGGGTTATCTTCGGCGCACCATGCTATAGGTGAAATTGGAGGCTTCCACTACAATGGGAGGGTCGCAGCAAAGCAGGGCGGACTAGGAGGTTTGAATCAGTCACTACCGCCTTCACTTGACTAAAAACTGTGTTGGCGTCCCGGGAAAGCTCGAAATAGTTTTTGCGCCGGAGAGAAGGTTAATGGGCGAAGGCTTTCGTACTCACAGTTTGGGCAAGACTAGCAGTAAAAGTTTCTAATTATCAACAATCCTCGCATATAGCGCGTGTTGCCTTTGTGACAGGAAGCCGTGGACGGTCGCTGCCTTGACAGTTAGGTGCTGGATGCGAGGGGTACAGCTTATCAGGGGATTACCCGGCACTCGTGTGTTTTTGGTATATGAACTCGAACTTTCGGATTGAGTTTGAAAAGATTTGTTCCGAAGGATTGACTCCAAGTTCGCGTATTAATTTCCTCGAAAACTAAACATGGCAGTATCCTACACCTCTGCTGGAGGGCGGTCTCTGCCCTTCATTTAGCTATTTCAAGGCTCACAAATCTGTTACGCATAATGAATGACTAAAGCGAGTCAAAAAATCACAAGTTGGGAGCAGAGATTTATATGATCAAAGCTACTTGCGGCAAAGGGCGCACGGGCATTCGAGCACGAGTCAATTAAGGTTTTTTTGCTGGTTGAAATGTGATTGGTTGACGCATGGGCAACAATAATCGACCGTGCAGGAAGCCCGCACCCGCCTGAGCGGGCTGAGTCACCGCTGGCGTTGAGGCGTCAGCGGTTGGTGCGCCCTTCCAACTGTTAATGCATGCGAACAGGAAAGAGGCGCCTTGCACAAGAAAAAGGTGACGCGAGAGACATTCGGCGGCCGGACGTCCTCGCGGCGGCGGCTGTGGTGGTGATGGCGACGGTGACAAGCGAGCTTGACCGTGAAGGGTCGAGGCCGCACGGGATTCTGGTGCCGTAGAACTGCCTTGTTGTCTACCTCCCTTCGCGGCAATCCTTTACGGCCTTTTAGAACCTACGGGGACTTATTTCTTAGTCGGGGTTTATGAACACATTGCGTTATCTACGGCGCCCTTTTCAGCCAGCTAAAGTGCAAGAATGTCTTTGATTATTGAACAAGACCGACTTCTACAGCAGAACGGCTGACGAGATAAAAGATTCCAGCGTTGCCTACACAACTTTTACCTTCGCCTTTGATGTCATCAAGAGCTCCGTCTGACCTTAGAACACAGGACGAACGGCATCTGCGCCTCTTAAGAAAGACCCAGCTTGTTGGATGCCAGATCTCTTTAAATTGTCTGCCTTCACAAAATAAGCGTTTGGGCTACCGTATGTTCGTAGCTTAGCTTTGGATTCGTTGGTGCAACCCTGCTAACCTTTAATAGGTCGCTTGTAACTGCTGTTATACAACTATTCTCCTGTCTTGACCACATCTAACGCATGCCCGTGAAGTGACTACGTTCTGCGGTCACGAGTGTTCAAGTTAGGCTCAGATGACAAAAATAACAATTAGGAGGGCGGCTGCATAAGTGAAGGCAACGCATAAGGAACTCAACGTCAGGGCTGTTCTATAGCTGGAAAAGTCTTTTATCCAACTGGCGTATCGGAGATCCCGACATCTTCGCTTAGAACGTGCCCATAAGAGGTCGTACTGAATTCGATAGTTCTCTGTACGCGATGCTGACCTGCACCCAACCTCCGGCCTGACAATAAATTGCCTCAAGAATGCTGCTACTTGGTGCTTCTATATCATGTTGTCATGGTCCAAATTCAGCAAGCTCGTGATTTGAGTAGAAATAATCGGGTGACGGGGTCGTGGCAGTCAGCTATTCGGCCTGATTTCAGGGCGAAATAAGGGCACTCTGTTTTGCCTTGGAACGGCCATATTCGGCCTTACACTCAGGTCAGATAAATGAAGAAGGAGATACGATAATTGTAAAAAGGGCTATATTAGCTTGATGTTTCGGATTCTCACTCGGATCCATCATCAGAGACCCTTACCTGATCCTGTCTCTTATTCTAGTGAGAATCCCAAACGTCAGGATAATAAAGCTCTTGTTCCGATGGTCGTGTCTCTTTCCTGGCGGATACTTCTTGGAACTCGCCTCTTCGTGTTACGGAGATGTGAACCACAGTCGAGTCGCGGCCCAGGGCGAAAAGAGCACTTGAGATCCATACCGGAACAGGCCAAGCCGGCTGAGAAAGACGCGTGGGAAACCAGGCAGCCAATCAGTGTTCTCCGCTGCATGGGGTACGCGTAAAGCCTTGACGCGCGCGCGCGGCCCAATATTTTGAGGAGTTTCCGCGAGGGGATTCCAGCGTGAGATTGGAAGAATCAGCGTGAAGCACGTAGCAGGGCAGAAGGTTCCAGAACGCTCTCCGCGATTGTCACGCTATATGTCGGAGCGTTCGAGGACGCCCAGAACTGAATAAGTAAGCTAGAGTTTATGAGGTAGGGATCCGCTGGTTTTCTGCCAGCGCAGAATAAAGTGGTTTTTCCAGAATCCCGCTGTGCCTTCTCCTCTATCACATCCGTCGGGATGGAACAAACTGACGACGCAGATGTCCGAAATTATGATTACAGCAGTTACTCGATGCACAACTGACCAGTTTTGCGGCTCTGCTTTCAGAAATGCAAAAAGTTTGACTCCGGCTGGGACGAACAAACGAAAAGAAATTGAAGACCGGATCACAGAACTCACTTACGATCCTGACGATGGCATCAATTTTGAAGTGTGGTATCGCAAATATGTACTTTTATTTGAAGAGGAAGGCTCAAAATTGGCGGACAAAGAAAAGGTGGAAGTCCTGTTTATGATGCCAGGCCAGCGTAAACATGAGTGATTTTGCCAAAGAAGCCGGTAGATATTTCGTTTGAGGAAACGGTTAAGGAAGTCCTTGTCCAATTGACGATATGAGTGTTTTAGCAGAAAGGCAGCCTCATGAAGTGTATTTTGACCTAGCTGATCGATTAAATGATGCCTACCATCAAGCAGACCTAGAACAGGCCACTAGTCATTAAATCACTACCTCTGCCAGAGGATGCTAACGTCTGCACACGATTGCTCGCTCAGCTATACCAGAAAGCCGAGATTATGGTGCAACAACTAACAAAGGAGTGTGTCCGGATCATGAATATCAAAAACGACACTAGGCTGATCGGTGACGTAAACAGCCAACCTGTGTGTGTTTTTGACACGAAAGCAAGCAGCCCGAAGAAGAACACTAGTTTAGCATGGAAACGAAAGACAACTTGCTGTCAGTGTGGCGGTTGGCATTTTGTTTCATATTGTCCGTATCGCTCGAGAAGGTGCTACAAGTGTTAACGGGTCGGTCACAAAGCGACACATTTTCGCGCAAACAGTCGAGTCCAGGAAAGGGATGTTATGCAATTGCACAGCCCGATTCACAAGTGCTTAGTTGCGAAGACAGAAAATACCTGACGGTCAGTATTGATGGAGAACACGCTACGCTTCAGACCTCATGATAATCAGCATAGGCATGTGGAAGGCTCTTGGGTCGCCTGACCTGAAACCCACAGCCTTCCCCGCCTGGGCATCAAATAATACACTTTGAGGGTGTTTTCCAGGCTACTTATAGTTTTCGAGGATAAAGCCTGTCTCTCAGACATTTGCGTCTCGAAGTCCAAAAACGATCTGCTTGGCAACAAGACTATCTCACAGTTGGATCTCTGGAGTCAACCATTCCTGTGCTGTAAACATTACGGAGGAGGACCGGAAGAAAAAGTATGCCGAACGGATGGAGATGTCAGTCGGAACATGCACAAAAAACTACAGTAAGCTTGAGGGTGAAGCCAGGGAAGAAGCCAGTCTTCAGACAGATTCGACGCGTCCCATTTGCAGTACAACCAGCGGTCGAGGAAGAACTGGAGCACTTATATCAGAATGGCATTATCTGCCTCACAAACTATTCAGCGTGGGCTGCCCCGATAGTGGCGGTAAAAAAGCCTAACGGGAGAATAAGGTTGTGCGCAGATTTCTCAACTGGGTTGAATGACGCGTTAGAAGCCTATCATTACTCTACCGACTGTGAACCACATTTTTGCGACTGAATGAAGGAAATTTTTCGCATGGATTGATCTTTCAGAGGCATATCTGCAGTTATCAGTTGATGAGGTAGCGCAGGGGATGCTGACAATACACATAAGGTTCTGTTCAAATACACTCGTCTCAAATATGGCGTCAAAACGGCACCCAGCATATTCCAGTAGCTTATGGACACCATGCTTACAAATGTCCCTTGGAGAGTTGCTTCTTGGATGACATTATGGTCTTCGGTCGTCAAGATGGGGAGGTGCTTCAGAGACTCGATAAGGTCATGGAAAATCTTATTGATTGTGACCTGAAAATAAAAATGGAGAAGAGCGAGTACCTTCGAAAAGAAATCCACTACTTGGGATTTGTGGTATGTGAGACGCTCACCATATCCGGAGAGAGTTGCAGCATTCAAGAATGCGAAGGTGCCAGAGAATTTGCGCGAGCTACGATCATTTATTGGCTTGGTCAGCTACTACTCGCCACTTATTGCAGAGCTGCACAACTTGAAGCCACCTTTAAACCGACTACTTTGCAAAGATGCGGAATTTGACTGGTCTACAGACTGTCCAGAATCGTTGGATAGTATAAAGGCGAAGATTAGTGAGTCAACTGTGCTCTCACATTTCGAAGCCGATAAAGAAACTATCGTCCAGGCGGATGCATCTGAGTACGAGCAAGGCGGCGTTCTTCTTCAGAAGGGTTCAGACGTGCATAGCTTGCCCTAATGCATGTCACCAGATCACTCACAATGGCAGAACGAAACTACAGTCAAATCGAGAAAGAGGCACTGGCGATCATCTTTGCAGTACAGAAATTTTATCAGTTCATTCATGGTAGACATTTTGTCCTCCTCGCAGATCATCAGCCACTAAATTTATTGACGGGCACAAACCGTGGCGTGCCCCAGTACGCGGCGAAGAAGATACAATAGTGGAGTACCACCCTCCTGAGTTATGGCACAATTCAGTACGTACCAACTCAGAAGTTCGGAGCTCCAGATGCTTTATCAAGACAGAGCGTAAGCGTCGAAAATCCGGAAAATATGGTGATCGCAAGCACTTTGATACAAGATGACGACGAATTTAGAGGTGCCATCCGGCAGGTGACCTTCACAGCCGAACATATCAGGACAACCACCATAGCAGACCCACTATTAAGCCAGGTAAAGGAGTTTATTTGGAACGGTTGGTCCAATAAATATAAGATGCACCCAGCCTTTCAGGAACCAGAAGGAGCAGTTATACATCACTGAAGGATGCATATTGTATGATGTTAGAGTGGTGATTCCAGCCAAACATCAAAAAATTTTGCGTGAACTTCACGCTGGACACCAGGGTATGACTCGTATGAAATAACTAGCCCGAAGGTGCGTACATTGGCCAGGAATTGATGACGATGTGGAATCTTTCGTCCAAACTTGCGGTCCATGAGGAAATTTCGCTTAGAACCCACCAAAAGTACCACCCGTGCCATGACCGAAGGTGACGAGACCGTGGACTAGAGCCCATATGGATTTCGCTGGACCATTTTTCAACCGAATGTTTCTAGTAGTCGTCGACGCATGGTCAAAGGGGCTAGAAGTTTTTGACGTCGCGGCAGCTACTGTCGAGGTCACAGCAAAAAAGGCATTTATGGCATCCCCACAGAGATTGTGATGGATAATGGCACTCAGTTTACGTCATCACTGTTCCGATAGTTGTGCCAGAAATGTGGAATCCGAAATGTGACGTCACCGCTATTTCATCCCCAATCGAACGGTCAAACAGAACCTTGACACCGTCAAGAGAGCTATGAGGAAGATGTGGAACGCAGGGGTTCAAATTTGCTACCTCAATACGTTCCCTCTGGCCTACGAAACGACCCCGAAAAGTGAGCTTGGTGGCCAAATACCAGCCGAGCGTTTTTTGGGCAAACAACATGATGTACGACTACAGTACCTAAAACCTGAAGTCCGAGTTTCCCAAACGTCAAAAGACTACTTTCTGGAGCGAGAAGAGGTGTTTGCCCGAAATAACAACCCTGGCTGGAAACCGTGGGTAGAGGGCACTGTCATGAAGTCGAAAGGCGTTTTCTTCGAGGTGGAAACGGCAACCGGGAGAATTAAAAGACATGCGAACCGGCTTAGACAAGGTACACCATGGATGGCCTGGTAGCCCTCGCTTTGTTATGTGACACTGTTGAGGTCCCGACCCCTAAAGTAGACACAAAATCATCACCACCTCTTGTCCGCAAGAGTCATAGAAAAACAACCGCCGAAAAAAACCTCACCATGAACCCAAAGAATAAGCGGTATGAGTTCCACCTTTCAAAAGCGGCAAGTTTTGCGGAAATGGGAACCGCAGTCGAGTCGCGGCCCAGGACGAAAAAAGCACGTGAGACCCACACAGACCAAGCCGGCTGAGAAAGACGCGTGGGAAACCAGGCAGCCAATCAGTGTGTGCCGCTGCAGGAGGTACGCGTAAAGCCTTGACGCGCGCGTGCGACCCTATCTTTCGAGGCGTTTCCACGAGGGGGACTTCAGCGTGAGATTGGACCAATCAACGTGAAGCACGTTCAAGGCCAGAAGGTTCCAGAATGCTCTCCGCGATTGTCATGTCATAGGTCGGAACGTTCGAGGACTTTCAGAACTGAATAAATAAGCGAGAGTTTATGAGCTAGGTATCCGCTGGTTTTCTGCCAGCCCAGAATAAAGTGGTTTTTCCAGAAACTCACTTCGCCTTCTCCTCTTTCAACACCCGTTGGGATAGAATACTTCGCTTCTATTAGTAAGTTCAAATCCGCGTAGCTTTGACTAGTGTGTAATTCAAGGTTTCATTCACTCAACAGTTTGACTGAATTAATAAAAAAAAACGATCTAAATTTCAGGATGGCTATGATAATGTCTAAAATTCTCGTTCCGCAAACCGCACAACAGAGAAGTGAAGGTTAAATTTGTGAAGTAGTTTTTTCGCCATTGGCGCTCAGCCGTTCTCTGTGTTTCTCGATTATCTCCTCTGCTATGTGGCGGCTTTTTCACTTCATACTTTAGTTTCTAATGTGAATTAATCGTACTCAAGAGGGCTTGTATTCAACTGCAACCGCATCGTTTCGTTAAAATTTCAATGTCCACGTTGAACCACGTTGAACGCAGTGAAGTGTACGGACGTCAGTTCTCTATTCCTCGGTTGGTGTTATTGTACAGGTTTTTTGCCTGTTGTCTGGAAAACTAATCCAGACTGGCTATAAATGCTCATTCCAACACACACCAGTTAGAAACCGGTAAACAAAGCACGCTTGGAAAGAGCGATTTTAATGACAGAACTCTTATGACTCTGTGTTCATCGGAGCTGGGATGCTTTTTTTCAAAGGACATAATAATCCATCAGTATTTCCTGATATGGGAAACTCAGCCTACATTTTCTCAAAACATAATCTAGATTCCGATGAAAATGGAATATTTATTTGTTAAGAGTGGCAAGTATGTCTTCGTGGCATAGTCACATCTTTGGGTTTAAGGGATGAGAGAGCGGCAAACTTACCAGACGGCACGGTTTAGTACTAGGAATGGATAAGTTTCAAAATCCGTATGCGTCGAATCTTGTAGAACACAAACTGTTCGGTAAGTTACGTAAATCGTGAAATAGGTTTTAATTCACAAATAGCCCATTATAAATCGAAAGGTGGCCCAAACGAATTGAAAAAGTACCAGATAGGAAGTTAAATACCTTCAGTTTAATAACAATACAAGCCAGGTACTGAATTAGCATTACGGTAGTTACAATTATAACTTCAAATGAAATCGGATCTAACTAAAATGAATCAACTTACTTTATAGGAGTAGACAGTACACCTCCGTGCAAATAAATCAGTATGGGCAAAGCAAATCGCAAAATAGCCTTTCTAATCATTCATCTAAATATTCTCCGAGATGAATGTTAGTCGACTGATTTACGAGTAGCGAAGAGCTTTGCAAGATGGTTTGCGTGAAGTTGGTTTATACTTTTTTTTGTTTTTACAGTGCTCGAGACGCGCTTCATCGGTGCAATGAAGTCTTCGTTTCATTTAGTGGGTAGGGATATCGCGGACGTAAGAGGGCACATGTCAATAAGCCGTCCACTGATTAAGACAGTGAAACCTAGTTCGCTGCTGCAGTCGCAGCCATACCATTATCAGTATAAGAACCTTTTTTGATGAAATAAGTGTTTTCTGGCAACCGTAGAGCCCGTGGATTTTCAAGGAGTCCTTAAAATAGCTTGAGGTTACACGGGACACCATACTGGTACCACGGGTACCAGCTAAAAGCCCAAGCACGAGGTTCGCTGATATTCTGCTGTTGCAGGGGTTTGACTCATCGGTGGTTCGCGAGCATTTCCGATGTACCTTCTGGTAGATAATTCAGTTCAATTTGATTTGCTTCAAGTGAGCGTTTAATTTCTTAAGAAGTTGAAAGAAGCAGCAGGTCCTTAAGATGTGTACTTTTCGCTGTTCTCAATCAATTATCCGAAATAATCGTTTCGTACTCTGTTGTTGTTTAGAATTTCGAAATAAGGTAGTTCTCAAAAACTTTTAAATATGCTGCAAATCCTCGAACCCCTTTTTCCCGAAGATGGTAACACGAAACCTCCTGGTTGAGGACCTTGGGCGTCCACAACGAAGGCCTCTACGACTATGCCCCTGATCATTTAAAATCTTCTGATAAACTACCCTTTTCAAAGTTGCTTTGCTAGGTTATTTGGTGAATAATCCTAGTCATTTTCCAAATGACAATCGCACACAAAAGTACTTCGTTCATTTATGCTCTTTCCTCAAAGACGCTGATGGTTTTTCAGCCGAAATCAAAAAAATTACTCTCTTCTTTTTGCTGAAAACCTTTGCGCTATCTAACCTGTGCACCACAGTGACCACCTAAATCCCAAAACCTTTATCAACTGAATAACGTTGTGGCCTTTTCTTTCCTAAAGTACGTATTCGCAGAACGTCAACAACAAAAAAGATAGCTTACTATGTACTCCAGAGTTTAACTGGCCGTTCAATGTTGGGTCATTTGCGGTTACTTATTGAGAATTCGTGGGTGCCTTGAAGACCACATTAAAAAGCGGCCATGGCCTTCAGTCCTGCGGTCACTCCAAAATACGCTCACCTTAACCGAGTTATCTCCCGTCAGCTGGCAACCTTGACTCTTAGCGCGTCTTGGTAGGTTCAATCGACTAAACCAACAGGCAGATGAACAATGCTGACAAAGAAAATAAAAACTGGAATGGTCATATCTGGCTCCCTAGCCATCATCAGCCAGCCGGTGAACGTTTGTTATCGATCTAAACTGGTAAGAAAACGGGCTCGTGGCTCGATGGTTATAGCGTTGGTATTCTGATCAGCAGGTCGCGGTGGGGCATCACATGGGATTGGATGACGGGCTGTCGACGATTAATGAGCCAGAAATGGCTATTACAGCCTCGTTTTTCTTTGCTGATAATTTTAATATGCCTTTACTACTACTAGTTGCTGTGCGACTACTGACGGGGCTCGAGAGTCAGCCCCGAGGACGAACGGGACGAGTGAGTTTCGTTAACGTTTGGTGAGCGTTCGTCAACGAGTCAAATCTATTATAGTGAAGAACGCGTTGATTTGCCGTGTGGGTGGGTTCCTCGGTGTTGGTGTCACCAGCTGTTTTCTCTGCCATGCACCGGTCAGCAGGCGGTTTATGTCAACCAACTGGTGATTAGATTGCACTGAGTGGTTGACAAAACTGCGCAACCGATTTTCGTGTGTTGCATACGACCCAGTCCCCACTACGGGTACCACGCCACTCCGAGCTCTCACACCTGCGAGAGGTCGAAATGGTCAATCACAGCGTGACGGGAGCGAAGCTGCTCGACTAGTTTCTCTATTTATCCTCTTTTTAATGCCTCCGGTGTCTGCCTTGCGCCAAACCAAAAAGTCAATACGAAAGCTCAGCAAAATCAGCTGTGCTTCCGACTTTGATTTTTTGCTGATTGCACTGTATGTACTGTAATTACGATTACTATATTTAGCTTTGATATTTTCCATTTAAAGGCCCCGTTCATTAGATTTCTTCCAATATTCCACGCTCTTTGGATTATCATGTACAGTTTAAGAAGATATATTGCAGAGTTCAGTAACTTGAATTAACGCCGACCCTTAAATCCTCTTCTCTCATGTTATCTTCCCCCACACGTAGTGTCCGAACCCTATCAGTACGTGAACATTCTGGCCGAAGATGCCCGATCCTGCGAGGAATTTCGCGGCACCGTGACTCTAGCCGAAGACTTAAAGATCGTAAAATTGGTATCGGTTTAATCTGATAATTCCTTATCAATCTCCTCCCCTGTTTCCCACTTCTGCAGGATAACTATTTTCCATGTATATCCTTTATAAATAAAAACTAACAGTTAACGCCCCTGCTCCTATCTGCGATCCCAGTGTTTGACGCTTCCGACGTTCCATGGACGCTATTAATGATATAGAATGTAATCGTCACTAATTCTCTACTTTTGACCCATACGTCGTCATTTCTGAGATCTAGATATGCTGTCTGCGCAAAATCGTTGGATAAAACCAATAAGTAGCTCGTATGCCTCAAAAATTTCAATTACAATGACAAACTATCCCCCTTCTCCATCGACTCGGGTCGAGATTGCTCTGATCAGAACCTCGAAAGGGCTCGATTGTCAATTTTCAACGATAATAAGCCTTTTAAGAGACATTTTAGTCGCAGTTGAGGGGTGAACTTCTAGGCATTTGAGCAAAGTAACATACTCTGACCAGCAGACATTGTCAGTTCCGGCACTATGCATAAAAATTCTTATCAAAAAACTCCGTTAAACAATCTAGAACTAGCGAAAGTTTTATGGATCTAGTTGACCGTATGATTATTGATTGAATATCAGATGATTTGCTTGCGCCAATACAGGAAGCACGTGTTGGTGATAGCTAACCGATTTCGGTCAGCAAAGTTCAACATTCTTCTACCACTGTTGCATTGAGAACCATGCCGAAAGTGATTAATGTTATCATTGGGACGGTCGCCTGGCGGCCGCACCAATACCTCATTGAGACAATCTTTCCGCATGGATGAAACAGTCCGCGAGCTCTGCATATAACTATCACTCGGATGTTTGAGTTCTGCTCTCAAAATTTGTCTCCAGGGTCGCGTTCAAAAGAGTATCACATAGTCGGGGATTTTACTCTTCAACTGCGCCCTTATCGCTTAACGACCGTGCAAGTTCGGAGGTGCACCGCGTCAATTCAAGGGTCAAATCATATGGGATGTTAGAACCCGACTTTGGTTGGTAACGGCGTCGAGGGCGCTCAGACACATAGATTAGCGCGGTTGGAGTTGATCCCCAAGGCATGTGGCCCTCGCCTGCGTCTACTTCGCTATGGTCTGTTACCGTCCGACTGAAATTCAGGCTAGCCATTCCATACGTGGAGCATATTGAACCAGTCGTAATGAACGTAATCACAATTACAAGCAGTGAAGTGTAGCTGTAGCCCTAGTGTGCATCCAAACTCCTCGTATTCTGCTACGAACCCTTTTCTTAGGCTGATGCACCTACGGTTGGTTAAAACCAGGGCGTGATAAAAATACGCGTGTGTAAGAGCAAGACATATCCAGCGAAATATGGAGGAAGTTCATCTGTCATTTACCTCACGTAGCATGTTTAATTTTCAGGAAAACCAACACGCCTGTTAGAGGCGGCGGTAGATCCCACGAGAACCAGGTTTTCGACGTTAAACGCTTGGAGAGGAGTGGCGCTATCGCGGTTGTGTATTGGGCTACACTTATAGCCGCACCGGGCGATTCAAGAACTGCACTAACCTGGAAAAAAAATCCGCCCGCGCAGTGGTCATTTCAACATCTGCCTGATTGGTACTTTTGGTGCTTAACCCAACCTATATCCTCTGTTAAATCAAACATTCAGTCGCTACTGTTGCACTAGTTAATGCCAAAATCGTAAATGACAGGACACATCGTTTGATAGGTATCAGAGGTACACAAAGCCAAATCACCCAGAGTACAAATAATTGGAGACATGAGTTTATGTGAGTGAATGCAGAACGAGACTGCCACTGTTTTGCCTAGACATGGACAGAAACTACACACCTGATAACCTACTTTACACCATGAGCTGGAACGAGTTCCTTTGTTAGCGACGGTTTGTGACAATGCAAATCAACTTAAGCAACTGCAGCCACCAGCCGTCCTGCTAGAAATGGCAAAATGCACCCGATTACCCCGAGAACTGGAGGTCAAAAAAGGCCGATAGGGTCAATATTATGAGGTTGCATCTGGGTCTCTGACAGCGCTACGTCACATTACGAGATAGCGAACCCTCTTGAAAATGAATGGCAGCCCTAATATATGTCCCAGGGCCCCGTAGTGAAGGACTCAAGTAGAACCATGGGCGTGGATCAGCGACCGGTTGTCCTTTACCGGAAATAAATTAGGTCTCCAATCCTGCCCCACTAATGGAAAAGCTATAATTTGTAAGAGGATTAAGGCAATATTAACCACGTACTACTTTCATGTCTTGTGACCCTTTACAGCTAACTGACTTGCTGGATCCGTAAGCGGCATCAGGGCAAGCGCACCGAACTCCCGTTCCTATATCCTGTGTTGAGATTGCCTGCGCAGCGGAATCAGTCACATGGGGAGAGCGCTGGCGACCAACGCTTCCAATGATAGCGAACCAAATAGCCGAGTTAGTGTCACACCAACATCCAACTCGAATGATTAAATGGTGGCCATTAACGACTCGGACCGCCAAACCAACATCGCATCAATTACGACCTATCAGTGACCGCGAGAACGGCCATTTGTAGTACGCACGTGATCACTTGGCCAACACAGACCATAAACACTGCGCACCTTGTGCCTCGGCCACCCTTATTTGGGCGGGAATCCCAAACGTCAGACAAATAAATCTCTTGTTCCAGTACTTGCGTCTCCTCCCTCTGAACTGCTTCCTGGAAATCGCCTGATCGCTTACGTCATATCACCGTTCGTGATTGCGCACTCAGCAGAATCGGAAGCCGTTTGAAGTTGCTACCACTATCCGTTACCTATGGGTAAGCCACAACGACCGTCTTACCCGGCATTAAGACCTCGTGTCGCCTGTACTATGGTTTCCCCAGGAACGCAGTAGTAATATCTTCGTATTAAAAGCAGACAAGTCCTCATCGTCGTGCAACATTTGTGCCAACACGGACCCTCTAACGTTGGAACAAGAAGCAATGCGTTTTCGATATAGTCTTCATAAACATCAATCCTCGCCGTTAAGGCGTCCTCAGTTATACTGCCGGGTAATTCCACTGGACGTCAAGTGTTCACATAGCAAAGGCTCATATAATAACCCAGATCAACTTCTCAAAACGTACGCCGTTACCCACTCATGCCTTCAAAGACAAGTAGACCGCAAACGCAATAAGCAGAAAATAGTCGCACTTGCCGTATAGATTCATATTGTCTAAGAGATAAGACAAAATAGAGGCGCGGTTAATATGTGACAAGTAAAAGGAAGACATACAAAAGCGATAGCAAGCAAATTTGCAAAATACAAAAAATCAGGATTATGAGATTGAACATTTGGGTGTCTTGTTCTTTTTCCCACGCGGCTCGAGTACGTCCTTGTTAATCTGCCGTACAGCATCGTAAAAAATCTGAAAAGGAAAAGGATTAAATAAGGGAAATAGACAGGATATGCAAACGGCATGCCACATCGACTACGAAGAAAGCAACGTGTATAAGTATCACAACTGGTATCAAACAAAACAAGGTTTTATGATCTTCCGACTGATTTTGTTTTCAAAGTAGGGGGAATTCCTTGAATTCTTTCCAGGGGAATTCAACTCGTGGTGGCAAAGAGCCAGCAAAAGAAGCATGCGCATGTCCAGACGTGTTGAAGCCTAGCAAATAACTTAGCATCTGTCAGGGAAATTGCATGACCGTAGAGCTAATACACAGCATTTTGCAATAAGGACATAAAAACGCAGCACATCACAAATGAAGCTTGCCTCTGAAACGTTGATTCTGGACTTGGCACTGGTTTCGATGAAAGTGCAGCCCCAATGACGTGCAAGCCTTTGGCCCTCTTCTTTGCCTACTGCCCTTTCATCTTCTAAGTCACACTTATTTCCAACAAGAACAGTGGGCACATTATCGGAGTCTTTGACTTTGGCAATGTGATCTTTCAAATCTATCAAATCGGAGAAACTTGCGGGGTTGGTTATCGAATATACCAGGATGAATGCCTGGCCGTTTTTCATGTAAAGATCACGCATGGCCGTAAATTGTTCCTACCAATTCATAAATAAAGATAAAAATTACAGTCCCAGCGGTATCGAGAATTTCCAAAATGCATTGCTGCGAGTCGATTTCGACACTTTTCCTGTAGCTGTCTTCGATTGTTGGGTCATACTTATCAACGAAAATTCCTTGCACAAACTGAACCGTGAGGGCGCTTTTGCCGACACCTCCACTGCCGAGCACCACAAGCTTATACTCTCTCATGGGCCGCCAATCCCGAAGGAATGACAGAGGGCCAAGCGAGACTGGGTACGCAGGAGGCGGCCTTTTTTACAGTGTGTCTCGCCAACAATAGCCACTAGTGTTCATAGCTGATTGGCAACCTATTTTGGCGTGGGTCTTTTGAATATTATACGCACGAACCAATTATGTGTGGGGTCGGATATGCACCTGCATTTTCATGATAATACCATCAATTATACATTTTCATGATAATAACATAAATTATATAATTTCATTTTAAGCATCCAAAGGGCGCTACCAAATTAGAAGTGCAGCACATGTATATATCATGAACAGCGCGTTGTTCGAAATTTGTTTCGGATTTTAATTCCTTTTAGCTGACGAAGTTTTACTCTGTACATTAGTGCGTAATACACGTTAGTTTAAAAAAATTAGAATGGATTGCCTGCTCTCCAAATTGGACGCGATGATCATCACGTAAACAATGGTCATTATTTATTACCTAACATTTCCAATGGAAATATCGGCCCTAATAACAATTCGTACGCGAATCGGATGCGAATCGGATACGACCGTACGAATGGTCGTACATGAATTGGATACTACCATGACCGCCTAATTCGTACGCGAATCGGATCCGAAAAATTTGTATCTCATTTTTCAACCGCACAGCGGAACCCCTTTCTCTTTCTGTAGACACCCCAACTAGGTAAACGCTTTAAAAACGACCCACATTACCTTTTGATACAATTTTTACATATGATAAGGTGACTCTCGCAATACTGAGCAAGTAAGTAAAGTATATTTTGTTTAAAAAAGTGTTAAAAATGGAGGTATACAAAAATAAGTCCGAAATCTGTCCGCAGTCGTAGTCGCTGGACTAATCCGGTATCGAGGGATCCGGGAATACGTCCGCCGGTTCATTGGATCCCTCCTCTAAAATACAAAGGCAGTAAATTTAGTCTGTGCGTGAGTACACAATGGACTTTGAAATGCTAATTATAAAAGCATCATAATCAGCTCGCTTTTTAATGCAGGCAATAGTTGTAGACAATGTTTACAAATTTTACTAACCTTCAAGACTCTTCCCGAGGGAAGCCTTTAGGTCCCTTTTGTGTACGTGATCGTATGCCTTCTTAAAGGCATTCTTTAAAGCCCTCTCCAACTGTAATTTGTCGGCTTTTGTGGATTATTCCCCCTATTAAAAACCTCTGCGGCAACATGAGTAAGTAATTAATGAGCTTTTACTAAGCCAGAAAAACAGCATAGAGAGGGGAAGCAAAAAAGGCCTTTTTGTCTTGGTGCCTACCGTATAAGGTCAAGTTGTAGGTAACCTCGTCAGCAAAAAGGGCAGAAAATATGCGATCAGCAAAACTGCTGACGCTTTTCGCCACCAAAGGAAGCTAAATACGTAACCTAGTAAGATGGTTAATCATGTGCAGTCTACCTACCAATTGCTCCCTGAAGGATTTTTCTGCGACGTCTTCGGTTAAGGCGTCCAGTTCATCTAGGGTCAACATTGGTTTAAATATTGAACATGTTGACGACGGTTGGGGTGCTTGGGTGGCGGAGATCACCAAACTTTCATCCAGAAGTCGCCGCGATGCAGCCAGCTCTACCTTCAGGTCTTGAAAATGGCGTAATTCTTGTTTATAGCACTACATGTACCATCGATGGTAAGCTTTTCCTGATGAATGCCTTTGATGTGTGTTTCTCTGACCACGTCACCTTTTCCGGTGGCGCCTACTGCCGTCTACGTTAATGGTCTTTTTAAGGTATTAGCTTACCTGCGTAGGAGGGAAAATGTGCGATAGGCAGTGTTCTACTTGAATCATTGCTTCCAAATAAATTTTCCTAAAACAGCGGTAACGGTGGTAATTGTTCTGCATACCGATGAGGATGAGATGGAGGGCAAGTTTTTGACATAAACATGTGGATCTATTGTACATTTCGTGTTCCTTCTGGGACGTCCAGTATGAATTCCATTGTCAGATATAATGAGCTACAACCCAACAGGAAAAGAAGGGATAAGAAATGTTAAAACTATCTTATCATTTACTGCCTCCCTTCACTGTCCACGAATCAATAGCTGTGGGACTGTTGGGTTGTAGGATTGGTGGACAGCAACCATGGAACGGTGAGAGTTACAGTGCGTAAGAAACCCTAGTACGAGAATATGAGGGAAAGTTACCATCCGACGCAGTCTTCAAAATATTTATCATGTCTGTGGCATGCTTGACAGTTTCCATGATGTCAGTCCTCCGTGTCCCATCGTTCAGTGATTTCAATAAAGACCAGGTGACCGTTTAAGGGGAAGCATGCATATTTCCGGACGGTGGACGGCAATGGGTTTGTTTTGAGAACGTTCCCTAATTAAGCTTTATAAACGTTAATAAATGACGAGTTTTCAAGATAATCAAAAAAATCCTCAACATTTTCATACTCTACAAACACTTAGCCCATATCTCCACTTGAATAGCGGACAGTATTCTACACACATACTAATTTATCGCCTACCAGAAGTGACCCATTTGATGGCGTCGTACCAATTAATTAACCTTTTGTTCTTAATATACTGAAACTGTGTAAACGAGCCACCCGATGGTGGTTGTGGCCCGTCGCGGTGTTCATAGATAGCAGTCCATTCTGATAGACCTCTGACCGCAGTAAGATTGAAAAAGTTCAGAGGGTTTTTACTCGAAGACTATTTTCTCTTCCTGGATCCAGTATCTCTTATACGGATAGATGCCAGTTAGTAAACATAAAACTTCTGTGGGTTAGAAGACTCGAAGTCGGTCTCGGCTTCCTGTTTTGCGTTAATTCTAGCCCAAATCTCCCACGAATTAACGCTCTCACTCCGGTAGATCGACCCTATGCCACTCGTAATTCCTCCATGATCATTTCACCACCCCTTTGCTCCACAACTAATCTTTCTCTGTTTTTTGCCTCCAAATATGCTTTCATCTGGAATAATCTTCCAATGCAAATTATGTTGTCGTCCAGATTAGCTATTTTCAAAACAATGTTACGCAAACATTTAACTTCAGAAGAGATAAAGTCCTTATTGTCTGTTTCCTTCCCTAACTCGCAACGTTTGGATTTCGAAAAGGGTCCTCCTGGTATTTGAGGCAGCTCCCTTGATATTATATTAGTCTCTTATTATATTTCCATCATCCTCTGCAGAGTCAATCTTTGCATTCACTTTTTCGCCCCCCTTTTAAACTAGCATCGCCAACTCTTGACAACCTTGATACTTTCCTCCGCTTTTCCAACCCCGACGATGGTCTCCAGGTTCAGTTGATGATCAAGGCGGGGTCTGATGGTTTTGCCTCTATGATTGGTGGACTATGAAGTGGGCAAGGTCGCATCTCGATTATGATCTCATGACCTCTACTGTCCCCTCTTCGTTTTGACCCTGGTGTCAACGATGAGTTCGTCCTCTCTCACCTCCACTAATGGTTCCAAACAGTAGCTCTGACTGCTATATTATCTCTCACACGACAAGGAGCGTTCCAAACCATCATACGTTGTCAGCAACATCACAACACTATCCCATTGCATCTAGCTATTAATTTTTTTTAGTGAAGCAGTTTTTTCATCCTAATTTTGTTTAAATTGGCGGCTCGCCGAACTCCGCCTCCGATTTAACCGTAGTAGTTTTTTTTTCCTGCTTCTTTTCTAGTTCACCGTTTATGTTAAAGATTGTTGACTATTGTTTAAAAAATGGAAAATCGTTCTTAATCGGACATGCCTACCGTATTGTTCATTTCTGCTGTTAATATGGCTGCTCACATAGTGCAGCAATTATCCACTTTGTATTTATTTATACCGCGATACTAAGTTTGAAATGACGGGCTCTCTGGGCCTTAAATATACAATTTATTTATTTATTAACGGCCGCCGCTCTGCCTGTAATTCTCCTAGCCTACGGACAACTTGCTGAAGTGGCTGCGATGGTTTCCTAAGCATGCGCTTCATTTTTCCTAGATAACTTTCAAAAGGGAAAGACGAGAAACTATGTAGGGGGCCATGTCGGTGGACATCATCCGGTAGATGAACAATGCTGTGAACATTGTACACCATTTCCGACTTACCATATAAGGACGAATATTTTTCTACAAACATTTTCAACAGCTAACTACAGTAGGGCACCCATTCTTTGCACGAATGGGGACGAACAAGACAGCGTATTGCCGTGAACAATAGTAAAATGTGCTTCCAATATCTTTTGCGAAGGACATCTTTAAGGACGACTATACCGGTGTACAGTAGAAACTGACGCAGTTCAGTGCCCTTCCAGGTATCGTTATCAGTAATAGACCTTGCGCGCTGTGAAAATTTCCGTGGCAAGTAGGCATTAAGGGACTTTAATCTATCATTCACCGTAGATATTGCCTCAGGTGACAACCGGAAATGCACTTCTCTTGATCTTTTCCGCCACAAGTTCAAAATACGTCGTATTACACCCAAGTAAACTAAATGTAGAGGATCTAAAGGAAAGGAAGTAATCATTCCCACCTTACATGCTAGCAATGGTGAAGTGCCGATACGATGACAGTCATCTATGACGGAGAGGAAATCGGCATCCATCCTCAAACGCTCTGAGACGCTATCATATACTACTTTATCTACGTAATCGCCTATAACGCAACACCCCTCACAACCATAATAGGCGTTCACATTCTTAATTTGCTTAACAAAAGCTCTCGCTGGAGCATCGCAAATTACAGCTTCTTAACGAAACCGAAGGGTCCTCTTGATATGTTCGACACGCAGACCATCTCTGGCCAAAGATTTTAATTCTTTAGCGAGGGGCCTACAGAACGTTTGTACATCTGAAGGCTTTCCCTAGCCACAGTAAATTCCCACGACGGATATTTCACTAACAAAAGGCTGCATAATTCTACCTAGGATAGGCCAATACCCGCGCTTTGTTTTCTTATGTAAAGGGAGCCCATCAAATACGTTACAATATTATTGCCTACTACACGCCTGGTAGGGTCTCGAAACTGCTCAGTTTACTGTTTAACAAGTCCTAATGAACGTACTCACCACTGCCCATTGCCGTTTCCGTTGAAACATCACTTGCCCCACCCAAAAGCGTTCGTGCGTCTGCAGGAAGGTCTGAGGTCAGCCGTCTGATAATCTTCGGAAGACTGCTCAGATGAATCAATGGTATTCGCGAGCGTACTGCCCATGAACTCATAGCCTCTCCAACCGTTGGTTCCTCTTCAATTGTAGGTGTGCTTGAATAGTTGTTTGCAGCCACGTCAGATATATCTGAAGTCCAACTTATCTCCTCATCAGCAGAGGAAATCTCTGAGTCCGAGTCGTCATATGACGAACTAGAAGAAGAGGTCCGATGCCATGACGATGGAGATGAGTCGGACGAATACATTTCCCTCATATTCTTGGCAATTTGACGTTAATCATCCAGAAAGCCTTTCTGGGCACGTCTCCTAAGTGTTCTCTTAGATACTGCTCTAAACATTCTGAACAAAGCAAAAAACGGTCAGTATAGACAGAACAGGGGTGCAGGCAGTTAAGCGACCGCGTCGCAGCACGAGAGCGCAGGAAATGGCATGGCATGGCGTGCGCGGGATTGACAGCTCAGTGTCCGATTGATTTGCCAATAACGCTGCGCGCATTCTTTTGCGCCCTTAGCGACGCGTCATCGAGGTGCACTAGCACACAATCAAATTCCAGCTACGATTTACGTTCGACCGATCGAGCTTCGAATCGTATTTCATTGCTATTAGGGGTGCTTGCGTATTTGTCAGCTAGCTATGCAACCTCTATGTCTGTAGGTGCACCAAGACGTGGCCGACAGGAATGCTCGCTTCGTGCGCCTAGAGTAAGTCGGTTAAAGATCTCCTTGACAATTTTTAAGGAAAAAATTCAACTTCCTGGCTCTGAACAACAATATGCGACAGGTGCAGGCAACATGGATAGATGAAGTGAGTAAATTGGAGAAGAACATCACTATCGTTGATGTCATGCCTTCTGTCCTGCATTTCCGCTTTTGCACGAGTGAAGCCTATGACGTCTTCATTTGGCCGTTAAGTATGGAGGAGGGGTTCACAGACGTAGCGGTTGAAATGAGGCAGACATTGTCCGCAATCTACAGACTGTCGTACTAGGCCCACCGACTCGCAGCAACTTCTGCTGGGCTGGCGGATACAAGGACAAACAATCATTCATAGCCTGTCCACTATTCCGAATCCTCAAAGGTCGTTCTAGTTTCTGTTTATTGACTGGCACAGAGTCCGTTGGTGAAAATACCCATTTTAGCAAATGTAATATTGATGCAGCACGACAAAACGCCATTAATTTGTTCCATGGGTCAATGGACTGATATGGCAGGCAATCTAAACGCAGGCGCAAAATTCATCAGGTACAAAATTTCTGTTTCAATTATCGTTCACATGAATTCAGGCACCAGTAGTCCTCACCAATGCCTGCGCTTGCCTTGAACTATCCCCGCCCACGGAAAGGATAGTTATCATAACCTAAGCGGCCACAGAAATCGTGCTATTTTTCTTACGCATTTATGTTTTAATATAATTGGTATTTACAATTGCGCATTATTAGCTACATCCGTTTTCCTCGCATAACGTATATATAACCAAAGGTTATATCTTCTGCAGGAAACGTCAATTGCCGGTGGAAGTGATTTCTCTTATTTGCTTCAGAAGTTGTATAAATTCCCCCGATTAACGACGGCATTTTACTACATTTCCTTCAAACAAATTAACTGGCAAATATTCAATGAACATTCCTTTCTGAAATTGTCGTCTACTTCCGTTTTTCGCGTGATGGAGTAGGTGCCATGTTGCGCATTCGCTTATGCACCTATATTTGTTTATTTATTTATTGCCAGTTTAGAGGCAAGGTCAAAAGAGATATACAATAGGGGATCGAGCTGACGGTATAAAAAACTCCGGTCGCTCTTTCAAGTGTTTTCAGGAGAAAAAACTGCAGCTGATTGAGTAATTATAGTTCGGGAAGGGGAAGGTTTGGCACAGGTGCCTTGATCCGGTATTTTGCACAAGCAATAGGTATGTAGGCGAAGGATTGCTCCCTGTCAACTAAAAAATAAGTCGATTATGGACTGCAAAGCCAGAAATGTTGCCCTTAGCATAAAGCCTGGAACAGGATTCAGGGTCCGCGAACGCCATCAGAACTAAAGAGAGATTCCACCGAGTTCCTGTTTCCGACTCTTTCAACTACTTCCTACTCAACAAGATGCCAGCTAACGAAGCTAAAATTTCTTTGGGTCAGGAGACTTGAAACAGGTTTTTGTCTCCTTTTTCGACAAAATAATAGCTCAACTCTCTACAAGCTTTCTGTCATAACCCCCGTTAATATTCCTTATAATCTAAGAAATTCTGCACTAATTATACCTCCCCCTGCATCCTCCACGTGTAAACGCTCTCTCTTCTTTGCTTCTAGTTATAGTTTTCTTTGGAATAACTTGCCAATTGAAAGTAGTTCGTTAACTAGTCTATCTGCATTCAAGCGAAGACTGCACATTTATCTTAACACTGATTCTATTAACCTTTTATTTTCCTCATCTTTTCCCAGTAGCTTTCCCCATGACTCGGAGAAAGGACCATCGGGAATTTAAGTGACTCTCTTGAAAATATCTTTTCGCTACCTCAAGTCGCCCATGAACCATGATGTTTCCTTTTATCCCCAATCATCCAAACGATGAAGGTCATTCGGACGTACACATTCGGTGGTCCACAGTCTAAAATGCTGCGGTTTCGTTGGATACTAACCATCATTAGAATTCATTTCCGGATCCTAAGATGCTGAGGATTTAAGTTCATTGACGTATTTTCGTGAGATTTTGTTTCATACGCCTAAGCGATCAAGAACGCATCATCTCGACGTTTCATTATGTCATTATGAAATGCAACTTCAGTATTACCCTGCTCTACCACCTGACCTTATTTACCTAAGAAGATTTCTCCGACCTTCTATTCGAAAATAAGGCCCATTGAAGTCTGCCTCCATTTTTAAGGTAAGTGTTTTTTAACTGCTATTTTTGTAGTTCCTCATTAACTTCAAACCATCGCTAACTGTTGACCTAGCAGAAGAAGTTCTGTCTACATTACTTAGTATTTATATATTTTATCTGCACAAATTGTCATAACTTTATTTGGTTACTAATATTTGTTTAGACAGTAGGAAACTAGTGACAGCTCCATTAAACAAGGGATAGCTTAGCTAAATTTTGATACTTCTGGGTAGCTTATTCCAGATTGCTTTAGCGTTTATTGAAAAAAAACTGACGGTTTTCTAACTTTGCGTTCCAAAGAAAGAAATAAAATAACATCTCGATGACTGGTGCACCGAGAGTGGTCGAGCTGCCTTAGAGTAGAAAGGGGGCGAAAGGTACAACTGCTTTAAAGTGTAAACATTAAAAATAGTCCTTTCTGTAATCTGCAAAGCCACAACGGGTCGAGGTTAGGAAGCTCACAACTTTTTTAATAGGACATGTTTCGGTATTCTGAAGAGGAAACGCTTTTATTAAAGAGTTGCTGGACTGATTCTATCTTCTTCCGTTCACTAGCGTGTTGAAGGCTAAATAGAAACGACCAGTATTCCAGTGTATGTTTGACATACATTTTATGCACGTTGGTTCTAATATTGAAAGTTTAAAAATTTCTGAGAATAAACACAGTAGTTTGGCGTGATTTTGAGACAATACGATGGCAGCGATTTGACAGAGTAAGACCACTAGATTATGATATGCCCAGATCCTTTATAACTCTTGGCAAATTAAGGTCGTGAGTGTCTGTACTTTGCTGGGGCTGATGATAATCCCCAACAACCATAACGGAGCATTTGTGCTAAGAAAGCGAAAGGTGCCAATGTGCAACAGCACTGAGCAAAGGCCTAAAGATCCAATTTTTAGAGCTCAAGCACGATGTTGAGATCGGCTGGTTTATATCGATAAGCAAACTTTATGGACTGCTTATCACTGCATTTTGCGTTTATTAGGGTATGCAGGTATAAACTGATACCCTAAAGGGTACTACGTTAGCTGGAGTTCATAAAGGCTGTACTGTAGCTACAAAATCAAGGACATATGGGGTGAAAATAAATGAGAAGGGTGCCCACTCAAGCGCTTTTTTGGATAGCATGGCCGAACGGTGCGAACGCGTTGAACGCCACGGTTAATAGCCTTGGCGTGCCACGCCATTGCGACGTCTGGCCAGCATTTGCTGTCAAAATATTCCAATACTGCTGATTCTCCCACGTCCCGGAGGTTATACATATGGGATAAGTCAAGTAAAGACACTTTAAGTCAATTTATGGAGGGAATATATTTTTTGCCCTTAAACTCCCTATTCACGTTTGAAAATGGCAATAGAATACACGTTCGCAACCGTAAATCTGACAAATATAGAGAAGGTTACCTAACTCTTGAATTTTTTGTGGAAAGTTTGATTGAAAAGTTAAGCGTATAATAATAATTGTAATTTTTGTTTGTTGGGTGCATTGGAGGACAGAATGCATTTGAATAAAGAGTGCTGAATGTTTATAATTTTTATTTGGTTAGCATTGTAAAGACACTGTCGAAACAAACAATAGTACCAACATAAAAGTATGGCATTGCGTGCAGATAAAATGCAAAAATATATAATAATGTAGACATAACTTGTCCAGTTAGGGCTGTTGGACGTTGCACCAGCCTGCGATATTGAAGAGGTTGGTGAGTTTGTAAAGGCAAAGAGGAAAAGGTCTAAGAAGATCAAGTCGTACACAGATTTGGCTCCAGCCTGCCCAACACTCTGTTCATCTGAACCTATCGGACCAAGTGAACTGGTAACAAGTACTTACTCAGTTGAAAGACCTGAGTTGCAAACGGGCGCTCGATTGAATCGAAGGAGCGAGTAAAACATGACTTGGAACTCCTTCAAATGTATGCAAAAACGCTGCTAACGGACGGTAAGTCCATTAATATTCTCAAGGCATATAGATTAGGGAAGGCTCTGTCAACACCCGATTAAAATCCTCGACCAAGACCTCTTAAAATCATCTTGGAAAACGAAACACAGGCACAGCTCCTGCTCCAGAGAAAATCAACCCTACGGGGCCTGCATTCTGAAGTGTTTTTTTCAACCAGAATATGGGCTAAAAGAGCGAATGAAAATGCGACAGCTAATAATAGAACTGGAAACACAAAAGACCAATGGTGAGGCAAATCTCAAAAAAAGGATGGAAAGATAGTTCGAATGAAACGAGCATTTCTTTGGCCGAAGGCAGTCACTCTGACAGCCTACCTGTCCCGTTTCAGAAACCGAAAATATGCCCGCTTAAAATAATCGTCCTCAATGCCAGATCTATGCCTAATAAGATGCCTCTGCTCCAGACTCTGGTTTTCATCCACCGCCCTGACATTGTTATAGTTACAGAGACATGGGCAACACCCTGTGTATCCGACTCTGAACTCTCTATTATAGGCTACGCTTACATTCGGAATGATCGACACGAGGGCCGTGGCAGAGGAAGCTGTATTTATGTTAGGCAAACACTTACATTTCTTCCGTTGGACTATCGCCAATTTACCGCGGTAGAAGAGAGCAGTTGGCTCTGAGTAGTTCTTAAAGATAACTACTCTTTACTCGTTGGTAGTGTCTATCGCCCACCCAATGCCAGCGAGGATTACGATCTTTGTCTCTCGCAGGCATTTCACGCCGCAGCTGACTTAAATCTGAAGTACTGCTTGATTGCAGGTGACTTCAATCTTCCTGAAGTTCACTGGTTTCCAACATCCGGTCCTGCCAAGTTCGAAGGCCTACTCGAGGCCATAGATATAGGCATGTGGGACCAGGTAGTTGATTTTCCCACCCGAGGATCGAACATACCTGATCTTATTTTCTGTAGAGGTTGTCAGCCATTGTCAGTGTCACCTATAGATCGACTTGGGAGTTCTGATAATGCTTTAGTTCTTTCGTCAATAGCACTAGAGGCAACTGAAACGTTTTCCAAAAAATATAGCTTTTTCCGTGATTTCAGATCAGCAAATATGAGGTAAATGTTAACACACCTAAATTCTAACGATTGGACTAACTTCTTTGTATGTTCGGATGTGAATGTTTGAACTGATACATTCTACTAATTTCTAGGTCCACTCATTTCTCGTTTTGTTCCCCGTAAGAAAATAATTAATGTCAAGGATGAAGTCTACCTCCCCTTTATCTTTTCGCCGTAGACCGCGTAGATTCTCGCGTCATTTTCATCTACTTATTGACACTTCCGTCATGCCCTTGATCCAACCAATCTTTGAACGGGCTAAAAGGCTCTTTGAATAAAAACAACTAGCTGAAGAGGTTTACTTTGCATAAAACCCTTCATTTGAATGTTGCAAAACTCTTTTCGCGCACAGTAAAAGCGCAGAGAAAAACTCAGTACCCTGTACTAAGAGACACTATAGCTGACGCTAAGTTGACGGCTGATAGCTTTAATGCATTCTTGTCTAGAACGTTTAGTGAACATACTGTCGCTCCCATTGCTGACATCCGGGTTGGACCGGTAACGTCCTCGAAACCATAACTTTTACCCCCTGGGACGGGACCGTAGCCATTCGGCGTTTTCGTTAATCTTAGAGTCCTGGAACAGATGGCGTCCCGGTCAGCGTTCTAAAGGCGGATGCAAACGATATATTTCCGTCCCTTCTGTATAAGATATTTAATTTGGTTCTTGAAAGTGAAACTTTCCCCATTTAATGGAAGGAATCGCACATACTGCCTATTCCCAAACATGGCCGACCTACGTCATTTGACGACTTTAGGCCAATAAATACACTACCAGCATTCTCGAAGATATTTGAGACCTTGATCAAAGACAAGATGATGTGTCACCTAACAGAGTATAACCTACTTAATGCGGCTCAGCATGGGTTTCTCGAAAAAAGGTCTTGTGACACTTTCCAGCTCTCTTTCTTTAATCATGTGCTACAATCTAGAGACAGCGGTTTTGCAATTTACACCGTTTACTTCGATTTCACGAAGGCTTTTAATCGTGTTGACCATGATCTCCTTCTGCTGAAACTTGCCTCCTTCGGCATAGGTTAAAAGATTCTGAACCTCATATCCTCCTTTTTCAATTCTCGCGCACAACGGGTTAAAATTTCTGATGTTATCTCCAACCCCACGCATGTGAGGAGCGGAGTTATTCAGGGCAGCGTGCTCGGCCCACTTCTATTTTGCCTCTTTGTCAACGATGTTCCTGATTGTTTTCAGTATGGTAGGCCCTTTCTGTACGCTGACGATTTAAAAGTTGCCTATCGATATAAACCGATTGATCGCAACATCGCGCTTGAGCTCTTAAAAACGGATCTTCAGGTCTTTGCTCAGTGGTGTCGCACATGGCGCCTCTCACTTTCTTGGCAAAAGTGCTCCGTTATGGTTATTGGTGACAACCATCAGCCCCACCTAAGCATAGACGGTCACGATCTAAATGTACCCGGAGTTATAAAGGATCTGAGCATATCATATTCTAGTTGTCTTAATCTGTCAGAGCACTGTGCCCTGATTGTCTCGAAAGCACGCCAAACTACTGGGTTTATTCGCAGAAATTATAAAACCGTCAACATTAGAATAAGCCTCTATAAAATGTACGTCAGGCCTAGTCTAGATTACTGCTCGTTTCTATTTAGCCTTCTGCACGTGTGTGTACGAAAGAAGATAGAATCAGTCCAGCACTTCTTTACAAAAAGAGTTTTCTATTCAGAACACCAAAACCTGTCCTACCAACAACGCTGTGAGCTTAGAAGCCTTGACCCGCTGTGGCTTCGCAGATTAGAGAAGGGACTATTTTTACTTTTTAAACTTTTAAACAGTCGTACATTTAACCTACTTACATCCCTGAGGCAGCTCGAATACTCTCGGCGCACCAGTCATCGAGCTGTATTTTATTTCTTCCTTTGTCATGCACAGTTAGATACCGACAGTTTTTTTGGTAAACGCTATAGCAATCTGGAATAAGCTACCAGAAGTATTAAAATTCAGCAAAGCTATCCCTTGTTTACGCGAGCTGTCACTAGTTTTCTACATTCAGGACACCTTCCAAAATTTTAGGTGCTGACTCTGTGGAAGCTCTCTTCGGTTCTGGTGGCATTCACGGACTCTGAATCCTGTGCCGGACTTCATGCTGAGGGCAATATTGCTGGCTCTGCAGACCTCAATCGGCTTATTTCTCAGTCAACAGCGAACAGCCGCTCGCCGACATACCTGCTGGTGCAGAATACCGGATCCATAACACTGAATGGAGAAGTTCTTCACCGGCACTTGTGTCAACGCTTCCCTGTCCTGAATTTTAATTAATCAATAAGCAGTAGTTTTTTCTCCTGAAAACACCTGAAACAACGACCTGGAGTTTTTTTCATTGTCAGCTTGACCCTCTACTGTATATAGTTTTTGACCTTGCCTGTAAAATGGCAATAGTTAAATAAAATAAAATAAAAATAATTAGCAATGTTTTTAAATTATTTGTGAACTAGAAAAAAATCTGTGAAAAAAATAGAGGGTTGGATAAGAAATGCTTAAAAAATAAGGTAATGGGGTAGGGTAGACTAATAATGCAGTAGCATTTCAGAATGGAATAATGAAACATCCATATGGTTTGCTCTTGATCACTCAGGCACATAAAAAATTCTAGCAAAAAGGCGTCAGCGAACTTAAGGCCTCAGCATCTTAGGATCCAGAATTGAATTCTGATGATGGAAAGTATCCAACGAAACGGGAGCATTATTAATTGTGTACGCCCGAATGACTTGATCGTTTGAATGACTGGTGGTATAAGGAGACATCATAGATCCTGGGGTGGACTTCGAGGCATCGATGCCCACACTTTGAAATCTCCCCTGCAAGAATATCCATGATCCATTTCAACAGCATTCCTCTTTTTCCGATTTCATATTATTTATAAATTATAGGTTTATGTTGAGCATCTTCTTGAAATAAGTGTAAATGACGTCGACCCTATCATCTTCGTCCAGTACATCAGTCCAATGCTCGGTCGAGAGCAGTAAACTAGAAAAGACAAGTTCGGTTCTGTCTAAAACCATGCCAGAGCTCTGAGAATTATCATTTAGAAGTTATATTTGGTTAGCACCGACAAGAGCATAATTGTAGGTAATAGCTATTCGAGGCCTCAGCCGATCACGAGTGGTGTTTTTCAAGGCACGGTTCTAAGTCCCCTTCTCTTCATTCTGTACATAAACGAAATTTAAACTTTACTCACAAATTCACAAAATTTCGTTTACGCTGATGATCTCAAGTGCATTTATTCATTTTTTAAAGACACTGCCAATAATTGCGTTGATAAAATCAACACTGATCTACTTATGCTCTTACGTTGGAGCTGTACTTGGCAGCTGAAATTTTCTCCATCCAAGAGCAGTTTCATGTGTTTTGGCCCCGCCAAGCTTCCTGGACCCCTAGTATTTCAAAATAGTACTTTTTTAGAACAATCAACCATAAAAGACTTAGGTCTAAGTTACACAAATAAGCTAGCATTATCGCCTCATGCAGATCGAATTTCTGCAAAGGCTGCACAAATATGTGGTTTTATATCACATAATTTCTTCCTTCCGGAAATAAAGTTAAACCTATACCGCATGTTTGTTCTTCCTATCCTAGAATACTGCTGTCCCCTCTTTGGGCTGATGACCGCCTCTGACCGCAGTAAGATTGAAAAAGTTCAGAGGGTTTTTACTCGAAGACTATTTTCTCTTCCTGGATCCAGTATCTCTTATGCGGATAGATGCCAGTTAGCAAACATTAAATTTCTGTGGGTTAGAAGACTCGAAGCCGGTCTCTGCTTCCTGTTTCGCGTTAACTCTAGCCAAAATCTCCCACGAATTAACGCTCTCACTCCGGTAGATCGACCCTATGCCACTCGTTATTCCTCCATGATCATTTCAACACCCCGTAGCTCCACAACTAACCGGTCTCAGTTTTTGCCTCTAAATATGCTTTTATATGGAATAATCTTCCACTGCAAATTAGGCTGTCGTCTACATTAGCTATTTTCTAAACCAAATTACGCAAACATTTAACTCCGGAAGATATAAAGTCCAAATTGTCTGTTTCCTTCCCAAACACGCAAGTTTTGGATTTTGAAAAGGGTCCTCCTGGTATTTGAGGTAGCTCCTTTGATATTATATTGGTCTCTAATTATATTTCCATCATCTTCTGCAGAGTCAATCTTTGCATTCACTTTTTCTTCCCCTCCTTTTAAACTACCATTGCCAACTCTTGACAACCTTGATACTTTCCTCCGAATTTGTAACCCTGACGATAGTCTCCAGGTTCTGTTGATGATCGAGGCGGGTTCTGATGGTTTCGCCTCTTTGGTGATGGACTTTGCAGTCAGCAAGGTCGCATCTCGATGATGATCTCGTGACCTCTACTGTCCCCTCTTCGTTTCGACCATGTTGTCTACGATGTGTTCGTCCTCTCTCACCTCCTCTGGTGTTTATAAACAGTAGCTCTGACTGCTATATTATCTCTCACCCGACAAGGAGCGTTCCGAACCCTCATACGTTGTCAGCAACATCACAATACTATCCCATTGCAGTTAGCTATTAATTTTTTAGTGAAGCAGTTTTTTTCTCCTATTTTTTAAAAATTGGCGGCTCGCCGAACTCCGCCTCCGATTTAACCCTAGGAGTTTTTTACTGCTTCTTTTCCAGTTCACCGTATATGCCAAAGATTGTTGACTTTTGTTTTAAAAATGGCAAATAGTTTTGAATCGGATATGTTTACCATACTACTCATTTCTGCTGTTCATATGGATGCTCACATAGTGCAGCAATTATCCACTTTGTATTTATTTAAGCCACGGTACTAAGTTTGTTATGATGGGGCCCTCTGGGCCTTGTATATAATTAATTTATTTATTTATTATTTATTGTTCTCCCTTGCCTGACAGGTCAATTTTTTGACCGCCTTTCGTTAGCGACAAAATTCCTCGAGTTATTCTGATAACTTAGTTTCCTTGAATACCTTCAATTTGTTACTTTTCTTTTTTAACTGCCTCGTAAGTTATCTTGTTAACCAGGCAGGGCGATTTGTCATTCCTTGTACCTTCATTAGAAAAAAGCGCCCAATCAGGTCTAGTGAAACGATCTCGAGTCATCCTCTGAATCTTTCTTGAGCAAACATTTCCAATTCACCGACATCAATATGTTCTTCATCGTATTAAAATCCGCCTTCCATCTATTTGTCTTCCGTTCACTTTTGGCGTTGTGATTAGAGTGAGTAACCAGACAGCAGCGTAATATGGGCATACTTGACGAGAGGTGTATCCGTATATACTTTGTCAATGTTAGAGTAGTCTTTCGTAAACACTAGGTAGATGCAATTAGCTCTCTGATTCTCACTTAATCTCGTTGGACTGTCTGTTGCAGAGGCTGATTGAGAGTGAGGTCCTTAAGGTTACATTCGAAGGTAGTTGGCGCACCGTCAGCTGTCAGATTTACCCAGTGTATTGCAGATGAATTGAAATCTCCTACAATACGAACCTCCTGGTGACATGCTACTTCCTTAACCAAAGAAAAAGGGGCTCATCAGCTGCCGTCAAGAATTATAATTCAGTATTCAGTATGTATAAGGGAGATAGGCAGAGCCTTTGAAAACCCTATTTACAGAGAGACGCTAGCAAGATAAGCAAATGTTACATGGCGATAGTCGTTTAAGTATATCGATCATTGCTGTCGACTAAATATATGTCCATCAAATAAAAATGCACCAAGTCTTCTTTTAAACATTTCAACGCTTTCAGTCTGAACAACCGAAGTTGACAGTTTGTTCCATTCTTCCATCACCCGTTGGGAAAAGAAGTTGACCCGCACTTCAAGTTTGGCGTGTTTTATTTTCCGTTTGTATGGGCGACCTCGGAGACTTGTCATGTTTGCCAATTCAAAAAAGTTGGCCATCTGAAGAGCACAATCAACTCCTCTGACCAGTTTGAAGACTAAGATCATAGCCCCTCTGTATTGCCTATAAGAGAGAGGAAAATTTTAAGCCTTTCTAGGTGGCCCTCATAGGGTAGGCATTCAAATCCTCTGACTAGTTTTGATGTTCTCCGTTGAACTTTCTCCAGCAGAGCGTAGTCATGTTTCGTCCAAGGGCGCCAAGCCTGAACGCAATATTCCAACACCGGCCGGATAATAATAATAATAATAATAATAATAGTTGTATTTAATACCGGTTTACAGGCATTGTCAGATGAAATATTCAGTGGGTAGAGGCTGGCAGTGAAAAAAACTCCTGAATATATATCATTATAAGTGTTTTTCCTATTTTCATGTTATTCAGGAGAAAAACTGCCGCCTGTAAGGATGATAGCAATTCAGATCAGGGAAGGGCTAACACAATTGCAATCTGTATGCAGTCTCTCTGTCTTCGCTAGGAACCGGGATTCTACCTCAGGCAAGAAAGCATCCGTGTACGGTCGCTCACTGTCTGCTGAAGAAGTCAACGGGTGCAGGCTGCAGAGACGGTGCCGTATCCCTCAAGGTAACACCTGGGATCGAGTTCAGATGCCGCGCACTCCGTCGAACAGGAAAACAGATTCTACCGTGTCGGCGCCCAGAATTCTTGGAAACTGTTCTGAATGCAAAAAACTAGTAATGGTAATCTTAAACAAAGAATAACTCCGTTGGACTTTTTTTTTATATTATGGGGAAGTTTATTCCACATGGCCATGGCGTTTACCGAAAAGAACCGTCGATACTTAACTGTGCGAGCTAATGGAAGAAATAAAAAAACATCGCCAAGCCTGAACGCAATATTCCAACACCGGCCGGATAAATGTTCCATAAACGCGCCCAAAAAGCTCTCCGTCAAAATTAACGAAGGACCTCCTGATTGCGCCTAAAATACCCAAAGCTTTCTTTGCGATATTCGCAGAGTGCGACGATGGTTTGAGACTTGGTGTTATCCATATACCCAAGTCCTTTAGAATATTGACCTCCTGGAGTTGGTGACCACTGATGACGTACTGGTATTCAAACCTAATCATCCTTCTGGAACTAGACCGCAGTCGGATTATTTGGCATTTGTTAAGATTAAGGTTTAGCAGCCATTCATCACACCATTTTTGCAAGCGATCTAAGTTTTGTTGTAATTTTCGCGCATCCTCCGGTTTTTCAATCGAGTTCCATAACTTCAAATCGTCAGCCAACATTACCTTCTCGCATGTCAGACAATCCAAGCAGTCGTTTACGTATATCAGAAACAAAATGGGACCCAGAACGCTGCCCGGCGGAACTCCACTGTGAACGGTTTCCCAGTGAGACTTGGCGTCTCCGATACAAACACGCTGGCGCCTGTCTGTGAGAAAGTCGGCCAACCATTTGAGTAGGTTGCCAGTCACACCCATTTGACGGAGCTTAAAGATCAGACGTTTGTGTGGAACCCTGTCAAAGGCTTTGCTTAAGTCAATGTAGACCGCATCAACTGACAAACCCATTTCTAATGATTTTGTCCAATTTTCCATGGATGTGAGCAGGTTTGTGAGGTAGGATCGACCACTTCGAAATCCATGTTGATATGAACTTAGCAAGTTATTCTCTTCAAGATGCCTCATCAGTTCTGTTTTGATTATCTTCTCCATCATTTTGCAACAGATACTTGTGAGGCTGACTGGTCGGAAACTGTTTGGTGATGTCCTCTCTCCTTCTTTATAGATGGGGGTTATGTTAGCTATCTTCCACTCGGTAGGCAGAGCCCCAGTCTCCATCGAACTTTCAAATATCTTGGAGAGCGGAGAGGCCAGCTGATCTGTGAGTTCATTGAGAACATTTGCGGATATACCATCTGGGCCAGGTGATTTAGTGGGCTGTAGCTGTTTCAGAGTTTTTCTCGTACTGTGTCCATTTTTTATTTTATTTATTTATTTCCAGTTTACAGGCAAGGTCAAAAAATAAATATATATATATATATACAGTAGAGGGTCAAGCTGACAGTGAAAAAAACTCCTGATCGTGTTTCAGGTGTTTTCAGGAGAAAAAACTGCAGCTTATTGAGTAATTAAAGTTCTGGACAGGGACGCGTTAACACAGGTGCCCGGTGAAGAACCTCTCCATTCAGTGTTACGGATCTGATATTCTGCACCAGCAGGTATGTCGGCGAGCGGCTGTTCGCTGTCAAATAAGAAATAAGCCGATTGAGGTCTGCAGAGCCAGTAATTTTTCCCCTCAGCATGAAGACCGGCACAGGATTCAGAGTTCGTGAACGCCATCAGAACCGAAGAGAGCTTCAACAGAGTCAGCACCAAAAAGTTTTGGAAGGTGTCCTGAATGTAGAAAACTAGTGACAGTTCGCGTAAACAAGGGATAGCTTTGCTGAATTTTGATACTTCTAGGTAGCTTATTCCAGATTGGAGACTGGAATGGCCATTTCTGGCTTATTAGCCGTCATCAGCCAGCCATACCCAAACCCAGGCGCTGCAACGCCCGAGCCTCGAACTCGCGACCTTGTTGGGCAGAAGTCCAACGCTCTACCCACTGCGCCACGAGCTCGATGTCTTGCCGGTTTTGATCGGGAATATTGACAATGGTAATGGGGCGCTCACCGATCGGTTATAGGACTCACTCGTCCCGTTGTGCCTTGTGGCTTACTCTCAAAACCCGCCTTAAAAACAGTATCTGCTGACATTTCAAAATTTATTGAATGATACGCAAGAAACTGGTGTGACAGTCGACATCAAATGATCTTTCGATTGGGGCCTCTCGTTACAAATGAAACGCATGAGGTTCGACCAAGACCATTTAAAGTCGTCTTGGGGAGCAAACAGCAGGTAGATCTATTGCTCTCTCGAAAGTCCCGACTACGAAAGAATCATCGTGGAGTTTTTTTCCGCCGGATTACTCTTCCAACGATCGGATGAAAATGGGGACACTGGTAGCAGAAGTGAAAAGACGTCAATACGAGGGGAACAAAACTTGAAAATTGTAGACAAACAAATTGTCAAAACCGGTGCGCTCGTTTTTATTGGAACATCCGGTGAAATTGATGGCAACGACGCCTGTCAAAAGCCCTACCAAATGCCTTAATATTTGAACCCAGACAGGAGACTGAATATATCATGTGAAATATCCAGCAAAAATAACCATGTGGAAGAAAGAACTAAAATCTTCGGAAATCGAGGGAAGAAAACAAGATTAAAATGATGTACGCAAATGTGCAGAGGCTATTGAACAAAATGGAGGAAATTAAACTGGTCGTGGACCATTTACAGCCTGACTTCATAGCTCTAACTGAAACATGGTTAAATGAACAAATCGCAGACACAGAAGGCAGAATAGATGGTTTTCAGCTTATCTGCATGGATAGATACGGACGTAGGGGTGGTGGAATCGCAATGTTCATACGAGAGGGCATTGACTTCATTCGGGATGGGCCCTCGCCAAATAGGATCTCGTCTTGCGAAATACTTTGTTGTAAACTGAAAGTCCCAAACCAACCAGACCTCCATATTGCCGTGGTTTATCGACCCCCAGGACAGCGAACGGACACGGACGAAGCACTCATCACAGAGGTAAAGCAAATCTGCCGTAGCAAACACTTATTAATACTTGGAGATTTCAACACTCCCGATATCGATTGGGTGCCAATGTACTGCTCGCGATCGGAAAATTCATTCGAACAGAAATTACTTCAGTTGGCAAATGACGAGTTTCTTACCCAACATGTCACAATGGAGACGCGGTTCCGAAATGGGCAGCAGTCAAGCTGTTTGGATCTAATAATAAGTAGAGACGACAATTGCATCCTTGTATTAAGTTATTACGTGCCGCTTGGACGAAGTGATCATTGTGTTCTTGCTTGGGAGTACAGTCATTTTTCTGTACCCAAACGTCGTGCAGTTAGGGAGAGAAATGTATGGAAAGGGGATTATCCCAAAATGAAAGAATTACTGAATGGGATAGACTGGAGCCCTGCACATGCACCTGGCCCAAACGCTGCCTGGTTCTTCATTAGTAATTTGATTCAGCAGTTGGTAGAGAAATTCTGCCCACTTAAAAGGCGATCGTGCGTCTCCCGACCCGAGTGGGTGACATCGGAAATAAAAAGGAATCTCAAGAAGAAAAGAAGACTGTGGAGAACATATGCCAGATATCAACAACACGAACATTTTTCCGCTTTTAAGAAACAGCGAAATCGGTGTCGGAATCTTCTGAGAAAAGAAAGATCAGCCTTTGAGTCAGAAATAGTCAAAAACATACCAAGAAATATGAAAAGGTTTTTTGCTTACGTTAATAAGGCAAAACGAAATCACGACTGCATTCCTTGTCTTAAAGACAATCAGGGAAACAGGTTAACTGATAACTCTGATAAGACCAGCCTCTTATCCAATTTCTTTATGTCAGTGTGTACCGATGAACCACCTTATGACGAGGACGAATACTACAGTACTGCCACATCTACAAACAAAATAAGCACTGTGTCGTTCCCAATGGACACAGTAAGAAAAACTCTGAAACAGCTCAGCCCACTAAATCACCTGGCTCAGATGGTATATCCGCAAAAGTTTTCAATGATTTCACAGACCAGCTGGCCTCTCCGATCTCCAAGATATTTGAAAGTTCGATGGAGGTGGGGGCTCTGCCTACCGAGTGGAAGATAGCCAACATAAGCCCCATCTTTAAAGAAGGATAGAGGACATCAACAAACAGTTTCCGACTAGTCAGCCTCACAAGTATCTGTTGCAAAATTATGGAGAAGATAATCAAAACGGAACTGATGAGGCATCTTGAAGAGACTAACTTGCTAAGTTCATATCAACATGGATTTCGAAGTGGTCAATCCTGCCTCACAAACCTGCTCTCATCCATGGAAAGTTGGACAAAATCATTAGAAATGGGTTTGTCAATAGATGCGATCTACATTGACTTTAGCAAAGCCTTTGACAGGGTTCCACACAAACGTCTGATCTTGAAGCTGCGTCAAATGGGTGTGACTGGCAACCTACTCAAATGGTTGGCCGACTTTCTCACAGACAGGCGCCAGCGTGTTTGAATTGGAAACGCCAAGTCTCACTGGGAAAACGTTCACAGTGGAGTTCCGCCGGGCAGCGTTCTGGGTCCCATTTTGTTTCTGATATACGTGAACGACTGCCTGGATTGTCTGACACGCGAGAAGGTAATATTCGCTGATGATCTGAAGTAATGGAACTCGATTGAAATACCGGAGGATGCGCGGAAATTACAACAAAACTTAGATCGCTTGCAAACATGGTGTGATGAATGGCTGCTGAACCTTAATCTTAACAAATGCCAAATAATCCGACTGCGGTCTAGTTCCAGAAGGATGATTAGGTTTGAATACCAGTAATTCATCAGTGGTCACCAACTCCAGGAGGTAAATATTCAAAGGACTTGGGTATATGGATAACACCCACTCTCAAACCATCGTCGCACTGTGCGAATATCGCAAAGAAAGCTATGTGTATCAGGAGGTCCTTCGTTAATTTTGACGGAGAGCATTTTGGGCGCGTGTTTGGAACATTTATCCGGCCGGTGTTGGAATATTGCGTTCAGGCGTGGCGCCCTTGGACGAAACATGACTACGCTCTGCTGGAGAAAGTTCAACGGAGGACAACGAAACTAGTCAGCGGATTGGAATGCCTACCCTATGAGGGCCGCCTAAAAAGGCTTAAAATTTTTCCTATCTCTTATAGGCAATACAGAGGGGATATGATCTTAGTCTTTAAACTGGTCAGAGGAGTTGATAGTGCTCTTCAGATGGCCAACTTTTTTGAATTGGCAAACATGACAAGTCTCCGAGTTCACCAATACAAACTAAAAAGAAAACACGCGAAACTTGAAGTGCAGGCCAACTTCTTTTCCCAACGGGTAATTGAAGAATGGAACACACTGCCAGCTTCGGTTGTTCAGGCTGAAAGCGTTGAAATGTTTAAAAGAAGACTTGATGCATTTTTAATTAATGGACATATATTCAGTCGACTGCAATGATCCATATACTAAAACGACTATCGCCATGTAACATTTGCTTGTTTTGCTAGGGTCTATCTGTAAATAGGGTTTTCAAAGGCTCTGCCTATCTCCCTTATATATACTGAATTGTACTGAATTATAATTATATTTCCATCATCCTCCACAGAGTCAATATTTGCATGAACTTTTTCGCCGCCCCCCTATTTAAACTAGCATCGCCAACACTTGACATCCTTGATACTTTCCTCCAATTTTGAAAACCCGACGATAGTCTCCAGGTTCAGTTGATGATCAAGGCGGGTTCTGATGGTTTTGCCTCTTTGATTGGTGGACTATGCAATCGGCAAGGTCGCATCTCGGTGATGATCTCATGAACTCTACTGTCCCCTCTTCGATTTGACCCTGGTGTCCACGATGATTTCGTCTTCTCTCACCTCCACTGGTGGTTACAAACAGAAGCTCTGACTGCTATATTGTCTCTCACACGACAAGGAGCGTTCCGAACCCTCATACGTTGTCAGCAACATCACAGTACTATCCCATTGCATCTAGCTATTAATTTTTCTAGTGAAGCACTTTTTCTTCACATTTTTAATTGGTGGCACGCCGAACTCTGCCTCCGATTTAACCGTAGGAGTGTTTTTTACTGCTTTTTTTCTAGTTCACCCTATATTTTATTTTATTTATTTATTGCCAGTTTACAGGCAAGGTCAAAAAAATATATATATACAGTAGAGGGTCAAGTTGACAGTGAAAAAACTCCTAATCGTTGTTTCAGGTGTTTTCT
>WEDG01000655.1:0-43369 GCA_017591395.1 Schistocephalus solidus | reverse complement strand
TATGGAAGTTACGTATTGTTCTCGTGCTTACCAGCCTGACGCCTGTGATCCGAACCATGTCCACTACCCCCTTACTCCCCACCATTCACCATAGAATTCACACTAAACTTATTCCAATCCGAACGCTAACCTGTAAGAAATTAATGTAGTGACCCAACCAGGTGAGCATTCTTCAACGAACGCAGTCAATATTCCCTATCTAAACCGAAAAGACAACGAGCCTGTGGCAAAGTGCTTAGAACGTTGAACTTCTGATCAACAAAGACTAGGATCTTACAAAGATCAGAGACCAGCATACTACTTCAGTTCATTGTCACAGGTCAGTCATACCTCAACAATCTCTGTCGTGCGACCACTCTAGGCTCGAACCTGGACCTGTTGATCAGAAGGCTAATGTCCATTGAGCCACTGGCTCTGCATTGCCGACGAAATGTGAACATTGAATGCATTCCTGATGAACGCTCACCTTGGAGTTGCGTCATCACGCATTCTGTTCCCGCCCCGGACTACATACCAAGAAAATTCAAAGCTGAGTTCCAGAACGTTTACTAGAGATAATCGCAAAACGCATATTAGAGGGAGCCATCGTAGGTAAACCAAGTCTCCTGTTTTCGGAAACTGGCCCGCCAGACTTATAGCGCGCAGTGGCAACTCTAAAGGCGTCGGATTTTGTAGGCATTTCAACGACTAGCACGTGATTTAGAGAAAGAGAAAGAGCGATGGACATTTAAATCAAAACTTTCAGTGTAACAGTCCTTCTATTCACCGTACTTAGGGACACACAAACAGCATAGCACCGAAGATCACAAACGAATGGTCGAAGAATGCATATAGTGATACGCTGAAGAATCATCGTCCTAAATGCCTCTCAAAATCTTAACATCAACTGGCCTAGCTTCGAACGTTGCCAGTGTCCTGCGCTGATGACTCCTGTTTTGTTGTTGTTCGAATAAACAAGTAGGGTTAAAATTCGGTATATAATTGGTGAAATTCACAACTGACGTACATATAAGAGGATTCACATGCGAATGGAGAGCAGAAAGATGGCGGTTTCACTTTTAAAAAGCCCGGTTATCGGTCTTAACTTTACCTTAATTTCATCAACACTAATTCACCCTTGAACGCGTTAAATGGATTCAACATGATTTGTCGTTCTACTCTGTAGTATCAACTCTCTAGCCCTCTCTCATAAGTCCTGTTTTCTATTTTGCACTGACAATCTGGAATCCCGTTCCAATTCTTTTGATGATGATGGCACCCAGTATGACTGGTTCGTTACATTATTAGGCAACTTTAATGTCACATTTTCAGAGCATCGTAAAAGACTAGAAGCTACTTTTCAAAAGCGTTGAATCCAAAATGCGTGCTGATTCTGCATTAACCACAATAATCTGGTTGTCACAAGCCTGCACCATTCCACGGGTTAATGTAGGCATAAGTAGCATTTTGTTTTTCCTTATGAGGTTGACTATCACGACACCCAACGCTCTCCTTTCGCATTCACCTTGTTTCGCTGGAGAAGAAAAGTCAGTATAAACCAGAAATGGATGTGAATGTAACCAGGCAACGAAAGCTATTCACTCGTCCATGCTCTGCAACACACGACCTGGCTTCCAAATAATACATACGACTTCAGGCTTCTTTTCAAGGTGGCGGATCTCACGTTAGGTCAGAGCGAGAGCGAGGGAGAGACGATCCATGGCACAACCAAGCACGCTTTGAAATTCCTTATCAGGAGGAAGTAATAGCCGTGATACATGATGCCACTCAACCGACGGGACACGTCAGTGCAAATATTGGGCGACCGAGAGCATGGCTCGCAATGGCTCCTAAGCCACCTTTGCCCCTCCTCACTCTTACGCGATCTCGCGTTCATGCGCAAGTGCATTTGTGCACAACGCAAATCTGCAAGCACGGCCCCGGAACCCGCCTTCACTTTATGACGAGGATCGCGCCCAGTGCATGAAATCGATTTACTCAATGTGCATGTGCAGGCATGGTGGCGAATAGGCTGTCAGCAGCCAGCGCCAGGCTGAGCAGCCGACGACGCGTATCTGCATCGTCCGGAAGCCACGGCGAAGTCGCTTCGCAGCCGGGCACATCCCCTGCGTGCAGCCGCCCCATCTCACGCCCAGCACACCTCTAGCATAGCGGGCGCGTAGCTACTGCATTGACGGTGCGCGGCGATCCGCTAACAGGCTCACCACTCGCTGCAGGGGATATCGAGACTCTCTGGCAACAAGCTGATGTGGCCATGAGCCATGCGAATCTTCATTTCACCGCGCAAGAGATAAGGACACCAGGGTGTAGAACCATCAAGGACGTTGGTTTATCATTTCAGCTGCTGTCCGCCGTGGAGGACGGGATGATGAGGGAGGGAGGAGGGAGGGAGGGCCAGGAGTGAGCGGAGGAGGAGGAGGAGGAGTTAGGATAGAGGAGGAGGAGGAGGAGGAGTGGAGGAGGAGGAGGAGGAGGAGGAGGAGGAGGAGGAGGAGGAGAGAGGAGGGAGGCTAAGGCGTACAAAACGATCGAGCAAGCAAATTGCTACCGACCATTGATGCCCATTTGCTTCACATGCAAAGTTTCATCCCTTGCAGCCTCGCAACCATCCCCGCTGGCTACGTGTCAGGCTGAAGAAAGAGCGGGCCTGATCTCGACTCACAAATACCGCCAGGAATTAACTTTCCAGCGTCATATATACCGGTCTCGCAGTGGAATTTTTAAATGTAGCGGTACACAATCAGCCTCAACTGTCTTAACGAGTAATCGTGATTGGAAGGCCTTCATGATTTATTCATGCATTTGGTGATACCTCAGTACTACAATAAAGGCTTTTCGATTTCAGCGTGAAGCAGAAGGACATTATGGATACACGAGGCCGCTTTACTAACAAGCTACAATCCAAGAAGGATGGATCACATCCATTGAATCGGCTGATCTTTTCTATTACATTTTCATACTTCCCTCACCTTCACCACAAATACTGATTTTCGCGGCCTGTGCTAAAAGAACCAATGTAACTCCCTGATTGCTTAGGGCAATGTAAACTCTTATCAGAATCTCCGGTAACCTCGCATCCCTTTAACTCTTCAGAGGAAAACTATTAACCTGCTCTGCCTTAGTGTAACACATACCTGATTGAACAGCTTAATTGCCATTATTTGTGACTTACAGAGCCGATTACGGCGTAACCCGTATGGCAACTATAATTTTGCCCCATGTCCGATCGGTGTTTTGCAGTTATTAATCAGCATTACCTCGAATTTTATTACCAGTTAGATTTTCTGCTCTAGAGATTTAACATTTGATCAAAATGGCTGGATCGATGTCTTTAAAACGTAAAGAAAGACCGCTTTCAGATGACTGCGAGCTCGCAATTGGTGGTATTTGTCTATTTTTCAAGGACTAGCGAAAATTCAGCGATGTTAAATTCGACAAGTTAACCAATCCAATCATAACTGCAAATCATAATACAGTAAATGTTCAATTTAAAGCAATATTTATGATTTTAAAACGATCTGGCACTTCTAAAACTCCGCCGGTCAGGGCAATAAGTCTTTCTTCCCCAACGAGGTACTGCGAGCCAGCATTAGGCAGTACATTTCGATTAGTCGTTTCCAAATTTGACTTAAATATTTAGGACCAATCGAGTGGTATGCATATATTTCACAGATTTCATATAACGAACGAAAAACACTTATCAGCCTTCCGCTTACAGTCGGTAAATATGAAAGATAAAAAGCGTATGAAAATAATCATTTACCAGAGGGTACTTTTAGTCTTGTGTACTCCATTTTTGGTTCAAAACATAAAATCCTAAATGATCTCTTGATTTTCCCAAAGCGATTTCCGAAACGTGCATACCTGTAAAGCTTATGGAATATGCTGCGCTACTGGCGTCCTTTCACTGAAAACCATCGATAACGTAAATGTCCCCAACATCTAATTTGACCGAGCACCGAGGTTATATAAACAATTACTTTATATTCCATCAGTTAAAGAGCATTTATAAAACGAACGGATACGAGGCTATTTGAATTTCAAATTTCTACGGTGGTCGTCAGCAATCTCTCCTAATTCAGGAAAATTTTAAACCTAAAAGTCTATATTCTTTGCAGTGTAAACATGAAGATCGATGGATCGCTAACGAACCGCACATAAAAACGCTATTTTGGAGTAAGTATGCTCTTCGATCTTCACGCCAGCAATTTGACTTTGCAGCGCACTCGAAAATCTCTGGGATATATTCCCGTACTTCCAATGCGATCATGATAATACGGCTGAAAGGGACATACCAAACCGCCAGGATCCCGGACTCTAACTAAAATATTGTGGGAGTATGCCGACTCGATAAATCATTCCTCGACCCCACTTCAAGGAGCTCGAAAACGTAATCCAGAATCGGTAAATATCTGCAGAGCTATGCGCACCGGAAATACAGTAATGCCCGCCGCTGGTGCATCTCGCACCGAGCTTTGTGGTAAACATACCATCTGTTCCTTTTGCTATAGCAGGTGGCAGCGAATCCGCGTACTTTGCCAGCTAACTGGACTAAGCTTCAAACACATAGCAGGTGGTAGAATCGCTTTATATGCACATCATGCGCAGCACCCTCGAACTCAAGCACCGATGTCATATCTATTGCCCAGTCGGGAAAGCTGGTATGCCACCAACCTATTTTTCGCTGCACCCTCTCTATCTCCATACTCCATCAATCGCTTTAAACACACAAATCGAGATAGTCAGATACCGCAGCCAGCCAACCGATGAACTCAAATCAACCTCGTCCAAAATGCGTCGTCGACCTTGCAGACCGTATGCAGAAGCGGGTGCGGGCGTACCAGACGGTTCAGTGAAGCTTCTTTATGGTCCGAACGAAAGACAGTACAGAGTCTCCAAAATTCGGTGGTATTCTTGGAGATGAAAAATCGTGCAAAATGCACAGAGACGCTGCCAGTTATACTGATCCATTGCACGTGGATTTCTGGGTACCCCAGAGACTACTGAGTGGGCTATCTCGAAGGTGACGACTGCTCTGTAATTTGGTCATCGAAGTGAGATGGTTGTCTCGCACCGAACGTCACAAACAGATAGACCGGTATTTGCCGGTTTACCGTAGAGGTCCACCTGTCATACCAAGGATTTGCAGTTTTCGGAGTACCGGCTGAATCTGCGCAATACGCAGATAAAAGCTTGACCTAAAAAGACAGACCCTCACTGGCCGATGATCAGCAAGCATGCAAAAGTGCAGCCCAAAGCAACAAAACCAAGACACGCAGCGTACGCCGTTTTCGATCAACCGTAGAGGTCGTCACTTCCATCATACCCGGGTATTCGGCGCATTAGAGCGCCAGCGGCGCTCTGTTCGAGCAAGAGGGCCACCGACGAATGACTTAAAGATATCATCCCTCTGGCTGATGCCTCACCACGGGAAACATGTCAAAAGTCAAAATTAACTCAAAACCAAGAAAAAGCAGCGTTCGGCTTCGCTACCGACGTCGTAGAATCCAACCCGTCATGACGAAGCCTGCCGCCAGTTCTGGGAGTGCACGCAGAGAGGTCGATGCCTGACCTAAAACTTTTCCCAGCCGCTACTCGCTGGTGACATCTAAGCGTAAAAGTCAAGGTGCATCAAAAACCAATACCGGCAGCGGACGTCATCGGTACAGTAGAGGAAGACTCACCCGCTCATATCACGACTACATTGCGCCAGTGCTGAAGTTCCGAGTCAACAGTTGCTCGATGCTTCGACCTAAAAGACTTTCGGCTGCTGCTTTAGGAGAAATGGCGAAGTAAAACCCGCACACACACAAACCAAGATGCAAGTAATGGCTTCCTTACATACCGGTAGGAGGTTTTACTACAGCAATACTCAGGGATATAGTAGGAGATCAGCCCGTTATAAACCGTATGATTTATTTTTGTCGTAGTTCGCCTGTCTATGAGCAAATAGCTCCGATTCTCACCTCTAAGGATTCTTCTCCTGTCTGGCTGCCTCGCAGACACAAAAGAGTAAAAGTCGAAGAAAACCACGGCAAAGCTGTTTGCTGGAGGCTTTCCGGATACCGTAGTAGGTCCACTGCGTACACGCTGATCAAGCGGTTGGAGTGCCAGGATAGTTCCGGAGCAACAGCGCCGATGCTTCGACCTAAAAGACAAACCATGGCTGAGACTTCTCAACAAAACATGCAAAATCAAAATCAAAAACAAAACCAAGATAAGCAGTAGACGGCTCGATACCGTAGAAGGACTAATTCCTTCATACTCAAGTTGATTTAGTTTCCTTTGAGTAAGCTGGTTAGTTCTCTGGAGCAAGCAGCCTCGATGCTCTTGACCCTGCAAAAGACTTTCGGCTGCTGCTCAAATACATGAAAGAGCACAAAGCAGTAACAAAACCAAGACAAGCAGCGCAATGCCTCGGATACCGCAGTAGGTCTTACCTGTCATACCAAGGATTTAGTTTTCGAGGCTGGTTGGTTCTGAGCTACAGGTCGAGACTCGACTCCAAAGTGACTTTCCCTGGTTGCTGCTTAGAGAAAAGTGAAAAGAGTAAAAATTCAAATAAACAAAACCAAGACAAGCAGAGTATGGTTTCGTATACCTTAGGTGGTCTACCCATAATACCCAGCATTTAGCTTTGCAACGCCTGCTAGTTCTGAGCAACAGGCCGATGCTTGTGCTAAAGGACTTCCTAACTGCTGCTCCCAGCCATTAATAAGTAAAAAGACATACTAACGAAACCAAAACAACCAGCGTTTATCTTCGGATACCGTAGGAGGTCTACCCGTCATATCAAGGATTAAGTGTTGGAGTGGCGGCTTGTTCTGAGCAGCAGATCGATGCTTGACCTTAAGGACTTTCCCGGGCTGGTGCTCACAGACATGAAAGAGTAACAAGTAAAAGTAACAAAACCAAGACAAGCAGCGTACTGCATACGGATACAGTGCAGAAGAACTACCCGTCATATCAAGGAGTTCCGTTTTTAGTGGTTGTTTGTTTAGAGCAACAGGCCGATGCTTTGACCTGGAAGAACTTTTCCCGTGCTGCTGCTAAGAGTAATGAAAGAAGAAAAAGTTCAAAGAAACAAAAATCAAGACAAGCAGCATACGGATTCGGATACCTTAGGTGGTCTTCCCATAAAACCAAGCATTCAGTTTTGAGTTCCGGCTGGTTCTGAGCAACAGGCCGATGTGTTCAATAAAAGAATCTCCCTGGCTTGTGTTCACAGACATGAAAGAGTAAAAAGTCAAAGTAACAAAACCAAGACAAGCAGCGTACTGCATCGGATACAGTAGAAGAACTACCCGTCATATCAAGGAGTTCGTTTTTTAGTGGTTGTTTGTTTAGAGCAACAGGCCGATGCTTGACCTGAAGAACTTTTCCTGGCTGCTGCTAAGAGTAATGAAAGAAGAAAAGTTCAAAGAAACAAAATCAAGACAAGCAGCATACGGATTCGGATACCTTAGGTGGTCTTCCCATAAAACCAAGCATTCAGTTTTGGAGTTCCGGCTGGTTCTGAGCAACAGGCCGATGTGTTCAATAAAAGAATCTCCCTGGCTTGTGTTCACAGACATGAAAGCGTAAAAAGTCAAAGTAACAAAACCAAGACAAGCAGCGTACGGCTTCGGATACCGTAGGAGGTCTACCCATAATACCCAGCATTTAGTTTTGCAATGCCTGCTAGTTCTGAGCAACAGGCCGATGCTTGTGCTAAAGGACTTCCTAACTGCTGCTCCCAGCCAGCAGGCCGTTGCTTTACCTCAAAGACTTTCCTCGACTGCTGCTCACAGACATGAAAGAGTTAAAAGTAAAAGTAACAAAACCAAGACAAGCAGCGTACGGCATCGGATACAGTAGAAGGACTACCCGTCATATCAAGGATTTAGTTTTGGAGTGGAGCGTCAGATTGGCAGCCTTCTAAGCCACGGTTTCTAGGATGCCGTGATTTTAGTCAGGTACTTTATGATGATTGTGAGGGTGTTGTCTATGTATTAATTTAGTTGGTGTTCGCTGATGTGGCTTAGCCTCCGGTCGTTTACCGCAGGTTGTCGTGGAGGCGCATGTCTCCTAATAGGCCCATGCGGTGTGTAAATTTGCGGGAGCAGTGAGGGCAGAGGAGGCGGCGTGCGGCGACTGTATGTCGGAGCCCCAGACACTGGTTCACCAGCCTCCGTGCAATGGATTCACAGAAGACCGGTCAAGCCGATGCGTGGGTTGAAATTGCGGGCGCAATGTGGGCAGGAGAAATAGGAAGAGGCTGAGGGGGGCGGTCATTCGTGGTAGTGGGGTGACGGTGGCGGTAAGAATGGCTGGAGTGGAGGGTGTGTATGGGGTATTGGTGTTGTCGGCATTGCGGTGAATTCCGCTGTTATGGATGCGCATGTGACCGAAAAGGCCCATGCGATGAGTGAATGCACGAGGACAGTGAAGGCAGTGGAGGCGGCGATCTCTGCTGTGTGTTGGAGCTGCAGGCACTGGTTCCCCAGTCTCTGTACGATGGATTCGCAAGTGACTGACCAGGCCGATGCGTGAGGTGAATGTGCTGTCGCAATGCGGATAGTTTAGGAGAGAGTCCCCATCGCTGATGGTGGAAGTGGTGGTGGTGGGGGTTACACGGGCTGAGCATTGTGATGTGGTCTCGATGATGGTGGGACTAATGAAATTGATGCCAGGGATGAGGGTGTGGGAGTGCCGGCTAGTTCTGAGCAACAGGCCGATGCATGACCTAAAGGACTTTCCCTGGCTGCTGATCACAGAAATGAATGAGTAAAAAGTCAAAGTAACAAAACCAAGACATGCAGCTTAATGCTTCGGATACCGTAGGAGGTCAACCCGTCATACGAAGGATTAAGTATTGAGTGCTGGCTAGATCTGAGCAACAGGCCGATTCTTGTGCTAAAAGACAATCCCTGGCTGATACTCACAAACATTCTAAATCAAAAGTCAATGTTACAAAACCAAGACAAGCAGCGTTCGGCTTCAGATACCGTAGGAGTTATATATGTCATACCAAGGATAAAATGTTTTCTTGGCGGCTAGTCCTGACCAACAGCCTATGCTTGACTTAAATGACTACCTGGCTGCTGCTCACAGCCATGAAAAATTCAAAAGTCATAGTAACAAAACCAAGGCAATCAGAGTACGGCTTCGGATACCGTAGGAGGTCTACCCATCTTACTGAGGATTTAGTTTTGGAGAAGTAGCGAATTCTGAGCAACAGGCCGATGCTTGAGTTAAAAGATCATCCCTGGCTGATGCTCAAAAACATGCAAAATGAAAAGTCAAAGAAACAAAACCAGGACAAGCAGCGTAAGGTTTTGGAAACCGTAGGAAGTCCACCCGTTATATCAAGGATTTAGTTTTGGAGTAGCTGCTTGTTCTGAGAAACCGGCCGATGCTTGACCTAAAGGACTTTCCCTGGCTGCTGCTAAGAGACATAAAAGAGTAAAATGTCAAAGAAACAAAACAAGACAAGCAGCTTAAGGCTTCGGATACAGTAGGAGGTCAACCCGTCATACCAAAAATTAAGTATTGGAGTGCCGGCTAGTTCTGAGCATCAGGCCGATGTTTGAGCCAAAAAACTTTCCCTGGCTACTGCGGACAGTCATGAAAATGTCAAAAGTCAACGTCACAACAATTGAGATAAGCAGCGTACAACTTCGGAGTTTCTGTGGCTACTCGTTTTACCGAGGAATTCATTTTGAAATGGGGGGTATTTTGAGCAACAGGCCAATGCTTGAGCTATTTGTTTTTCCCCAGTTGCTGCTCACAGCCATGAAAATGTTAAAATTCAAACTCAAAGTCATTAAACAATGAAAAATGTCAAAATTCAAAGTCATAGTCAAATAACCAAAAATAGCAGCGTACGTATTCTGTTAGCGTAGGAGGTCAATGCGTATCACCGATGATTTAGTTATGCAGTGGCTGGTAGTTCTGAATAACAGGCCTTTTCCTGAGCTAATGTACTTTCCCTGGCTGCTGCTAACAACCATGAAAAAGTCAAAAGTCAAAGTCGTAGTAACATCACAATAGCAAGACAAGCAGCGTTGGCCTTCGGATACCGTAGTACGTCAATCGGTGTACCCGAGGATTTTGTTTTAGTTTGGCGGCTAGTTCTGAGCAGCTGGGCGATGCTTGAGCTTAAGGACCTTTTCTGGACTTTTTTAAGGACCTTGCTCACAGCCATGAAGAAGTAACAAGTCAAAGTCACAAAACCAAGACAAGCAGCGAACGCATTCGGATACCATAGCACGTCTACCCACCCTACGGAGGATTTAGTTTTAGAAAAGCAGCTAGTTCTGAGCAGCTGGGCGATGCTTAAGTTAAAGGATTTTATCTGGGTGCTGCTCAAAGCCTTTAAAAAGTCAAAATTCAAAGTGAAAAAACCAAGGCAATTAGCGTACGGCTTTGGATACCGTAGAAGGTTTACCCCGTTACCGAGGATAAAGTTTTGCTGTTTGTGCAAGTTCTGAGCAGCAGGCCAATGCTTGAGCTAAAAGAAATTATTTAGCTGCCGATCACAGCCATGAAAACGTTAAAAGTCAAAGTCATAGTAAAGTCACAAAAGCAAGACAAGCAGCGTAGGCCTTTGTATACCGTAGGAGGTCTACCCATCTTATGGAGGATTTAGTTTAGGATTGGCGGCTAGTTCTGAGCAGCAGGCTGATGCTTGAGCTGCTAAACGAGGAATATGTTTTGTATTGCCGGCTAGTTCTGAGAAACAGGCCGATGCTTGAGCTAAAGGAATTACCCTGGCTGCTGCTCACAGCCTTGAAAAATTAAAAAGTCAACGTCACACAATCAAGACAATTAGCGTACTGCTTTGGATACCGTATTAGGTTTACACGTATACCGAGTATTAGGTTTTGCTGCTTGAGCAAGTTCTGAGTAGCAGGCCAATGCTTGAGCAAATGTACTTTCCCTGGCTGCTGCTCACAGCAATGAAAAAGTTAAAAGTGATTGTCATAGTCAAAGTCACAAAACCAAAACAAGCAGCGTACGGCTTTGGATATCATAGGATTTCTACGCGTATTATCGTGGAATTAGTTTTAGAATGGCAGGTAGTTCTGCGCAACAGGCCAATGCTTGAGCTAAAAGACATTCTCTAGCTGCTGATCACAGCCATGAAAAAGTCAAAAGTCAAAGTCATAGGTAAGTCACAAAAGCAAGACAAGCAGCGTAGGCCTTTGGATACCGTAGGAGTTCTACCCGTCTTATGGAGGATTTAGTTTAGGATTGGCGGCTAGTTCTGCGCAGCAGGCCGATGCTTGAGCTAAAAGACCTTCTCTAGCTGCTGATCACAGCCATGAAAAAGTTAAAAGTCAAAGTCATAGTAAAGTCACAAAAGCAAGACATACAGCGTAGGCCTTCGGATACCATAGAAGGGCTACTCGTGTTACGGAGGATTTAGTTGTAGAAGGCATATAATTTTGAGCAAAAGGCCGATGTTTGAGCTAAAAGACTTTCCCCGGCTACTCCTGCTTACAACCGCTAACATTTCAATATAAGAGTTTTTGACTGCACGCAAGCCAGCAACGCAGATAAGTTAGGTTAATGCAAGACAATACTCTAGAAAACGAATAAATTTCTGCCTTTCCTCGTTGGTCTCTAACCGGAGGCAATCCATTTACATCTGGTCCACCTCCCCTTATTTACACGCTTTAAAGCCTCACGAGGCCCTCGTGTGAGGGTTCTGAGTTGGAGACGCGCCTTAAGAACGGCTACCGGGATGGGAGGATAAATCGGAATCACCGGTTCCAAAAATAAGATTTGAAGCAAACATTTGATCGCTTTAATTTTTTATTACTACTGTGAGAAGGCATAAAGGGTGTAGTTGCATACGGTGAAAGTGAATAAAATTATAAGAAAACTGGAAAAATCGAAGCCTGGAGAATTTCTAAAGGGCTGATTTTAAAAGCCAGTGAGAACAGTCCGTACCAGCTACAATTAGACATTTGCGTATTCCAATGCAATGTATTAAACCAACCCTCATTTTTTCCGAGGGCTCGTGAGTCTGAACGAGTGCTGCGTTTTCATTTAATGTTTTTACCGTTAAATGGATCTGTAAAGGAAATAAAATTCCAGACAATATCATGGCTAATAAAAGGAAAGAATTGTTAACGGTTATTTTTACTATCATGTGATTTATTTGGATAACCTGCACTGAGCCTCAGTATAGATAAGCAAATAAGTGCTAATTTGATCGTGCTGAATATAGCATAAAATTGATCAGGACGGACATTTAATCATCCGCAAACCTTGCAAGACGCAATACATTACAATGAGTTATGCAAATAACTATTTTGCTCGTCTGTTTCGCATCCCGGCACAAATAATTTGCCTAATTATCAAAGTTTGCGTATTTCGCCCAAACAATTGTCAAACTCTGATGACGTAGAACCAATGGGTTTTCGTATAAATCTCGTCTTACCAACAGGTTTGTAGTAGCCCAACTCCGAGTGCATGTTGAAAGGCTGAGCCTCCTGCACACCAGTGGCGACCAATCCCGGCTGTCCTAACCGGCCAATCATCTTCAAGGCTGACTAACACGACCTAGCTGGACGCCCTGTGACGACTCCCCACGGTCTCGCTCTTGAGAGGCCACTCCCGCGGTTCCGGACGTGCGATCATCCTGCCGCCAACTTCTTTCAACTAATTTTCACATACTTCTGTGTACAAAATACACTCTCCTCCCAACGGGCGTCCCACTTCCTTTCTTATGTCCCTGAACCGGGTCTGAAGGTCGTAGCGGGCAGGGTCTGCCTAATAACATAAGCTGCTGCCACGGGTTTGCGTATAAAGCTGCTATGACCTGTTCATGCGTGGCACCTAAAATCATGCAATGCCCAGCGCGCCGTCTGCGAAGATGACTAACAGGAGAGTTTTTAATGAAATCATTTGCGGTATTGCTCAGAACAGCAGTTTTCGTACATGCGTCAACTCGAGTAGGGAGCTTAACTTGCGCAAAATGCAGAATTTACGAAAGATTGCTAATCACACGCAAACTGGCGTCAACGTATGTACCAAAGCTTTGAAATAATAATGAACAGTATTAAGCGAATTTAAAACTTGAAGGAGATGTGAAAAGTATTATTTCTTTGCCGAGAAATATAATTTTTTTCAAAAAGTGGCAAATTCTGAAAACGTGAAAAATAGCTGTAAATTCTCGAACAAATCTGACTAGAATTTTCAGGCGATAGCCTAAGCATACCATTTTGTGTATATTAAAAGTTCTATCCTTTCGCCAAATTTTTATAGGTATTTCTGGTGTTCGACTTCAATTAGTTTCAGATCATCCTTGAAATATCAGTGATGGGGAAGTCAGACGTAACGATGTGCGTTAATTTTCGAGAGAACGAGAAGGTTCTCGTACATAGCTGACTTTGATTTTATTTGCGAAGAATAGTAAATCTTTCCATCACACGGATTTACCACTCGCAGAAAACTCTAACAGGATGTTTGTCATCAGTTCACAGTACCTACCCTATCTCATGAAATCTCAGGGATTTCATGTAAAAAGGCCCTTTACTCGAAATCAACCCGCACTTCGTGTCTAAGCGTTTTTCAGCGGTAAAAATGCGAGCATTTTGAAAAAGAAGACCTATTGTGGTTAAAAAATTTAATATTATGTTGTTTAGAAATACTGAATCTCACTTAAAAAAGCGGCAACTTCCGAAAACGCGAAAAATCAGGTTAGTTTAGTAACCCGAATTTTTCAATTTACAGATTACAAGTAATGCAAAGTATGGCCGTTACTAAACAGCCTAAATTTCGAATATATATTTGAACACGGTTTCACGAGAAGGGGTGGTTTTTTTTGTTCCGTTTTTACATTGTTTTTAGATTTTTTTGACTATAGCAAACAGAATTTCGTTTGATTGCACCAACAGGGACGTCACGGGAATAAAATATTTCATAGATCACATGTCAACAGGTCTGTCAGTGAATTATAAATTTTAAAAAAATTTTCAGGTGAAATCTTAAATGTGCCATTTTATGCATATTAAGAGGACTTTCATTTTTTTAATTTCTTTATAAGTAATTCGGGTGTTGGGATACGATTGGTTTCAGATCATCCTTGAAATAGTGGTGAATACATTACGATTTCCTGATTTTTCTGTTCACTACCCATACATGTAGATTCTGTTGTATGTTCTTAACAAAACATTCAAAATAAGATATTTCTTAAAGGCAATTACCGAAAGTAGTGAGTTCTGAGACATTCTTTCTTCTACAGATGGCCGTTTGGGCCATATTTGTAGACTTACTCAAACATGTAAACACGTTGCTGTAAAAGAACAAGGCCCACAACATAATTTGACAATTGGTATTCTTCAGATCGATTCAAAAAACTCCTATAATAATTTACATCGTTAGAAAACACTTTAATTAGACATATCGTTGTGAACTGTCTGCCTACTTAATTTTTTTCCAAGATCAACTACAGGCAAAATAAGGAAATTCTACTGGACTTTCGACCTCATTGAAAATAAGTGGTGCAATATTTGCTGCAAATGAACAAACGCACTTATGTATTTATATTGAAACATTTTTCGCTATATTTGCTTACAATTTTGCCCTATCCATAGAGTGCAAACGTGTAGCCGAGTCACCGATTTTGCGATGGAATATCAATCGTATGCCCTTTCCGTTTCAAGTTTTCGTATTCGTTCCTGGTGAATTGCAAATAGAAATTTTCTGGACATCTTTCGCGTACACTGTGACAGAGAAAATTGATGGTATGTCTTGATGTCTAATATATAGGCACATTTAAGGTCTGAATTATTGGTGTAGTAAAACAAATTACACTCGCACAAGTTTATTACTGATTTTTTGGTACAAAACGTCAAATATTTGCAAAACTGAATTTTTTAAACTGAATCTGTCTTTGTTTTCCTGGAAACGATGAAACTTTTCATACCTACACAAAAACAAAACCACATTTTACGCTCTCCGCGGGGATATATTGAAAGTTTCTTTTACAGTAAAAAGCACGAAAACAAAATGTTTTACTGCGTAGCTTTCAACAGCTTAGGGAAATTCCTGGATAGAAAAAAACGTCGGATTTGGTCCTATTTGGCCCCATTTTCCCCTAAATAAAAAGGCCTGAAGTGAATTTCTCATCAGTTATCAGCATTCTGCGAATCATTTCAATCCAACGAACACAAATAGTCCCATAATGTGTGTGCGATACTACCACATCAAATTTTTATCTCAAAATTTCATGAGGTAGGAAATCTACTCTATATCTTCTTCTGGCATTTAATTAGTCCCCTTCTCAAATCTGCTCATCCTAAGCCTTATAAAAGTGCGAAGACTTTTGCGCTGATATAACGTAAAATCTGATGTCCGAATGCACTTTAAAATTACGTATTTAATCGAAAATTAGAAAATGTGGAGATGGTGGTAGTGATTACCGTTTTCAAGTGCACAATATACTACAGGTTTGAGATTTTTTCAAACAAGTCATTGTTGTCTCAGTTGGACAAAATAAACCTGGATCAATAAGTGTCCTTTTTCAATCATGGTATCCGTCGTACTAAACATCTTATGCTCTAATGTTTCAGAGTAAGGTAGCAACCGGATCCCAAAACCATCCAAATGCAATTTCAGCTACCGATCCATTTACTTGTTATAAATGTATGACAGCCTAAACGTCAATTATAAATTCTCAGCTACGCTTTTTAAAGATACAAACTAAAATAAAGGGAACTTAGCTCTACATCACTTCCATTCCCTTTCGGAATACCTGTGCCCAGGCCTGCATGAACTGTATTGTACTCCCCATGAAACACGAATGCACAGGTTTACCGTAAATTTACGTTAATCTCAATGTCAACAAAGTTTCTGTAGTTTCGCAGTTCTTTCTGAGCATACTCAATGCCCTAATACGTTCTGGTTTTTAAGGAAAACAAACGTCCCAGGACTACATAATTGATAACTGTCTGTTATGGAAAATGACTCTGTTGGGAAATTTCTTAATTATTTAGGTTTTGACAATCATCCTTTAAATGCTTACTGGGACGGCTAAAGTTTTTGAAAGTTTTAAAAATATACACCAAATCAACAAGAAATATTAAAAGTTATGAATTTAAGTATTTAAATGCATTTATGAAAATCAATTGCATTTTATGAAATAACGCAAGAAATTCAGTCTTTTTGCAGATTTATAGGCGAAGGAGGAAGCTGTAACTCGATAGTACTCATGTTATGTCTGATCAAAGATGACCAGATCTTCTGACAACGCTTGAGCAAGAGATTTAATCCACTAATCAGTTTTTTACCAAGATTATTGAAAGCGAAGATCAACAAACCAAATTTTCCTCAAGAAACGTAAGCCAACATAGGTAGTTGGAGGAATTTATAACCTAAATTATTTTATTCACACGAGTAACACCAAGGGATTCTGAAAACATAGTATTTCGAACGGTAGTAGGTCTCAGTTTGGAACATTCTCTTATTTAAAGATTCCTTGAAAAAATGCACTCTTAGCACTTAGTTCGGTCATTCATTGATATAGCTAGGTGTGATTAAATATAATTTATTATTACTTTTTGCAGAAAAACTGACGTAGACACTCAAAATGCCCTGCGCAATATTCAGTACTTTAAGTTTCGCTGGAAATTTAAACAATGTCATCGTGAGCGCAATGACAGGTATGTTGGAAAATAGCAAGTTCCCTCATCAAAATATGCCTTTTATATCTTCTCAATTTCAGAATTCTAAGTTTCACTTTCTCTTGCAACCATCAGGCCTGATTTTCGTCTCCTGCGTAAGATTTGCTGAAAAACAAAATTCACCGAGGGATTTATTAAAGTGGACCAGATTGAGGGACAAAGTGTGCAATAACAGTATCTGTTATGGTCTTCTTTCGGCGTTCCGCCGGTTCGCTCCACTGTCGGCTGTAAAATGTGTGAACCAATGTAATTTTAGGTTGGACAAGTGTTTATGAATATGCGAAATAATGTTCAAAAGCCCTCGTCAAAGTGCACTGTGTTTTTGCATCTTAATATTTTGAAACACACAACAGTTAGTAACAAAGAGCTTCGGACCCGCATTGCACTAATTTTGCCATACTCTAAGTAGACATTGTAAAAGCGAGAAGAAATTCCAAAATAAGTAGTTTTTTACTGGTTGGACACAGATCTTTGCTTTTCAATCTGCTTGCCACAAAGCTTAAATCACATAAAAAGTTAGTTTTACCATGTTTGGTCTCCAGATGTTGAAGTGCAATTTAAAGTCTACACAAAAGTACTCAGCCCACCTGTGCCAGGAGGACATCTGCTCATGAACGTCATTGCGACTGCTACGTGTCTCTTTAGCTCTACTTTTCACCTACCTGAAACAGGAATAATCCTGACTATCAATGATTTTACGTTTATTTTCTTGATACGTCGGTATTTGTTTCACTGAAAAGCTAAGCATAACTCGTCAGCCATCGTAATGTGGCAGAGAATAATGCCACTTACGTGTTGGACAAAATGGAGCCGATGGTATCTCCATGTTGAAAAGATTGAAAAATAGACCAATGTCAATCAGACGAACTATGAGGAATTTGAATCGTTATCGCCTTGGATAGGAAATACACCTTTCCAGTCACAAATATAAGTAGATGAATGTAGGCGAAGTCTCACGTTCCAAATTTACAGTAGATTTCCCATCTCATGCGATGGCAACCAAACTTCCAAAGTGTGTTTTCTATTTGAACAAATGTGCTATGCGGGGTGGTCATACTGCCCATCATGCAACCTAATCCGAAGATATTTTGACTACGACAAGATACCAACTTTTGAACAGGGTTGATCTGACCGCCTGCAAAAAGCGTACAAAGTACAAATGGCCACCTACTTAATATGCCTTTTTCTCATGGATGTTCGGTGCCCTCATTCATTCAAATATATTAGATAAAAAATTCGTACACAAAAATAATATGTCACTGACTCATTTGGTAGCAAATTAGATCTTATTAAAATTTTATACTTTAAGAAAGAGTAGCTTTCGTTTTTAAAAGAGTTTCTTAATAATCAAATAATTTGAATCCTACCAACCGTTTGACCTCAATTCAAGGTTTCAAAACTACATTTGTATATATTTTGTTGCAGAAAAATCACACATTTCTCTACTCTATAAGGAAGATGTCCCATAGTTCTCATGAAATTGTTCAGTGGATGTTGATCAGGTTTTAAAATTTATAGGCAACATTAATAAACTGTCGGATACGATGAACTATGACTAAACGTTTCATGGTTTTCAAAATCTCGATTAAACATTTTGAAACCAACAGATACACTTTTATCTAGCATAAAATTTGAAGGTGTATTTGGCTACGAAACGAGTACAAGAAATATTTTTTTTGTGCATGTGTTCTATATACTATATTTGAATAAATAATAGCTCGAAAATCCATGAGGAATATACATACAACTTAATTAGCCATTTTTATATGGTATGGTATTTACCAGTGGTTAGAAATAAACCTATGCAAAAGCCAACATCCTGGAGTGGTTGAAATATCTTGGGATTAGACTGCAGGGTAATCAATATAAAAACCTTGCTTGAGTCTTTTTTTCCAAAACGAAAACACATTTCAAACTTTCAGTTGACTTTTCATGAGAGAGGAGATAGAAGAAAAATACTGATTAAACCGTGGAAATACTTGTCTATTGTTTGAACTCTGAAAATCGGGCAGGCTTCCAGCATCAAAGATAATAGCGGCAATAGGAGAAGCGACAGTAATAGGGGGTAGTTACCTATCAACTAGCAGTATCGCAGTGCAGGGATCTGCATACCAGTGCGAAATCTATGCATTGATTGCAGGAATTCGCATTCGGGGTCCAAACCTCAGTCAATTCTCGGCTAGTCTGTTTTCCGGCCGGCGCGATTATCTGGGCGACTTCGAAGTTAATCTGGTGACCCGTTTCAAAGCTGCGGGGGGCCACTTGCATGAGTTCAGAAGCTCAGAAAAATGAAGAAATACTTTTACGCCGACTGACTGTTCGTATTCTTTTCTACTCAAAGGCAGAGGATCCTTTAAACACAAGTCTTCCTGTATAGTTGGAGCTTAGGGCATCGAAAACTGATACTAATTCCCCTTCAGTGAAATCTGTTGGAAATTCTACCGAGGACATGCTCGTTTATGGTATAAGTAGTTGTCAGAGAATGCGGATTGCTTTTAATAAGTGCTAAGCATTTTGAGGCACAACAAAGATCCCTCATTCTTGCTAATAAATAACCAAGTAACAACTTTAGTTTGTAGAATTTTAATTCATATCACGCCACAGCAACAAAATTCTCGCACAGAAAGCATATTTAAACTGTGATTTGCATTGGCTTACACTTTGCTGAAGACCAGGAAGAAGGTAATAATGCTGCTAGTTGTAAATTAAACAAGTTTTGAAGACAATGCGATCTCTGAAACAAGAACCTCCATTGCCTGATGTTTCTGCTGGATGTCTTATAGCAGCACCAGCGATAGCATCAGATACGGGTAATGCATGCAGAGGGAAATGCAGGATTTATTGGATGAAACCGCAATGCTACCGCATCCCCATGTCAATTGCAGAATTGATGGCGCGTATTCAATATGCTACTGCATACCTATGACAATCAATGGCCCCCTTTATCAAGGATAGTTGCCGTCTGGTGCGTTAATCACTTGATTGTTGGTTTGCGAGTCCTTATCTGCTGAAATTTCCTCCCCCCTTCTTGGATGTTGGCGTGGTAATGATCCACCTACCTGGTTGCCCAGCCTTGAAATTGAAAACTATATCTTCACCTGCTCACTCATCAAGTAGCTAAATACTTTTGCCGATGTAGGTCTCAGCACTGAATCGGTGTTTGCGAGATCATGGCTCGTGAACGATGACTCGAATGAATCGGGGTTCACGAGATTGTCCTCTCTCACAAGAATTGTGGGTTCATTTGACTTGAATGAAACGCTTTTTGAGGGTTGGCGTCATTCCTCCGCATTGCTGCCGCGAGTTCGCAAATTCGCAGGTAAATTAATCATAAATCCTCGTTAAAATCTACGGGTGATCCAAACTAAAACTGACAGACAAGGGTTGACCTCGTTAACTAGTTTTGCTATCAAACGTGAAGCCATAGCGAGACACTAGGGAACATTAACTCCATTAGAACCGTTTGAGGTCCGAATCCAATCCCGAATATTGCTGTAGTCTCTAGGTTATCTGCTCAAAGGAAAACAAAGGGAACCTGATCTGTTGTATGCGACCCGTTCGTTGCACCTGTTAATGGTTCAAAAGTAGACTAAAGGAATGTATTGGCCCGAGAACGAATGTTATTATCTCAGAACCTATGAAAGAACATTAAATGAAGTGTGATGCCATCGTTTTTCTATTTCAGATGCTTGACCACCTGCAGAGCTAGACAGTAGATCTAAATAGATTTGCAAATTTGCGGCATAACAAATAAGTGCTGTTCAAATATATTTGGATAAACAAGGTAAATCGGTAAATTGCCCTTTACTTGGCATTGTTTTACCTGGCAGATTTTTCATTCCGCTTGTTTATCTTGCCAGTATCATTTTTGCTTGAAATCAAGAGTAAAGCTACGGTTTTACTTCACTGACCTAGAAATACAGAATTTCCGTGAATAATATCACCTCCCCGAATATGCTTATTTGGTCAGCCTCCTTAAACGTAATTTTTATAAGTTTAAAAACCACACTTTAAATTAAACAGGAAACGTATGTTTTAGCAACTCAAATATGCTTGCCGATTATAAGGCTTATTTCACTTGTATTAAGCGGTGCATGCTAAGTAAATGCCTGCGCTTCAAAAAAATTTATACCTTGCACTGTCCAAATCTACGGAAAGAACAAATGACTTAAGTTACAATCTCAAGTTAAGCCTGACATTTTCAAGGTCAACTCAAGAAAATGATTGTTTTAAACTATACAAATTCAAAATGAAGGTAAAACTTGAATTTTAAAATAGATTTTTCTTCCACTAGACCTATTTTACGAGGAAAATGTTTACATGACATCTGTCTATTTGCCAGTAAATAAAAGTGGAAAGTTTATTTTCCTCAAAATTTTACAATTTTTTTCGCAAAAGGACCTTAGAAAACAAAGTGCACTTTACTTGACCACATAAATCTTTCTAAAGTATTTTGAGAAAATTTTGCGGAATATGTTTGTTTTTGTAAAACTGTTAGGTTAAGGTCCATAGGCAAAGTAGCCTAAATTTTTCGCTGTTTCGTGTTTGGGATAAGCAAACCGCAGTCCTTTTATTTAACAATAAAGAGTTTAAAATAGAATCGGCGTTGATATAGCATCCAGCACGCAGTTATACGACCCCGACGACTGCTCTTATTAAATCCCTGCGCACAAAAATCCTGGAAATGGATTGGCTGTTCACAATCGCATGCAGATTAATCGTGGCCTTTCTACGCTGTTTAATTGGCCGCGATTTAATTGCCATCTTGAGGAACAGCTCCGTCTAAGATGCAGTTAACATAACACATATTTCTAACCTTCACGCGACCAACTTTCGTCTGTCATAGCCACAAGAAGCTTGGTCCGGATAATTATCTGTGTTTCAAACGTTATGACTTTAAATAAAAAGTTACTAGCTTCTGAAAAGGCATTTTAAAGCAACGCAATAGACTGATGTCATTTTTTAAGGCACACGAGGATCACGTGTGATAGGAAGTTACAAGAATGAGCCATAAAGTTAAGGTACCTTAAAACTAGCTATGTAAACTTGGGATTAAACCAAGAAGGAAGTAAATGCGTCACTTAAGGTCAGTCAATACCTTTAACAACTTCAATTAGCTTTTATTTGTATAAAACTCAAGTCTTTGTCAATTAACCAATTTAATTCCTCTGCAGAACCCTACCGTTGGATATTTGTAACAACTCTTGTACAAGCTGGTTTAACTGCAGCAAAGGCATTATCTTGGTCAGGAGATCTAAGGTGATGACACTCAAACTCAACTAACAAAGTTACTTAAGTTATGGACGATTTTTTGATTGTTCTGTTATTTTTAACAAACAATAACTTATAAGCTTTAAAAATGTCCTTTCATAGAGTAACATAATTGTATGAAAAGGCTGATTTAGAATGAAAGCTGTACTCCTTTTCGTAGACGAGTTTGCTGCGTGGACGAGGCAGAATTTTGATTATTTAGTCTTCTATTACTTAGAATTATTTAATTTTTAATTACCCTATTGGTTGATAATTGTTGTTTCACTGTCTCATATAGTGTTCTTAATTATTTGATTGTCTATGAAGAAGCTAGCTGGTCAGCAAAGTCACTGCTTACCCCTAGGAGATGCCGATGTGTAGGAAATATGAAGGTCACATGACAAGACAAGCAAATATGTACATATTATGCAGTGGAAACAGCAATAACTCATTTGTATTCCCTGAGGGAATATTAACTTGCTTCGAATCGCCTTCCATGTACAAATCATTTGCCTACTGCTGACTTGTTTTTCACATACTTCATTAAGAAGATATTGGAATCAGTATCCTTATTCAGATGCGAGACGTAAATGTCCTCGCCGGAACTCTTACTAGAGTCCACTATCAGATACAAAAGCACAACAAAAAGCAAGCGACTGTAGTAGGGGTCCAATCAGACGCCAGTGACGCCAGTCCGGAGGTGACTTTGCAGGTCCCTCTATGCTGGCACCAGATCAATAAATCAAATGACTAATTATTCATAGGAGGCCCAGGCTTCAATCAATTCCTGGCTTTTATTGCTTCTGGCTTGGGTGCTTATCATCATGACTGCGAAGTTAAAAGTCGTGACCCGATTCGTAGATGTGGCAGCCACTTGCAATAATCCGTTACCCCCTATCACAGTCAGCTTTTGTTCGTGTATGCGTTAATTAAGCATGCGTCCAGCCTGTCCTGTGTAATTTTGAGGACAGTTTAGGCACGGGATATGATACACTACACCCGACTGTTCCTTAGGATTTACTCTGTCCTTGCCTATCAGACGCGAAACTCATTCAATCGATGTATCGATCTGGCACTGGCATAAAGCGCCCTGCGCAGTCACCTCCAGACTGGCGTCAATGCTCGCTTTTTGTTTTTCGCTACCGCTTTTGTCTTTGGCGGTGGACTCCACCCGACTATTCATTAGAATTTAATCGGTCTTTAATTTTTATTTTCCTGCTGCGCATGGTAGCTTTGGGCCGGTGGGGTCCAGTAAGACTTCGAAAGCTCAAACGAATAAAACTCCTGGAATGCGAACATTCGTCTCTATTCTAGCAAATGTCCTCGCAAAATGCCTTTGCAAGGTAAAGAAATGAGAAATAGAATAAAGTTTATTTGAAAGCTATCTTCGTGGTGTAAAATTCTTCACTGCCTACGGTGGAAGTACATATATATTTGAAGGCAGAATGCTCGTCGGAAAAAATCAAGTTTTGCTGGAGCATTTTCCAGCTGGTGACCAATCCATATTTATTGGATATGAGATGAGGAAGACGGAACAATAGATCCTCTCACTAGACACGCTGGCGCGACAGAACAGGCAGAAAATGGGATCATGGTAAGTTTCTGAGGTGAAGATGAGGCGGAGCAGTTCCGGCTGCCTGTCATGGAGGGGAATGGGCTGGTTGGTGGATCAGAAGGCCTGTGTTTGACTAGATTAGCGGTTGTTGATTTAAGATAAAGACAGGGGCCAGTAAGTCATGAACATAGGCACTTGTACTTGTAACCACGTAATGCCCATTCTACAAAAAACGTAGAACTTCAAGAAGTATTAAATGTAGATAACAAAGGTGGTGTACCGTATTCCCGACGCCTGTGTCGCCGACGTTTCTGTTTCTGCATAATTTACCACTGAGGTGTTTGGTTCCTCAGTGGGTCCCTAAGCATTATCTATTACGGTTTCTGTTTTCTCGACCGCAGATAATAAGAGGGAAAATTATTTCTGAAACTATTAAGTGCAACACATGGATGCAGGTGATCCGCAAATGACGTTTAGGGTCAGACCCGAACTTCCAATGACTATGTGGGTCAAAGACGATCACAACTGTGGAATAACCGCATAATACCAATTCGATAAACAAGAAGTACTCAAATTATTATGAAGTGTATAGGGCACAGATTGTATTTCGTACTTAGGACATAGGTACTAGCTAAAACCTCAGGCACGTGTTTCGCCGATGTGTCTACTGCTGCATAACGCAACAGCGAGAGGTTCGCTCCTTCCGTGGATCTCCAGCGTTCTCTATGCGGTTTCTGTTTTATGGACCCCAGATAATAATTGGTGAAATAATTTCTGAAAAAATTAAGTGCAGGATATGCAGTCAGTTGATTCAGTCGAAACATTTACGGTCGGACTCGAAATTTAGGTAAACATTAACGTCAGAGAAAATCATCCAATGTGGAATAATAACGTAATACCCAGTCTACAAACAGTAAGTACAATAAGTACTGCGAAATGTATGCGACACAGATGGTATTCCGTAGTGATAACAAATACTCAGACACCTGTTTTGCCAACATTTCTTCTGCTGCATAATATACAAACGAGAGGTTCAGCTCCAAATTTGGACCCCAGCGTTCACTATGCCGCTTCCGGACACACCTTCAGGTCACACACGAAATTTAGGTGCAGCTGTCGGTTGATGAAGATCAACTACTGTAGAATAACCCCGTAATACCCATTCTGTAAACAATTAGTTCTGCAAGTAACATGAAATGCATATGATACAGATGGTACAAGCTAAATGCTCCAACACGTGTTTCGCCGATGTTTCTGCTGCTGCCTAATAACCCAACGAGCGGTTCGGGTACTCAGTGGGACACCGGCTTTCTCCATACGGTAACTGGTTTATGAACTTCAGAGAATAATTGGTGAAATAATATCTGAGAATATTAAGTGCAGGATAGGGCGTCAGTTGGTCCGGTCATGACATTTACGGTCGAACTCGAAATTTATGTGAAAATTTCAGTCAGAGAAGATCATCCACTGTGGAATAACCCCGTAATACCCATTCTACAAACAGGTAGAGCGACAAGTAGCGTAAAATGTATGTGGCAGAGATGGTTTTCTGTAGTCACGACAAGCTGAAAGCTCTAACACGTGTTTCGCCGATGCTTCTTCTGCTGCATAATGCCCCAGCGAGAGTTTCGACTCCTCAATTGAACCCAGCGTTATCTATGTGGTTTCTGGCTTATGAACTCCAGAGAATATTTTGTTTAATTATTTCTGTAAATATTTTGTGCAGAACATAGATTCAGGCGATCCGGTACTGACATTTTACGTTCGAAATCGTAATTAAGGTGAACATTTCGGTTGATGAAGATCAACCACTACAGTATTCTCTAGTGGTAATACGCTTTCTAAAAACAAGTAATACAACCAATAGTGTGAAAAATATGTAGCATATTTGGCATACCGTACTCCTGACAACGGTACTTGCTAAAAGCTAAGGCAGGTGTTTTGCTGATATTTCTGCTGCCGCATAATGCACCAACGAGTGGTTCGGCTCCTCAATTAGATCCCAGCGTTCTCCATACATTTTCTGATTTATGAAATCCAGAGAATATTTGGTGAAATTATTTCTGAAAATATTAAGTGCAGAACATGGATTCAGTTAATCTGGTCAGGACATTTACGGTCGAACCCGAAATTTAGGTGAACATTTCGATCTGTGAAGATCATCCACTTTGGAATAAGCACGTTATACCCATTCTCCAATCGTATAGGTAGTAGCTAAAAGCTCAGGCACGCATTTTTCCATGTTTCTGCTGCTTCACGAACTAGAGGTTCAGTTCGGCAGTGGGACCAGAGATTTCTCCATATAGCTTCTGGTTTATGGACTCCAGAGAATAATCGGGGAAATAATTTCTGAAATAATTAAGTGCAGGACATGGAATCAGGTGATGCGGACATGCCTTTGAGACTCAGAAACAAAATTTAAATGAACATTTGGGTCGAAGACAATCAACCACTGTGGAATAACCACGTTATGCCCATTCTACAAACAAAGGAGTACTACAAAGTAGTATGAATCTTATATGGCAAAGACATTATACCGTACTTCCGACATAGGTGCAAGCTAAAAGCCCAGACACGTGTTTCGCCGATGTTTCTGCTGTTGCGTGACACAGCAACGAGGGGTTCGGCTCCTCAGTGGGTCCCCCAGCGTTCTCTATGCGGTTTCTGGTATATGGACTCCAGAGAATAATCGGGGAAATAATTTCTGAAATTGTTAAGTGCAGTATATGGTTTCAGGTGATGCGGATATGCCTTTTAGATTCAGAACCGAAATTTAAATGAACAGTCACAGAGAAATAGCCACGTAATGCCAATTCTACAAGCACGTAGAACCACAAGTTATATGAAATGCACATGGAAAAATGTTTATACCGTATTTACGAAATTGTAACTTGCTCGAAGCTCACACGTGTTTTCGCCGATGTTTTTGCTGCTGTTTTGGCTCCGTAATTTGTGATCGTATATTTTCTATAATCTTTCTCGTATATACACTCCAGAGAATAATCGTGGAAATAATCTCTAACAGTATTAAGAGCAGGACAAGGAATCAGTTTTTTTGGATATGGCTTTTATTGTTAGAGCTGAAAATGCAATGAACAGTTACATTAAAGAGGATCAACCACAGTGAAATAATCACGTTATGCACATTCTACAAGCATTTGGAACCACAAGGTATATTAAATATATACCGCAAAGTTGGCTTACCGTATATCTGACAATGGTACATGCTAAAAACTCAGCCATGTGTTTCGCCAATGTTTCCGCTGATGCATAATGCACAAACGAGTGTTTTGGCTCCTTAGTCACAGAACGAGAATTCTCTATGCGGTTTCGCTGATAGAGAGTCAGAAAAAAGTGGAAGTAATTTATAAAATTATTAAGTGCAGGACATGAAGTCAAATTATCCGGATATGCCTTTTAGTGTGAAAGCAGAAATTCAATGAACAGTTGCATTTAAGTTGATCAACCAAAGTGAAATACTTACGCAATGCAAATTCTACAGGCACGTAGCACCACAAGTTATATGCAAGGTATATGGCAAAGGTGGTAAACCCTATTCCCAACATTGGTATTTGCTCAAAGCTTAGACGTATTTTCTTCGATGTTTCTGCAGCTGTATAATGCACCAACGCGTGTTTCGTATCCGTAGCCAGAGACCAAATATTTTCTATGCGGATTCTCTTATATGTACTCAGAGAATAAAACGGGAAATAATTTGTAAACGTTTTAAGTGCAGGACATGAAAAAAGGTAATTCGGAAATGCCTTTTAGTGTCAGAGAAACAATTTCAATTAACAATGAACATTTTAGTTGATTAACCACAGTGAAATAACCACAAAATGCCAATTCTACAAGAACGTAGCACCACAGGTTAAATAAAGTATAAAGGGCAAAACTGGTATTCCCTATTCCCGACATGGGTGTATGCTCATAGCTAGCACGTTTGTTTCACCGATGCTGCATAATACACCAATGAGTGTTTCGGATCCTCAGTTCATGACCAAATATTCTCTATAAGGTGTCAGGTATACGCACTCGAGAGACTAATCGTGGAATTAATTGATGAAATTATTATTTGCAGGACATGGAATCAGGTTAGGTGGACAGAACGTTTAGTGTCAAAATCGAATTTAAAATGAATATAGGGATTAAAGATGGTCAACAACAGTGAAATATCCAAGTAATGCCCATTTTACAATCACGTAGAATAACAACTTATATTAAATGTATATGGAAACGTTGCTAAACCGTATTCCCAAAAGTTGTACTTGCTCGAAGCTCAGACATGTATTTCGCCTATGCTACTGTGGCTGCATAATGCACCAACGAGTGTTTCGGCTCCTCAGTCAGTGACCGACTTTTTTCTATGAGGTTTCTGTTATCTACACTCCAGAGAATCATCGTCGAACTAATTTTTAAATTATGAAGTGCAGGACATGGATACATTTGTTGCGAACATTAATGTTAGTGTCTGAGCCGAAATTTAAATGATCATTTCGATTTAATATGATCAACTACAGTAAAGTTACAACGTAATGTCCATTCTAAAAGCACGTTTTTTCACAATATATATGAAATATTTTTGGCAAAGGGGGTATACCGTATTCCCGACATTGGCATATGCTCATAGCTTAGATGTTGGATTCGCCGATGTTCTGCTGCTGCATAATGCACCAAAGATTGTTTCGGCCATTCAGTCGGTGACGGAGCATTCTCTATGAGGTTTCTCTTATATGGACTCAGAGAATAATCGGTAAAATTATTTCTGAAACTAATAAGTGAAGGACATGAAATCGGTTTATTCGGACATGCCTTTTAGTGTCAGGGCAGAAATTGAAATGAACAGTTGCACTTAAGGTGATCAACCAAAGTGAAATAAATACGTAACACTCTTTCTACAAGCACTTAGCACTACAAGTTATATGAACTGCATATGACAAAACCTGGTACTCCCTATTCCCGACATGAGTATTTGCTCATAGCTAGGACATGTGTATGACCGATGTTTCTACTGCTGCATAATGCATCAACGTGTGTTTCGGATCCTTAGTCGCAGACCGTATACCGTATTCCCGACACTAGTATTTGCTCATAGTTTAGATGTAGGATTTGCCGATGTTCTGCTCCTGCATAATGCATCAACGAGTGTTTCGGATCCCCATTCGGCTAACGAGCATTTTCTATAAGTTTTTTCCTATGAAGACTCCAGAAGATTATCAGGGAAATAATTAATAAAATAAATATGTGAAGGACATGGAATCAGGTGATTTGGTCAGGATAGTTAAAATCAGAAGCACCGTATTCTCGACATTGGTACATTTTTAAAGCCCAGACGTGTGTTTCGCTGATGTTTCTGACCCTGCGTAATGCAGCAACGAGTGCTTTGGCTCCTCTGTCAGTGACCGACTTTTTTCTATGAGGTTTCTGTTATCTGCACTCCAGAGAATCATCGTCGAACTAATTTTTAAATTATTAAGTGCAGGACATGGATACATTTGTTGCGAACATTAATGTTAGTGTCTGAGCCGAAATTTAAATGATCATTTCGATTTAATATGATCCACTACAGTGAAGTTACAACGAAATGTCCATTCTAAAAGCACGTTTTTTTCACAATTTATATGAAATATTTATGGCAAAGGGGGTATATCGTATTTCCGACATTGGTATATGCTCATAGCTTAGATTTTGGATTCCCCGATGTTCTGCTGCTTCATAGTGCTCCAAAGATTGTTTCGGCCTTCAGTCGGTAACGGAGCATTCTCTATGAGGTTTCTCTTATATGGACTCAGAGAAAAATCGGTAAAATTATTTCTGAAACTAATAAGTAAAGGACATGAAATTGGTTTATTCGGACATGCCTTTTAGTGTCAGGGCAGAAATTGAAATGAACAGTAGCACTTAATGTGATCAACCAAAGTGAAATACTTACGTAACGCTCTTTCTTAAAGCACTTAGCACCACAAGTTATATGAACTGCATATGACAAACCTGGTACTCCTTATTCCCGACATGAGTATTTGCTCATAGCTAGGACGTGTGTATGACCGATGTTTATACTGCTGCATAATGCACCGAGTGTTTCGGATCCTCAGTCGGTTAATGAGCATTCTCTATGGGATTTTTTATAAAGAATCTAGACAATGATCGGGACAATAATTTATAAAATAAATATGTGAAGGACATGAAATCAGGTGATTTTGACAGGATTGTTAATATCAGAAGCAAATTTTGAATGAATATTTCTATTAAAGGTTCTCAACAACAGTGAACTATCCAAATAATGCCCATTTACTAAGCACGTAGAACCACAAGTTATATGAAATGTATATGGCAAAGTTTTAATACTTTATTCCCAGCATTGGTACTTGCTCAAGGCTCAGATGTGTATTACTTCGACGTTTCTCCTGCTGCTTAATGCACCCACGCGAGTGGATCGAATCCTCAGTCGGTGACCGAATATTTCTTTGTGGTTGCCTGTATATACACTCCAGAGAATAATCATGGAACTAATTTTTAAATTATTAAGTGCATGACATGAATTCAGTTGATGCGAACACGAATTTTAGTGTCTGAGCCGACATTTAAATGAACATGTCGATTAAATATGATCGATTACAGTGAATTTACAACGCAATGCCCATTCTACAAGCACGTGTTACCACAATATAAATGAAATATTTATGGCAAAGGCGGTATACCGTATTCCCGACATTGGTATTTGCTTATAGCTCAGATTTGAGCCGATGTTTCTGCTGCTGCATAATGCAATAACGATTGTTTCGGCCCTCTTAGACGGTGACCAAGCATTCTCTTTGCGGTTTCTCTTATATATTCCAGAGAATAATCATGGAACTAATTTTTAAATTATTAAGTGCATGACATGAATTCAGTTGATGCGAACACGAATTTTAGTGTCTGAGCCGACATTTAAATGAACATGTCGATTAAATATGATCGATTACAGTGAATTTACAACGCAATGCCCATTCTACAAGCACGTGTTACCACAATATAAATGAAATATTTATGGCAAAGGCGGTATACCGTATTCCCGACATTGGTATTTGCTTATAGCTCAGATTTGAGCCGATGTTTCTGCTGCTGCATAATGCAATAACGATTGTTTCGGCCCTCTTAGACGGTGACCAAGCATTCTCTTTGCGGTTTCTCTTATATATTCCAGAGAATAATCATGGAACTAATTTTTAAATTATTAAGTGCATGACATGAATTCAGTTGATGCGAACACGAATTTTTAGTGTCTGAGCCGACATTTAAAATGAACATGTCGATTAAATATGATCGATTACAGTGAATTTACAACGCAATGCCCATTCTACAAGCACGTGTTACCACAATATAAAATGAAATATTTATGGCAAAGGCGGTATACCGTATTCCCGACATTGGTATTTGCTTATAGCTCAGATTTGAGCCGATGTTTCTGCTGCTGCATAATGCAATAACGATTGTTTCGGCCCTCTTAGACGGTGACCAAGCATTCTCTTTGCGGTTTCTCTTATATGGACTCTGAGAATAATCGCAAAAATTATTTCTGAAATTAATAAGTGCAGGACATGAAATCAGTTTATTCGAGTTTTTCGGCTCCTCAGTTGGTAACCGAGCATTCTCTATGCGGACTCTCTTATATGGACTCCAGAGAATAATCGGGGAAATAATTTCTAAATTTACTAAGTGCAGGACATAGAATCAGTTCATGTGGACATGGATTTTATTGTCAGAACCGAAATTTAAATGAATATTTGGACTAAAGGTGATCAACTACAATGAAATATTCACGTAAAGCCCATTCTACAATCACGAAGTACCATAAGTAAGGTGAACTGCAGATGGCAATGGTGGATTACCGTTTTCCGGCATTGGTACTTGCAAAAAGCTGAGACGCGTGTTTTGCCGATGATTCTGCTGCTGCATAATGAAACAACAAGTGATTCAGCTCCTTAATCGTTCCCCAGCACTCTTTGCGTTTTCTGGCATACGGACTCCAGAGAATAATCGGGGAACTAATTTCTGGAACTACTCAGTACAGGATATGGAATCAGATGATGCGGACATGACGTATAGTGACAGAACCGAAATTTTAATGAACTTCTGGATTGAAGTTGATCATTCACTGCGAAATATCCACGTTACACCCATTCAACAATCACGAAGTACCATAAGTATGGTGAAATGTATATGGCAAAAGTAGTGTACCTTATTTCCGATATTGGTACTTGCTAAAAGCTCAGACACGTGGTTTTCTGATGATTTTGCTGCTGAATAATGCACAACCGAGTGTTTTAGCTCCTCAATCGGTCCACCAGCGCTCTCTATGCGGTTTCTGATATACGGACTACAGTTACTAATCGGAGCAATAATTTCTGAAACTGCTTAGTGCAGGATCTGGAATCAGTTGATACGGACATAACTTCAGTGTCAGAGCCAAATATGAACGAGACTTTGCATTTAAGGTGATCAACCACAGTGAAATATCCACGTAAGTAGTACCCCAACTAATGTGAACGCAGATACTCTGATCGTCGTGCTAATTTATTAGACTATTGAATTAAACGCATTAAGGACCGTCGTAAGAAAATGGCTTAGCATATCCCTATTTAAATTCAAATTAATGATTACCTTTAAATCAAAGCTGTATTCAAACACTCCGCAAGTGATTTTTGTGGATGCAATTTTTAGAGCCTTTTAGGGCTTGTTTGGGCAACTTCTACAAGTGCGGATAAGGTAGAAGGTAATGTTATAAATTAATTTCCCGTCATAAATTTGATGCATTTACTAGCGTTTTCGGCTGCCAGAGTCAGACTCCGCGAGGCTTATAAAAGCCGCAATGAAAAATCCTCCAAGGTACCTGCCAGTCTAGGGTGCTTAAGATTGACTATCTGTGTCACATCGGGGGTGTAGGGGTACTAGTTAGGGGTAACACCACACAGATAGCATTTGGTCACTCCATTTGTCTCGTACAGGTGGTGACTGCTCCTGTGGCCGCCTCTAACTGGTACCCAACTCTCACCTGTGGCTCCCCGGGCAACCATCACGACCGGCGGGCTAAACCAGGTGAGGGTCTCCGGTGTTGTGTGTGCCTCCACACTCGGTATGTCTGGCTCCCGAACTTCCCACCTGCCCCCCTCAAAAAGTCCTACGGTGGGGGCGACAGCAATCCCGTAGGCGGCCTAGGCAACTCGGGTCGTTCTCCCACTAAAATAAAACCGTGACCCATAGTGGCGTTCAGCAGCCATCTGGGATGTCCGAGCAGCCCTATTTAGGGACAGCACTGCTTGCCTCCTCGCGAAGGAAGGAACTAGAAAAGGTGCCCTAAACAAATGCTGGTTATCACGTCTGCTGCAGCCGGCCGCGGCTCGCAGATCGCAAAATACGCTGTCGTAAAACGAAAACCAAACAACAATACCCCCCGTCCCCATCCCCCACGCCATACCCTCCAGGTTGCTCGAATGAGTCCACTCACACTAGCAACCTTGAATGTTCGTTCCCTTTAAGACAATCCTAGGATCAACCGACCGGAATGGAGGATGGTGCTAGTCGCTCGGGAACTGGCGCGCTACAAGGTGGACATTGCTGCTCTCAGCGAGACACGATTCTCTGAGCAGGGTCGGCTGGAGGAGGTGGGTGCCGGCTACACCTTCTTCTGGAGCGGCCGGTCAAAGGCAGAGCGCGCGAGGCTGGTGTTGCCTTTGCCATCCGGAACGACATCTTGGGACGTCTGACCTGTCTGCCGCAGGGTATCAATGATCGCCTGATGAGCCTCCACCTGCCTTTTTGGGAGACAAGTTCGCCATCATCATCAGCGCCTAAGCTCGCCCAATGACGAGCTCTGATGCAGCGAAGGCCAATTATACGAGGATTAGCACGCCCTGCTGTCGACCTTACCGAAGATGGACAAGTTAATTGTCCTTGGTGACTTCAACGCCCGCGTCGGGACGGACCACGCTACCTAGCAGGGAGTGCTGGGTCCCCAGGGTCTCGGTGGCTGTAACGATAACGGCCTCCTTCTTCTGCGAACGTGTGCGGAACACCGTCTCCTGCTGTCCAACACAATCTTCCGCCTTCCGACGCGGGAAAAGATCACGTAGATGCACCCTTGGTCATGGGGCTGGCAGCTGATGGACTATGTTCTCGCCCGGAGGCGAGATCGACAGGACGAGCTGGTAACCAAGTCGATCCGCGATGCTGATGGTTGGACAGATCACCACCTTGTCATCTCCCAGATGAGGCTCCGACTTCAAACCCAACGTAAGCCCCAAGGTAAGTAACCGCCAGGTAAGTTAAATACCCTTTTGTTAAATTTTCCTGCTCACTTTCTTGATTTCAGCAACCAAATAACTCTGAATCTGGAGAAACTGCATGCTCCAGATTATAAGGCCACCGTGGAAACGTGATGGTGTAAACTGTGAAATGTCATCCATTCCACCGCCCTCGAAGTCCACTGACGCACATGCCATCAACACCATGACTGGTTTGACGACAATGACGCCAACATCAGCAACTTACTCGCGGAGAAGAATGGACTACACAAAGCCTACATGGTCATTCGGACTGACGCCACCAAAGCAGCCTTCTTCAGATGCCGCCTTGTACGGCAACAGCTGTGGGAGATGCAGGACACCGAAAATATCCGAAAAGGTGAGGAAATCCAGGGGTATGCGGTCCGCAATGAAAGGAAAAACTTTTTCAAAGCCATCCAGGCCATCTACGGCCCGTGTATCAAGGGGACCGCACCGCTGCTCAGCTCCAATGGCACAACACTGCTGACAAAGAAATCGCAAATTCTGAAGCGCTGCCATTGACCGGCTCCCTCAAGTGGACAAGAACAATGACCTGGATCTGCCGCCTTCCCTACCAGAAACTATATGGGCCTTGCAGCAGATTTCCAGCGGTTAAGCACCGGGATCCGATGCAATCCCACTGGAAGTCTATAAGCACGGCGGTACTAGGCTGATTGCAGATATCTCAAAACATCTTCCGGGAGATGTGATGCCAAGGACAAGTTTCTCAGGAGTTCAAAGACGCGACCATCGTCCATCTCTACAAGCGGAAGGAGAACCGGCAAATCTGTGATACTCACAGAGGCATCTCGTTGCTCAACATCGCCGGGAAGATCTTCGCGCGTGTCCTTCTCAATCGTCTGAACGGTCACCTAGAGCAGGGCCTGCTCCCGGAAAGCCAATGTGGCTTCCGCCGATACCGCGGAACAACTGACATGATCTTTGCCGCCCGCCAGCTACAAGAGAATGGCCAGGAGATGTGAACTCTCCTATACACTACCTTCGTGGATCTGACGAAAGCCTTTGACACGGTGAATCACGACGGACTGTGGAAAGGCATGCAGAAATTCAGTTGCCCTGATTGGTTCACACACATTGGTGCATCAGCTTCATGACGGGATGATGGCGCGCGTTACTGACGACGGGACGGTATCCGAAGCATTCAGAGTGAACAACGGAGTGAAGCAGGGCTGCGTATTGCCCCACCCCACAGTGAAATACCCATGTAATGCCAATTCTACCATCAAGTAGTGCCACAACTTATTTGAACTCTATATGGCAGTGGTGGCATACCGTATTCCCGACATTTTCCAGGCTTAAAACTCAGATTAGTGCTTTGCCGGTGATTCTGCTGCTGTATAATTGACCAAATAGTATTTAAGCTCCTCAATCGATCCCCCAGCGTTCTCAATGCGTTTTCTGTTGCATGGACTACGGATAATAATCGGGAAAATAATTTCTGAAACTAATCAGTTCAGGACATGGGATTATTGATGCGGACATTACTTTTAGTGATAGGACCGAAATTTTAATGAACTTTTGGATTTAAGTTGATCAACCATAGTGAAATACCCACGTAATGCCAATTCTACAATCAAGTAGTACCACAAGTAATGTGAAATATATATGTCACAAGTAGTTTACCGTATTCACGACATTGGTTCTTGCTAAAAGAATATGCGCGTGTTTAGCGGATGATTCTGCTGCCGCATAATTAAACAAAGAGTATCTCAGCTACTCAATCAATCCTCCGGCGTTTTCAATGCGGTTTCTGTTACATGGACTCCAAAGAATAATCAGAATAATAATTTCTGAAACTACTACGTGCAGGACGTGGAATCAGATGATGCGGAAATACCTTTTTGTGTCAGAACCGAAATTTGACTGAACCTTTAGATTTAAGATGATAAACCACAGTTAAATACCCCCGTAACGCCCATTGTCCAAGCCCGTAGTACCACAAGTAATGTGAAATATATATGACGCAATTGGTTTGTCGTATTCATGACATTGGTTCTTGCTAAAAGACTAGGTGCGTGTTTAGCCGATGATTCTGCTGCCGCATAATTAACCAAAGAGTATCTCAGCTACTCAATCAATCCTCCGGCGTTTTCATTGCGGTTTCTGTTACATGGACTCCAAAGAATAATCAGAATAATAATTTTTTGAAACTACTGCGTGCAGGACATGGAATCAGGTGATGCGGAAATGCCTTTTAGTGTCAGAACCGAAATTTGACTGAACCTTTAGATTTAAGATGATAAACCACAGTTAAATACCCCCGTAACGCCCATTGTCCAAGCCCGTAGTACCACAAGTAATGTGAAATATATATGTCACAAGTAGTTTACCGTATTCACGACATTGGTTCTTGCTAAAAGAATATGCGCGTGTTTAGCGGATGATTCTGCTGCCGCATAATTAACCAAAGAGTATCTCAGCTACTCAATCAATCCTCCGGCGTTTTCATTGCGGTTTCTGTTACATGGACTCCAAAGAATAATCAGAATAATAATTTCTGAAACTACTGCGTGCAGGACATGGAATCAGGTGATGCGGAAACGCCTTTTAGTGTCAGAACCGAAATTTGACTGAACCTTTAGATTTAAGATGATAAACCACAGTTAAATACCCCCGTAACGCCCATTGTCCAAGCCCGTAGTACCACAAGTAATGAGAAATATATATGACGCAATTGGTTTGTCGTATTCATGACATTGGTTCTTGCTAAAAGACTAGGTGCGTGTTTAGCCGATGATTCTGCTGCCGCATAATTAACCAACGAGTTGTTCAGCTCTTCATTCTGTCCCCCGTCTTTCTCTCTGTTGTTTCTGGTATATGGACTACGAAGAATAATCAGGGAAATAATTTTTTGAAACTACTACGTGCAGGACGTGGAATCAGATGATGCGGAAATACCTTTTTGTGTCAGAACCGAAATTTGAGTGAACCTTTGGATTTAAAGGTGACCAATTACAGTCAAATACCCCCGTAACGCCCATTATACAATCCCGTAGTACCACAAGTAATGTGAACTGTGTATGGTAATGGTGGTATACCGTATTCCTGACATTGGTACTGGCTAAAAACTCAGACAAGCGTTCTGACGATGATTCCGCAATTGCATACTGCACCAATGAGTGGTTCAGCTCCTCAATCTATCACCCTGCGCTCTTTATGCAGTTTCTTGTATGTGACCTTCAGAGACTAATCGGGCAATAATTTCTGAAAATAAAAGTTGCAGGACATGGAATCACGTGATGCGGACATGACTTTCAGTGTCAGAACCGAAATTTGAATGATTTTGTGGATTAAAGGTGATCAATTACAGTGAAATATCCAAATAACGCACATTCTTAAATCATTTAGTACCACAAGTAATGTAAGATGAATATGGCAAAAGAGGTATACCGTATTCCTGACATTTGGTACTTGCTAAAAGCTAACACGCGTGTTCTGTCGATGATTATTCTGCTGCATAATGCGCCCACGAGGATTTCAAATGCTAAATCGGTCCCCCACCATTCTCTAGGCTCTTTCTGGTACATGGACTCCAGAGAAAAATTGGGGAATAATTTCAAAATTATGTAGGGCAGGACATGGTATCAGTTGATGTGGGCATGCTTTTCGTGTCATAACCGAAATTTTGAATGAACTTTTGGATTAAAAATGATCAATATCAGGGAAATATCCACGCAATGCGCATTTAACAAGCAGGTAGTCCCTCAAAATATGTGAGCTGTATATGTCTATGGTGTTATACCGTATTCAGAAATTGGTACATGCGAACAGCTCAGATGCGGGTTTCGACAATGATTCTGCAGCTGCATAATGCCCCAACAAGTGGTTAAGCTCCTTACTCGGTTTTTCGCCGTTCACTAGGCGGTTTCAATAATATGGGGACTCCAGATAATAATCAAGAAAATAATTTTTGAATTGATTTAGTGCAGCACATGGAATCAGGGGATGCGGACATGACGTTCAGTGTCAGAACCGAAAATGGAATGAAAATTTGGTTTACAGGTACTAAATCACAGTGAAATATCCACGTAACGGCCATTCTTCACACAAGTAGTACCACAAGTAATGTAAAATGTGTATGGCGAAGATGGTGTAGCTTATTTCCGACATCGGTACTTGCACAAAGCTCACATGCGTGTTTCGCCAATGTTTCCTCTGCTGCAAAATGCACCAGGAGTGTTTCTGGTGTTTAAATCGGTCCCCCAGCGTTCTCTATGCGGTTTTTCGGTACTACATAAAAAAATCGAGGTAATAATTCCTGAAACTACTTGGTGCAGGACATGGAATCAGGTGATGTGTACATAACGTCTAGTGTCAGAACCGAAATTTAAAGGAACATTTATATAAACGACGATCGTACACAGCGAAATAAACATGGAACGTGCATTCTGCAATTATGTAGTTCAACATTTATTATGAAATATATATGGCCATGGTGCTATACCGTATTCCTGACATTGGTACTTGCTTAATGCTCAGACGGGTATTTTGCCAATGATTCTGCTGCTGCATAGTGAACCAGCGAGTGGTTCAGCTGCGTAATTGGTCCCCAAGTGTTCTCTATTCGGTTTTTGGTGTATGGACTCTAGATAATAATCGGTGAAAATGTTTCTGAGATTATGAATTGCAGGACAGGGAATCAGGTGATGCGGGCATGTCTTTTAGTATCAGAACCGAAATATAAGGGTTCATTTGGATTAAAGACGATGGTCCACATAGAAATAATTACATAACGCCCATTCTAAAAACAAAGAGTACTTTAATTTATTATAAAATGTATATGGCGAAGATGATATACCATATTTCCGACATTGGTACACGCTAAAAGCTCAGACGCATGTTTCGACGATGATTCATCTGCTTTATGGACTCCAGAGAAAATTCGAGCAAATAATTTCTAAAAGTATTAAGTGCAGGACATGGGATCAGGTGATGTGGACATGGCCTTTAGTCCCAGAACCAAAATTTCAATGCACATTTTGATTTAATACGACCGTCCACAGAAATATAACCACGAAACGCCCACTTTACAACAAGAAGTACTCTAATTATTATTCAATGTGTATAGTGAAGGTAGTATACCGTATTCCCGTTATTTGTACCTCCTTTAAACTCAGACGCGTGTTTCACCGACGATTCTGCTGCTGCATGATGCACCAACGAGAGGTTCATCTCCAAAATTAGTCCTCCAGCGTTTTCTATGCAATTTCTGGTATATGGACTGCTGACAATAGTTGAGGAAATAATTTCTGAAATTATTAATTGCAAAACATGTAATCAGGTGATGCCGAAATGTTTTTTAGTCCGATAACCAAAATTTTAATGAACATTTTGCTTAAAAACGACCGTCCACAATGACAAAACAGTGTAAATCTGTTCCTAAAAACATAATTTTACTCTAATTATTATGAAATGTATATGGCAAAGTTGGTATACCGGATTCCGACATTTGTACTTGCTAAAAGCTCAGACGCGTTTTTCACCGATATGAAATCAAAGAATAATCTGGTCAATAATAGCTGAAATTATTAAACGCAGGACATTGAATCAGGTGATGCAGACATGTCTTTTAGTCTCGAACCATAATTTAATGAGCATTTTGATTTAAGACGACTATCCACAGAGATATAACCACGTTATGTTTATTCTATAAACAAGTTGTACTATAATAAGTACGAAAGGTGTATGGAGATGGTGGTATACCGTATTCGTGACATTGGTCCTTGCTAATAACCCAGACGCTTGTTTCGACGATGATTCTGTTGCTGCATAATGCACCAATGAGCGATTCATCTCCTAAAACAGTACTCCAGCGTTCTCTATGCTATTTTTGGTATATAGACTGCTGAGAATAATCGGAGAAGTAGTTTTTGAAATTATTTACTGCAGGACATGGAACCAGGTGATGTGGACATTTTTTTAATTTCCGAAACGAAATTTAAAACAACATTTGGATTAACGTTGATTGATGACAGTGAAGTATCCACGTAATTCGCATTCTAAAAGCACGTAGTACCACCATTATTTTGCAATGTAGATGGCAAACATGGTATACCATATTTTTGACATTGGTACTTGCTAAAAGATCAGACGCGTCTTTCTTCGATGTTTCTGTTGCTGCATAAGGCTGCAACGAGGGGTTGAAATACTCGGTCAATCACCCAGCGTTCTCAATGCTGTTTCTCGTAGATAGATTCTAGTGAATAAACGGGGCAGAAATTTCTGAAATTATTAAATGCAGGACATGGCGTCAGCTGCTCAGGCTATGACGTTTTATGGTCAAACTCAAAATTGAAAGTAACATTTCGGTCGTAGCCAATCAATCACTCTGGCATAACCATGGAATGCCCATTCTACAAACAAGCAGAACTAAAAGTAATATGAAATTTATATGGCAACGATGTTATACCGTGCTTCCGACATAGGTACTAGCAAAAAGCTCAGGCAAGGGTTTCGCCGATGATTCTGTTGCTGCATAACGCGGCAATGAGGGTTTCTGCTTCACAATACATCATCCAGCATTTTCTATGCTGTGTTTCTTAGATGGATTCCAATGAATAATCGGGCTCCTCAATATGTCCCCCAGGGTTCTTTATGCTGTTTCTCGTAGATGGATTTCAGTGAATATTCGGGGAAATAATTTCTGAAAATACTTAATTCAGGACATGGAATCGGATGATCAGTTAATGACGTTTTAGGGTCAGACTCAAAAATTAAGTATATATTTTGGTCGCAGACCCTCAAGCACTCTGGAATAAACACGGCATGTCCATTCTACAAACAAGCAGAACTTCAAGTAATATGAAGTGTATATGCCAAAGATGTTATACCCTACTTCTGACATAGATACTAGATAACAGCTGAGACTCACGTTTCTAAAATGTTACTGTTGCTGCATAACTCTGCAACGAAGGTTCCCGCTACTCAGTACATCATCCAGCATTCTCTATGCTGTGTTTCTTCGATGGATTCCGGTGAATAATTGGCTTAATAGTTTATGAAATAAGTAAATGCAGGATATGTAATCGGGTGATCAGGACATGACGTTTTAGGGTCAGTCTCAAAATTAAAATAAACTTTTTGGTCGTAAGCCATCAATCACTCTGGAATAACCATGGAATGCCCATTCTACAAACAAGCAGGATTACAAGTAGTAAGATTTTTTTGTCCAAGATTTTATACAGTACTTCCAACATAGGTACTAGCTAAAGCCCAGACAAGGGTTTCGTCGATGTTTCTGCTGTTGTATAATGCAACAACAAGTGTTTCGGCTCCTCGGTATGTACCCGGGCGTTCTCTATGCTGTTTCTCGTAGATGGATTCCAGTGAATAGTCGGAGAAATAATTTCTGAAATTACTAAATGCAGGACATAGGGTTAGGTTATCCGGACATGACGTTTTAGGATCAGACTCAAAATTTAACTGAGCATTTCCTTCGTAGAAATTCAATTACTCTGGAGTAACCACGGAATGCCCATTCTGCAATAAGCAGAACTACAAGTGGTATGAAATGTATATGGCAAAGATGTTATACCTTACTCTGGACATAGGTACTAGCTAAAGGCCTGGAAACGCGTTTCGCCGAAGTTTCGGCTGCTGCATAACGCAGCAACGAGGTTTTTCGACTCCTCAGTGAGCCCGCCAGCGTTCTCTATACAGTTTCTGGAAGATGGAATCAAGAAAATAATCGGGGAATTAGTTTCAGAAATTAATAAGTGCAGGAGATGGGAGTCATGTGATCCCGACATGGCGTTTAAGAGCCGGACCCGATATTTTAATGAACATTTCATTCGAAAACAATCAACAGCTCTGGAATAGCCACGTAATGCTTATTCTAAAATCGTATTGTAGTAGAAGTAGTATGAAACGTTTATGGCAATTATGGTATGCCATACTTTAGAAATAGGTACTATCTAAAAGACCAGATGTGGGTTTTGCCGGGGATTCGCATCCCAGGTGGTCCACGACTGGGATTGCGTATGACTGGCTGATGACGGCTAATAAGCTAGAAATGGCCATTTAGTTCGCCCTTTTCTTTGTCAGTTGCACCTAAGACAACATATGTTACACCTCGCTATGCGACCGCCTGCGAGGGCTCTTGTCTGAATTCCAGGGCACAACGGAACATATATGTTCCTTAAACAGATCGATTAGCCGCACATTATCATCATATTCCCGACCGCAACCGACAAATCAGCGTGCCCGTGGCTCAATGGTAGAGCGTTTGACTCAATTAACAAAGGTCACGGGTTTGAATCCCAGGTGTTCCCACACTTTGGGATTGGGTATGACTGGCTGATGACGGCTAATAAGCCAGAAATGGCCATTCTGTCTCCCTTGTATTTGTTGGTTCCAAATTATCAACATATGCTACACGTCGCTATGCGACTGCCTGTGAGTACTCTAGTCTGAGTTCCAGGGCACAACGGAACATAAATGTTCCTTAAGCAGATCGGTGAGCCACACACTATCATCATATTCCCGATCGCAACCGACAAAGCAACGAGCCCGTGGCTCAATGGTACAGCGTTCGACTCAAATACCAAAGGTCGCGGGTTCGAATCCCAGGTGTTCCACACTTGGGATTGGGTATGACTGGCTGATGACTGCAAATAAGCCAGAAATGGCCATTCCGGTCTCCCTTGTCTTTCTCGGTTCCATATTGTCTACATATGCTACACGTCGCTTTGCGACCACCTGTGAGTAGCTCTAGTCTGAGTTCCAGGGGCACAACGGAACATTAATGTTCCTTAAGCAGATCGGCAAGCCACACAATATCATGAAATTCCATATCGCAATTGACAAAGCAACGAGCCCGTGGCTCAATGGTAGAGCGTTTCGACTCAAATTAACAAAGGTCGCGGGTTCAAATCGCAGGTGTCCCGTTCTTGGGAATTGGGTATGACTGGCTGATGACGGCTAATAATCCAGAAATATGGTCATTTCCGGTCTACCCTTGTCTTTGTCGGTTCCATATTATGAACATATGCTTCACGTCACTATGCGACGGCCTGTAAGGGCTCTAGTCTGACTAACAAGGGCACAACGGAACGTAAATGTTCCTAAAGCAAATCGGCGAGCCGCACACTATCATCATATTCCCGATCGCAACCGACAAAGCGAACGAGCCCGTGGCTCAATGGTGAGCGTTCAACTCAAATACCAAAGGTCGCGGGTTCGAATCCCAGGTGTTCCCACACTTGGGATTGGGTATGACTGGCTGATGACGGCTAATAAGCCAGAAATGGCCATTTCCGGTCTCCCTTTGTCTTTGTCGGTTCCATATTATCAACATATGCTACAGGTCGCTATGCGACTGCCTATGAGGTCTCTAGTCTGATTTCCAGGGCAAAACGGAAAGTAAATGTTCCTTAAGCAGATCGGCGAGCCGCACACTATCATCATATTCCCGATCGCAACCGACAAAGCAACGAGCCCGTGGCTCAATGGGTACAGCGTTCGACTCAAATCACCAGAGGTCGCGGGTTCGAAATCCCAGGTGTTCCCACATTTGGGATTGGGTATGACTGGCTGATGACGGCTTTATATGCCAGAAATGGCCT
>WEDG01000654.1:0-14739 GCA_017591395.1 Schistocephalus solidus | reverse complement strand
TCTTCACTGATAACATTCCAAACGCACTTATTAAACAGTTAAGGGATTTTCCACCTTTACTCAGCAAGATATTCTCAGTATTTCTCGAAAATGGTTTCTTCCCCGATTATTGGAAAACTTCTATTATAATACCAGCTTTTAAATCTGGTTCCCGCTCGTACATTCATAACTATCGCGGTGTTCATAAAACGCCTTCTCTTTGATAAACTCTTCGAAAAACTAATTCCAAAACCAATCACGGATTTTTGCATTAACAATCAAATTATCAACTTTTCCCAACACGGCTTCTTACCGGACCGCTCTTGTGAAGCTGGTTAACTCTGACTTCGCAGCCAGTCGGGATAACGTTGAAACCGTTGGATTCGTAGACAGATTCTGCAACCGAGCATGGAATTATTTTTAACAGGCTAAATGGGGTGAAATAAATCATTGGATCCATCAGTCACGTATCCATAATCTGACTTCGTCGAAAGGTCTGTAATCGACCTAACATCAGCCTGAAAAAAAGGACGTGAGCTAAAGATGTATAGACAAGCAAATATGTGTACGGATGTGCGACATGGTCAGTGCTTTTAGAAGGAATGATCTGAATATATTCAATTAAGTTCCTTGTGCTCCATTATCCTAATTCCGTTTCGACTGCGTCTAACAAATCGGCACATAGTCAATCAACTTTTTAAATCTCGCAAGCGCGCCCTAGTATTCCCTTAATTTAGCCCGACTTATTAACAAAACGGCCAAGTTGTTGACTCCGCAGAAGGTGGATTTAGCTGGCAACGACTTCAATTAAGGTGAATGAAGGCGTGAGTGAACGTTGTTTAGGTCCCAATTGAGCGCAACACGGGGCCTTTAATCTCCGATCCACAGGTCTGTGCGCCAAAGGATTCAATTTCGTCTGAGACTTTCGTTGACCAGTCCTACCAGCAGAGCGACCTTATTTGATGTGGTGAGTATAAAAATACAACCTGCTTAACTACATAGGATGGACACTGTCGCAAGGTGAACATAAAGCATTGGGAAGACATCTGCGTATTCCCAGACTGGCATATCGTTGATTACACACATAGCTCTTGTTTTCACCACGTTTATACTCAATAGTGTCTGATGGCTAAAATTATACAGCTAGGCTTTAACTCTGCTTTAATGCACTGAATGTCTGTCATCCGACATGCCGATGATATTAATAGGGCAAAAAAGACGGTATTCAAAAGGTGAATCACGCATCGTGCCGATAGCTGACCTCTCATACAAAGAAAACTGGCAAAATTAACAACCTTATTATTTGTGAAAAATAACAAAAGTAATAGATTTTTAGCCCAATGAATGGTTGCTCTCCCGAAACCTTCCGAGCAAATGCTAAAACAATTACAAAAATAATCTTTTCTTTAAGTTTATCTAAGCTACCTCCTTATTTAAAGCAAAATCAACGGGGACGAAGTCAACTAAGTTGCTTATTTTGAGATGCCCATTAAAACTCCGAACAATAACCTGCTGGCAGGTTGGAGGCCAAGTTTCAATTAGCGGGGCGCTCTAGGTTATTGGGGAGTACACAGCTATAAAATTGGAAAGTTTCATGGCGAATGTGAAATAAAAAATGGATTTTTATAACCTAACGTAGATCAATTACAATTGTTCATCAATAATTAATATTGCAATGTTACAGAACAGTTCCGTCGAGTGCACGGTCAGAGTCAAATGGCAATGCAGATATCAATGTCTATTTCGGATTGAATATCTGAAACTCATACGGTCACTGTGGCTTTCTCAGTCGGTTCCATCATATATGATGCAACTTAAAGTAATAACTGGCCTAAATTCGAAAATCAAATGGTTAATGTAATTGGTTGTGCGTTGTTTCGAATAAATGGGACCCAATTTAGGTTTTATTCAATAATCCAGTCAAATGTATATCGCGTTTGTGGCAGACAAAGAAAAATTAGCATGAATGCAAATTTCTACTCACTAATTGCCAGTCCGCCCTAGGGATCGAGGACAATCAGATAACAGCCTACAAACCATCATACGGATGTTACTCGTTGGTAGTCGTCAAAAGACAGGTAAAGTTTGTCAAAGGTGGAAGATTCTGGATCAGTTGATAAGATAAACGCAGAGTTTTTACCAACGAATCAATGTCCCGAATGAGTTGCTGCTTGTTCAGCCGAAAGTGCAAAAGTATACCATTTCGTCTGTACAACCTACGTAATTCTTCACTGAGTATACCTCCTCGTGTACCCTCGATTAATTTACTGTTATTTGCTTCCAGGTTTAGCTTTTGTGGAAGAAACCATCAATTGATATTGGGTAATCATCTAGTCTATCTATTTCGATTTTTTAGGCTTTTAGGTTTTTTCCTTTGTTCTCAGGGGATGGACGGCACCCAAGAGGTGCTTTATCAATAAACCTGTTACAATTTGATAAATCTTATATTTTCTTGATCTTTTCCGAGCAGCTTTCTCCTTGCAGCAAGATAAAAACCATCGGGAATGTTTGCGATCGTCTCCAAATAACGTTTCCACGCTTCGTGTCCCTATGAAACCTGATGTCGTCATAACCCACACCCCTGTCAACTAATTGAAAATAGAAAAAATGTTTATTGATTGGGCACTTCTTGGGCACCGTCAAAATATTAGAACAGAAGAAAAACATAAAACAAACTCCTCTTTTCAGCAAACACTTTAGCTTTGTTTTGGTTGCAGGCTTAAATTGCAGCGTTTGAAACGAGAAATTTGTTTAAAGTAAAAAAACGTAAGTAAAAAACGTACCTATCATAATTTTGATCTCGCAGATATCAGCTTAATTAACAACTTTTTGGACTCATTGGATTGGCAGCATCTCTCCTCCATGAACGATGCAGCAAGTCTTTCTGACTAAATGTCAGTCGTTTCAAATAACATCCTGGAATTTGTGCCAATCAAAATTGTCAAGCCATACACTTCGGAATCCACTGTCCCCCACTTTCTTTTGCCAAGACTAAAGAAATTGAGGAAGCAATTAAAAGATCAATATACTAGTTCGTTATCTGTACATCTAAGGATTGCAGAGATTTTTGAATCAGCCTCTAAGATTCGGCTTGCACGGGACAGACAGAGGGAATCACGCGCACTCAGCGAGCCAAACTCTGCAAAATCTGTTGCTCAACTGTTCCGCCGTCGATCCTCCCTTAAACGAGGTTATGAAATACCTCAATTACTTAATGAAACTATGAAATTCGTTCTCGAAGACTCTGAGAAGGCAGAATTGTTTAGTGCATTCCTTGCAAATCATCTTACGATGGAATCTGAACCTGTTCCGACGTTTCAGGCATCCTCATTTAATGTTATCAGTACCATTGATTTATCCATAGAACTAATTCGTAAGCAAATAATGCGTCTGAAAAACTCGCCCTCTTCGGGGACTGACGGTATTCCAAACTCAGTTATTAAGAGATTGCCGAGCTTTCCCCGATTGCTTAGCCATGTATTCTCAGCTTATCTTTTAAACGGATTCTTTCCTGACTCATGGAAGACATCTATTATTCTTCCTGTCTTCAAGTCGGGATCTCGTTCGGACGTAAATAATTATCGAGGCGTTCACAAAACCCCGGCTCTTGCAAAACTTCTTGAAAAAATTATTTTTAATCAAATTCTCGACTTTTTGCTTAGAAAATAAGCTCTTAAGCGACTAACAATATCGTTTTCTACCTGGGAGATCATGCGAAGTGTGTCACTTAGCTTTTCTTAACCTCGTCACTTCCCTTCTTAATGAGCAGCAGACAGTGGTTGTGATCTACTTTGACCTGAGCAAAGCATTTGACAAGGTACCGCACAAACGTCTTCTTCCGGCCTCCTCTCCTTGACCTCATTGGTTCCTACTTGTCTAACCGCATCCAGAAGGTTTTAGTAGGTAATAGCAACTCGACGCCTCAACCGATCACGAGTGGCGTTTTTCAAGGCACGGTTCTAGGTCCCTTTCTCTTTATTCTGTACATAAACGAAATTTCAGCTTTACTCACAAATTCACAAACTTTTGTTTACGCTGACGATCTCAAGTGCATTTTTTCATTTTCTAAAGACACTGCCAATAGTTGCATGGATAAAATCAAAACTGATCTACTTATGCTCTCACGTTGGATCTGTACTTGGCAGATGGAGTTTTCTTCATCCAAGAGTAGTTTTATGTGTTTTGGCCCCACTAAGCTTCCTGGACCCATCGTATTTCCATAAAAGACTTAGGTCTAAGTTACACGAACAAGCTAGCATTATCGCCTCATGCAGATCGAATTTCTGCAAAGGCTGCACAGATATGTGGTTTTATATCGCTTAATTTCTTCCTTCCGGAAATAAAGTTTGACCTGTACCGCATGTTTGTTCTTCCTATTCTAGAATACTGCTGTCCCCTCTTTGGGCTGATGAACGCCTCTGACCGCAGTACGATTGAAAAAGCTCAGAGGGTTTTTACTCGAAGACTATTTTCTCTTCCTGGATCCAGTATCTCTTATAAGGATAGATGCCAGTTAGCAAACATTAAATTTATATGGGTTAGAAGACTCGAAGCCGGTCTCTGCTTCCTGTTTCACGTTAACTCTAGCCCAAATCTCCAACGAATTATTGTTCTTACTCCGGTAGATCGACCCTATGCCACTCGTAATTCCTCCATGATCATTTCACCACCCCTTAGCTCCACAACTAACCGGTCTCAGTTTTTTGCCTCCAAATATGCTTTCATCTGGAATAATCTTCCACTGCAAATTAAGTTGTCATCCACATTAGCTATTTTCAAAACAAAGTTACGCAAACATTTAATTTTGGAAGATAAAAAGTCCTTATTGTCTGTTTCCTTCTTTAACTCGCAACTTTTGGATTTTGAAAAGGGTCCTCCTGGTATTTGAGGCAGTTCCCTTGATATTATAATGGTCTCTTATTATATATCCATCATCCTCTGCAGAGTCAATCTTATATTGTTCTCTTATTATATGTCCATCATCCTCTGTAGAGTCAATCTTTGCATTTAATTTTTGCCCCCCCTCATTTTAAACTAGCATCGCCAAGTCTTGACAACCTTGGTACTTTCCTCCGATTTTGCAACCCCGACGATGGTCTCCAAATTCAGTTGAGGATCAAGGCGGGTACTGATAGTTTTGCCTATTTGATTGGTAGACAATGCAGTCGGCAAGGTCGCATCTCAATGATGATCTCATGACCTCTACTGTCCCGTCTTCGTTTTGACCCTGGTGTCCACGATGAGTTCGTCCTCTCTCACCTCCACTGGTGGTTAAACACAGTAGCTCTGACTGCTATATTATCTCTCACACGACAAGGAGCGTTCCGAACCCTCATACTTTTTCAGCATCATCACAGATCTATCCCATTGCATCTAGCTATTAATGTTTTAGTGAAGCAGTTGTTTTCTCCTATTTTTTTTAAATTTGCGGCTCGCTGAACTCCACCTCCGATTTAACCGTAGGAGTTTTTTTTACTGCTTCTTTTCTGAGTTCACTGTTTATGTTAAAGATTGTTGTCTATTGTTTTAAAAATGGCAAATCGTTCTGAATCGGATATGCCTACCATATCGTTAATTTCTGCTGTTAATATGGCTGCTCACATTATCCACTTTGTATTTATTTAAACCGCGATACTAAGTTTGAAATGACGGGGCTCTCTGGGCCTCAAATTTACAATTTATTTATTTATTTATTTAATAGTGAAAAGTAAAAATAAAATAGCAAACCAGACTGACTTAGGTTTGTGGGATTTTTAGGAGAAAAAAAAGGTCACTCGTAGGTGAAAAACATACGCGTTTGGGGGGGCCGACATGGTAATGAGAGCGTATGAGTATTCAAACCGCTCCTCATCGTTGGAGAAATCATGTATATTTATATATATTGAACGGATTAAGGCATTTCCCTTGATGAACCTATTAATGTAAAGTTATCATTGCACGTGTACAGTCAATATAAAAATGGTGTTCATTTAAAATGTTTGAGTCAAAGCTTTAACATAACTCAAAATGCGTTTTCGCAGCTATAGATTAAACATTTGGGAAGAAAATTAGAGCCCGAAAGATGTTAAAAGGCTAGTTTTAAGTTATTATGTTTTGAGAGTTGTCTTTTGTCAAATAATATGCCATCAAGCCTTATTTGAAAATCAGAAACGCAGTCAGAGTTAACCGTCTTGCTTGGTAACGAGTTCCAAGGTCGTACAATTCGTTGGCTGAAAAAAAACTTTCTGATGTTCAATCACGTGCGTTCGCTTTTGAGCTTGTAAGGATAACCACGCAGATTAGTTGTGCAGGCAAAATTGAAGAAATTATCCACTTTTAGGGAGGAATCATGGCCCCGGATAATCCGGAATGTCCAAAGCAGGCTACATCGTTAGTGCCTGTAGGAAAGAGGAAAAAAGTCAAGCTTTTTCAATCTGTTTTGGTATGGTAAAGTCTTAAGACTGTCGACCATCTTCGCTACTCTCCGTTGCACATGTTTGAGGAGGTCAGCATCTTTCTTCATCCATGGAATCCCGGCTGGTATTCCGTTAATCTAAATGCGGTCTCACGAAGACGCCATTGACTTTTCCAAAGAGATCAGGGGGGAATATTTTAAACACACGTCTGATCCAATGCAGTGTACATGTTGCCTTCTGGGCTGCTTTCTAACAGTGTTCTGAGGGCATCAAATTCGCAGTTTTCCACATGCCCATATCTTTGAGTGTTTCTACCTCTTTTAATGCAGTGCCATTAATAAAGTACTTGTATTTCAAAGATACTATTTGACCGGCGCTTATGTGACGAATCACTCACTTGGATACATTAAACTTAAGCAGCCACCTAGCCGACCAGGCACTTAGTTGGTCGATATTCGATTGTAACCCTTGTGCGTCATCAGCGCAGCTGACTTCAGTCCATATATTTAGGTCATCAGCAAACATGACAGCTTCAAAATCTAGGTCATTAAGACAGTCGTTCACATAGATTATGAAGAGTAGGGGGCCGAAAACCGCACCCTGTGGAACACCACTTTCTACTTTTGTCCATTCCGAGCTAAAGTTTCCAGCAACAACGCTCTGTACTCTGAAAGACAAGAAACTCTTGATCCAATTGAAAAGTTTTCCTTGAATTCCTACGTTCGAAAACTTCTGTAAAAGAAGCTCGTGTGGTACATTATCAAAGGCCTCCTTGAATTCAACATATACAACATCTACTGGATGACCCTTATCTGTGGCGACTGAAGGGCAATCGTGAGACAGGAACGTCATGGACGGAAGCCGTGTTGGACATCGCATAGGATATGGTTGTTTTCCAGATAGCGAATTAAATGCCTCTTGATAATACGCTCCATTATTTTACACGCTATGCAAGTTAAACTAACAGGGCATTAATTTTCACAGTTATGTCGTGAACCGTTTTTATAGATTGGGGCGATGAACGCAAACTTCCATTTTTCAGGCAGTTTGCTTTCTTTAAAGGACTTTTTGAATATGATGGACAGTGCTACAAACAGCTCGGTAGCAAGTTCTCTAAGTGCTTATGCAGGAACTCTATCCGGCCCAGGCGATTTGGCAGTCTTTATACGGAGTAATTCGGTTCTAACTATGGTCGGTGAAAAGTCTAGGTCTAGGTCCTCTGTTGTGGATGAGGAGGAGGTGGAGGAAGGGAAATGAGGGGAACACATTTGTTGACAAAACTGGTGGGAAAGCAGCAAAGTTATAAGGCTCTCGGGTGAAGTCAGTCTGAAAGAATTTTGAAAGAAGGGATGCTTTAACCTGGTCGTCGGTCTCCAATTTTCCGTCAGCGGACCTAAGGCAAAAATAATGTCCTGAATTCTCTTTTTACTTCGTTTGTAGCTATATAGCATTTCGGGATGTTCCAACGATTTTTGCAGTATGTTTAGTTCAAAATTCCTCCACAGCTTAGTAGCCTCACATTTACAAACGTTGCGTTGCTGCTTATATTCCCATAAGTGAGCATCGGAGCCGTACGTTTTGTTTCCCATGACATCTCTGACATTTGACTTCTCATAAGTGATTTGTCCCCCTTCCCAAATGTTTCTTTCTCAAGTATCGGGTAAATTTGGTTTGGAAAAGTGAGTACTCGAAGCACAGCGTAATTTGATCACTTGACCCTGATATCGGTCGATCCTCTAGGTCTAGCACATTTTCTTCATCTAGGGTAAAAACCAGATCAAGACAGTTTGACTGTTTTCCTTCTCTCTTCCTTGTTCCGAAGGTGGCATACTGACAGAGAAGTTTGCATGTTACCCATTGTAATAGTTTGTGGCTGAAGTTATCTGGCATTTCCCACCACCCCTTACCTCCACATTTAACCGTTCTCAGTTTTTTGCCTTCAAATATGCTTTCCTCTAAAATAATCTTCCACTGCAAATTAGGTTGTCGTTCACATTAGCTATTTTCAAAACAAAATTACGCAAACATTTAACTTCGGAAGATAAAAGTTCTAATTGCCTGTTTCCTTTCCAAACTCGTAACTTTTGGATTTTGAAAAGGGTCCTCGTGGTATTTGAGGCAGCTTTCTTGATATAATATTGGTCTCTAAAACTTTTACATCATCGTCTACAGAGTTAATCTTTGCATTCACTTTTTTCGTCCCCTCCTTTTAAACTAGTATCGCCAACTCTTGACAACCTTGATTCTTTCCTCCGATTTTGCAACCCTGACGATGGTCTCCAGGTTCAGTGGATGATCGAGGTGGGTTCTGATGGTTTCACCTCTTTGTTGGTGGACTATGCATTCAGAAAGGTTGCATCTAGATGATGATCTAGGGACCTCTACTGTCCCCTCTTCGTATCGACCCTGTTGTCCACGATGAGCTCCCACTCTCTCACCTCCACTGGTGGTTATAAACAAGAGCTCTGAATGCTATATTATCCCTCACCCGACAAATAGCGTTCCTTACCCTCATACGTTGTCAGCAACATCATTATACTATCCCATTGCATCTAGCTATTACTTTTTTTAGTGAAGCAGTTTTTTCTCCTAGTTTTTTTTTAAATTGGCGACTCGCCGAACTCCACCTCCGATTTAATCGTAGGAGTTTTTTTTAACTGCTTCTTTTCTAGTTCACAGTATATGCCATAGATGGTTGACTTTTGTTTTAAAAATTTCAAATCGTTCTGAATCGGATATGCTTACCATACTAATGCTTACCATTCTAAATTCTAATCATTTCTGCTGTTCATATGGGTGCTCAAATAGTGCAGCAATTATCCATTTTGTATTTATTTAAACTACGATACTAAGTTTTTAATGATGGGGCCCTCTGGGCCTTAAATATACAATTTATTATTCTGCGTGCTTTGGAGACAATCAGGGCGCAATGCCTTGAACGATTCAGACCGTAGGAATATGATATGCCCAGATCCTTAATAACGCCAAGCACATTTAGATCGTGCCCATCTATGCTTAGTTGAGGCTGATTGTCGTCGCCAACAACAAAAATGGAACATTTGTGCCTAGAAAGGGAAAGGCGCCATGTGCAGCACCAATGGGCAAAAGGCCTTAAGATCATTTTTAATAGATCAGGCACGTTATCGTGACCTGCCGGCTTGTATAGATAGGAAACTTTTAAATCGTCGGCATAAATAAAGGGCCCACCATTCCGTAATAAACCTAGTACATCATTGTCAAAAGACAAAATCAAAGTGGGCCTAGCACACTACCCTGAATAACTCCACTCTCACACGTGCCGAGTTTAAGATAACATAAGAGATCTTAACATGTTTTGGGAGAGATCCCAGGTAAGAAGATATCAAGCTCATAAGTTTACAACGTTTACCAAAAGAGGACAGTTTCAGATGAACGAGAAGAAGAAGAAGGACATGGTCTACACGATCGAAGGCCCTTGTGAAATTAAAATAGACTGTGTAAAGTGCAAAGCCATTATCCCTAGATTTTAGCACATGATCAAAGAAAGAGAGCTGACAGGTGTCACAAGACCTCGTTTTGAAGAACCCATGCTTGGTTGCATTCAAAAGGTTATTCTTGGTTAAGTGAGACATAATTTTATCGTTGATCAAGGTCTCAAGGATTTTCGAAGCTGCGGAGAATGTGTTGATTGGCCGAAAATCGTCAAATGACGTAGATTGGCCGGGTTTGGGGATAGGTAGTATGTGCGATTCCTTCGACACACTGGGAAAGGTTTCAATTTCCAGAGCTTCATTAAATATTTTATTTTATTTTATTTATTTATTGCTAGTTTACAGGCAAGGTCAAAAAATATATATATATATATATATATATATATATATATATATTTATATACAGAAGAGGGTCAAGCTGACAGTGTAAAAAACTCCTGATTGTTTTTTTCAGGTGTTTTCAGGAGAAAACACTGCAGCTTATTGAATAATTAAAGTTCTGGACAGGGACGCAATAACACAGGTGCCCGGGGAAGAACCTATACATTCAGTGTAACAGATCCGGTATTCTGCACCAGCAGGTATGTCGGCGAGCGGCTGTTCGCTGTCGACTGAGAAAAAAGCCGATTGAGGTCTGCAGAGCCAGTAATATTGCCCTCTGCATGAAGACCGGCACAGGATACAGAGTCCGTGAACGCCATCAGAACCGAAGAGAGCTTCAACAGAGTCAGCACCCAAAAGTTTTGGAAGGTGTCCTGAATGTAGAAAACTAGTGACAGTTCGCGTAAACAAGCGATAGCTTTGCTGAATTTTAAACTTCTAGGTCGCTTATTCCAGATTGCTATAGCGTTTACCGAAAAAAACTGTCGGTATCTAACTGTGCGTGCCAAAGGAAGAAATAAAAAAACATCTCAGTGACTGGTGCGCCGAGAGTGGTGGAGGTGCCTCAGAGATGTAAGGGGGTTAAATGGACGACTGTTTAGTAGTTTAAACAGTAAAAATAGTCCCTTCTGTAATCTGCAAAGCCACAGCGGGTCAAGGCTTGTAAGCTCATAGCGTTGGTGATAGGACAGGTTTCGGTGATCTGAATAGAAAACTCTTTTTGTGAAGAAGTGCTGGACCGATTCTATCTTCTTTCGTTCACTAGCATGCAGAAGACTAAATGGAAACGAGCAGTATTCCAGACTAGGCCTGACATACATTTTATAGAGGCTGATTCTAATTTTGACGGTTTTAAAATTTCGGAAAATAAACCCAATAGTTTTGCGTGCTTTCGATACAATCAGGGCGCAGTGCTCTGACAGATTAAGACTACTAGAGTATGATATGCCCAGATACATTATAACTCTGGGCACATTTAGATCGTGACCGTCTATGCTTAGGTGGGGCTGATGGTTGTCGCCGTTAACCATAACGGAGCACTTATGCCAAGAAAATGAGAGGCGCCATGTGCGACACCACTGAGCGAAGGCCTGAAGATCCGTTTTTACGAGCTCAAGCACGATGTTGCGATCAACTGGTTTATATCGATAGGCAACTTTTAAATCGTCAGCGTACATAAAGGGCCTACCATACTGAAAACAATCAGGAACATCGTTGACAAAGAGGCAAAATAGAAGCAGGCCGAGCACGCTGCCCTGAATAACTCCGCTCCTCACATGCGTGGGGTTGGAGGTTACATCAGAAATTTTAACCCGTTGTGCGCGAGCATTCAACTAGGAAAATATTAAGTTCAGAAGCTTGTTACCTATGCCGAAGGATGCAAGTTTCAGCAGTGGGAGATCATGGTCAACACGATCAAAGCCTTAGTGAAATCGAAGTAAACGGTGTAAATTACAAAACCGCTGTCTCTAGATCCTAGCACATGATCAAAGAAAGAGAGCTGGCAAGTGTCACAAGACCTTTTTTGAGAAAACCATGCTGAGCCGCATTTAGTAGGTTATTCTCTGTTAGGTGACACATCACCTTGTCTTTGATCAAGGACTTGAAGATCTTCGAGAATGCTGGTAGTGTATTTATTGGTCTTAAGTGCTCAAATGACGTAGGTCGGTCAGTGTTTCGGAATAGGCAGTATGTGCGATCCCTTCAATAAAATAGGAAAAGTTTCACTTTCAAGAGCAAGATTAAATATCTTATACAGAAGGGACGGAAAAATATCGTTTGCATCCGCCTTTAGAACGCTGACAGGGACGCCATCTGGTCCTGGACTGTAAGATTGACGAAAACGCCGAATGGCTACGGTCACGTCCCAGAAGGTAAAAGTTATGGTGTCGAGGACGTTAGCGGTCCAAACCCGGAGGTTAGGAAAGGGGGCGACCGTATGTTCACTAAAAGTTCTAGACAAGAAATCATTGAAGCTAACAGCAGTCAACTAAGCGTCAGATATTGGGTTTCCTAAGGCATCTTGAAGTATGGGGTGCTTCGTTTCTCTCTGCGTTTTAACTGTGCGCGAAAAGAGCTTCGCAACATTTAACGAATGGTTTTCGTTAAAGGTAACCTCATCGGCTTGTCGTTTTTCGTCAGACAGCCTCTTAGCCTCTTCAAAGATTTGCTTGATCAAGGGCAGGACGGAGGTGTCGTTTTGTAGATGAAAACGACGGGAGAGTCTATGCAGTCTATGGCGGAATGATAAAGGTAGGTATATTTCATCCTTTACATTAATTATTTTCTTACGGGGAACAAAACGAGAAATGAGTGGACCTAGAACTTTGTAAAAAGTATCAGAACAAACATTCACATCCGAACATACAAAGAAGTTAGTCCAGTCGTGGGAATTTAGGTGTGTTAGCAATTCCCTCATATTTGCTGATCTGAAATCACGGAAAAAGCTATAATTTTTGGAAAACGTTTCAGCAGCCTCTAGTTCTAGTGTAGAAAGAACTATAATATGATCAGAATTCCCAAGTGGATCTAAAGGTAACACTGACGATGGCTGACAACCTCTACAAAAAATAAGATCAAGTATGTTTGATCCTCGGGTAGGAAAATCAACTACCTGGTCCCACATGCCTATATCTATGGCCTCAAGTAGGTCTTGGATTTTTGCAGGACCACAAGTTGGAAACCAGTGAACTTCAGGAAGATTTGAAGTCACCTGCAATCAAGCAGTACTTCAGATTTAAGTCAGCTGCAGCGTGTCATATCTTTATAGAAGTGACGGAAAAATATCAATAGCATCCGGCTTTATAATACTGGCCTGGATGCCATCTGGTTCAGGACAATGAGATTGAGAACATTTTTGAATGGCTTTGTTTACGTACATGGTAAAAGCCATGGCACCGGTCCAAACCTGGATGGTTGGAGAGGGAGAGGCTAAATTTTCAATAAATGCTCTGGACAAGAAAACGTTAAAACTATCAGCTTTAAATTTGTCATCGACAACAGGATTGCCAAGGGGGTCCAGTAGGACGTGATGCCATGTTTTACTATGGGTTCTAATTTCGCGTGAAAATAGTTTTGCGACATTTAAACGAACGGTTTTCAACATATTTGACCTCATTGGCTAGCCATTTTTCTTCGGATAGCCTCTTAGTCTGCTCACAAATACGTCGAATAATGGGCAGAATGGAAATGTCGTTTTGCAAATGGAATCGACGAGAGAGATTACGCAACGTACGGTGAAAAGATAAAGGGAGATAAACCTCATCCGCGACATTAATTAATTTCTTACTGGGAACAAAACGAGAAATAAGTGGATCCAAAATTTCGTAAAGCATACTGGTACAGGTGCTCACATCCTGACGTATAAAGAAATAAGACCAGCCGTGGGAGTTAAGATGTATCAATACTTCTGTCCAAAGCGCTAATCAAAAATCAAATAAAAAGCTATATTTTTGGAAAACGTTTCATCGGTTTTGAATTGTTGTGTAGAAACAACGATATCATGGTCTGAGCTCCCAAGTGGGCTAATGATGACACTGTCAAAGGAAGGCAAACTCTGCAGAAGAAAAGATCAAGTACGCTTGATCCTCGGGTAGGACAGTCAACAACCTGAAGTCAACAACAATTCTGATAGTGGTAAGCAGCAAACGAAAAGATATGGTTTGAACCGTGTGCGTCAATAGTACTCTGACGCTACTCAAACGCTATCTGTTAAATAATACCACACATCTATTTTGAATAAGATAGGACATTTTTCCCGTCAGTTCTTTAACATAGAATGCGGCTCGAAAGGGCTCTGTTAACCCCAACTTCGGGAACCAACATTAATGCATGCGTATTTGAGTGAGTTTTACGCCTCGGCGGATACATTTCCACGCTACTGCAATTCTTAGTCCTCCCGATAAGCTGTTGTCTATCTGCACCTAGAAGTCAAGCTACAAATCCGAATGATGACGGCGATAGCCATTTTTATAGAACTGGATACTCGTGCCTACTCCTACGAGTAGTTATTTCATGTCCATTTCTGAACATCCTACGATGACCAGTAATGCACATAGATAGGAAGAATTTACTAAGAGGACTAATAACCTGGTATACTTTCTGAGTATGAGCAAGCGATAGTGGTTAGTGGTGGTTAGTGACCAGCAAAACGCATTATGACTATCATCTGGCTGTATGCAAAAGCTCTCCATTTAAAGATTTATATATCCCTGATCTAAGAAGCTGCTTTTATTCTACTGTTAAAACTAATTTAAAAATAAAGGCCAGTTTAACTTTTTAAAATGTTTTTCGATTGCATCTATATTTGTATCCATAATTTTATGATTGTTAAAGTATTTACTTTAAAACTAATTTTTTTATCTTCACATGTTATTATTATATTTTTTGCGGCCGAATACTGCAATTTCCGGTGCTTTCAGTCCACCTGTTATGTCTGCAACCCCGTCTTAAGCATTTAAACCCTCTTACCCTTCAAAAGCACTTATTTTATTTTATTTATTTATTGCCAGTTT
>WEDG01000653.1:0-152169 GCA_017591395.1 Schistocephalus solidus | reverse complement strand
CATATAGTGTATATATATATATATATATATATATATATATATATATATCAGATAAATTGGTAGTAAAGGTAAATCATATAAACTTATGTTACGTGTAAAAAGGACCCCTATAATATCTTAGCTAGTAAATCTAGCTTGGTTCTTAGTTTCTTCCTTCCTTGTTCTGCCTTCCCTCAGGTAAAATGGAGTTTCAACGGAGAATTCTTGAACAGTGACCGTAACCGGACAGAATCTCAAATTTCTTCGAGATGCTGGCAATATACATGTCTACATTGAAAGCTGTTGACGGCAGCTTCACGGCAGATACTCCGTCACGGCTGAGAATGCCACTGGTGTCGCGACGTGTTCAAGTGCGTTGTTGCTGAAGACAAAACGGCAGGGTGACTAGTAAGTAGTCGGTCTGTCTGGTTTTAGTAAATTGGTTTATATGAAATTTACGCACTCCAGCCACAACGATAAGTTTCTATTATTGCTCAATCTTCTGGTTGCTATTATTAAAACAACATTGGCTTTCAAATAAAATTTTCTGCCCGCCAGCTTCTAATATGAAGTTTGTTTAAAACCGTAAGTTGAACATGCTAACCTTTATGGGCTTTATTTGAAAAAAAGATTTCATTCCATCCTTTGCAAGTTCATTTTTATCTCCCGGTTTCTACGTAGTCGCTTCAAACTTTTATGAAATTATATGGTATTTTAATGTCAATGTCTTCAGTGCGATCAAACTTAGTAACATCGCCGCTTTGTCGGCTGCTGAAAGCAAACGTGTAACCCCAGTGAATTAATCGATTAGCGACAGTAGAGGTTCACCTTACCGCACTCTCTTCCCCTTCACTCGCCCAGCGGAGATGCGTCAAGACAGTCAGCAAGTCCTGAGGCATGTAGCGTGCGCTGGTAGTGGCTGGTGTATTAAACTTGCACCCAAAGCGAACCATCATGCTCGCTGGGTTGATCCGCAAAAGGAACAACAACAAAACAATACCGAACTCGATAGATCCTGCGTTCGCCATCCGGTCTTCGTGCTATGTCTGCTATGTGAATACATACTTTGCCCTTGAAGCGGTCTATCAACGAGGCACCGGGCGTATATTAGTGAATGCAAAGCCGCGGATCGTCAGTCAAAACGACGGGATTGTATATGGTCGTGATGATCAGCGAACCTTTACCACAAAAAAGTCTGGTAGCTCTGTAAAACAATCGGCGAAGGAAGAAAAAACTGTAGCTTCCGCAACACCGCTTTAATCTTCGTTACTCCATTATCCGTTCGTCCCACAGAAAATAGGAACAGGAGAAGATGACTTACACCGAGTCTACTGCGCTCTTCAGAATTTCCTCTCATGTCTGGATCCACATAACACACAAGGAGACCGTGGAGGAAGGGATTAAAACAGTGGTTCGCAAAAATAAATAAGCCGTATGTTTACGTGGTTCGCACACGCCAGGTGGGGTCTGGGCTGTAAACCTATTAACGCATCATGGTAGTCGGAAAACGCGTAGTCTGAACATCGTGAGTAAATAGACGCTGCCTTAAACTTCAATGGGTATAGTTTATAGGTAATCCATTAGTGCCCTAGGGATGCATTTATGCGCAGCGCCTATCTCGAGGTAAGACTGCGCCGACTGGGAGCTGTAGACACAAAAGCCCTTCGTCGAAGTATATCTCAATTTAACATCTTAGTCAGCAATACGCCCCTCGCTTCATCTGATGAACGAGCTATCCTTCGAGGCATATTCCGCCGATCAAGCGAATCCGACGCATTGGCAGTAAAATGTAAACCGGTACCACGCACACTCGCTTCCCTTGTCAAGATCATCAACGCCAGGTTAGTCCCTTTGGCGAACTTGCAACAAGGAACATGAATTGCGGATCCTGCCGGCTCCACGGGACCATTGACGGTGCCAGGCTTCAACTGGCATCGTCATATATTTCTCCTGATATTGACCCCAAATCTGAATTGGTTGTCGCCATTGTTTCTCAGCCCCTTAGGCCTCTTTAATGCCACGGTCGGCCTGACAATTAGTACCACTTCAAACAGCGTTCCGTATCACTCATCCCGTTTTGCCTCGCCACCGCTTTTGTACTCCATTTTCTAGCAATGAAACCGTGCTGGCAATATTCTTGGTTATGTGATTAACCATAGCTAGAACAGAGGAGTTCAAGGAAGCAGTTCAGAAGAAGACGAAGAACTGATCGCTGAAACATGGTGTTTATTGACTTGACGTTTCGGATTCTGTCTCAAATTCAATCATCACATTACAGTTGAAGAAGTGTGCGCTGGGGCAATGCGCGCAGTATTAGGGCGCGGGTGACAGGGCAACCACCTGCCTAATGAGATATTTGGCAGTCCCTACATTCTATCGCTGGGGTTTTAGTTGTTACGTTTATTCGTTTTGATCCCTTACTGAATCGTTACCCCCGTTTCATTCATAGCAATTTGCGTGACGATTTCATGCTAATTTGATTCCCGCCGTCACTTGGCCTGTTGGTCACTTTCATCATCCCTGTAGAGAAAGCACTTAATTTTGCGCGGGAAATCGTATCGCAGAATGGGGAGCCGGATGGGTAATTGCACTCATATTAATAGACTGTGGCCAGAAACCATGCCTCTGCTTGTTCTGCCTTTCACGCAGTTTTCAGTCCTTTATGAGAATTTTCCTTATCAAACTTGAAGTTGTGGAATGGTCTCCGTCATACGAGCCGCGAACTGGTGCAGTTAGTGTCCTTCCCTTAATGCTGCATGTCAGTCATCATTCGTGTGCATAGTGATTCTGTGTTCTCCTGGTATAGTTGTTTTGTCCTTAACTGCAGCATTATTTGCTGAAGAACTCCAGACGTTTCTTACTGCAAGCGTAGCGCGGTTTAGACGCCTGCAGCCGCTCTCTAGCCAAAGCTCAATTCCACTTCATTCATACTCTTTCACTCTTAGCGGTAAGATTGCCAGCGGACGCTCTGCTCTTTATCCGTTCCAGCGTCTACCAGCGCCGGAGAAGGATCGATTAGTGATAGGTACTACCGACGTAGTGTGTAGATGGATTTGCCATATATATTTATCTGACGTTAAGCGTCACGAAAGCGTGCGGATAAAATTGAACTTCGTAGCTCTAAGTTTGACAGGGCATTGAAAGTGGTCCGCGCGGCTTCAGCTCGTGGTTGAGGCGTTCGTCGATGGAAAAGCTATGCTACCGCATGGCAGCCAGGCTCTCCCCTGTCAGCCATGATCGATCAGATCACGCCATGAACTCATACTGATAATATTTTATCTGCATTTTCACGTTTCTATTCCCATATTGAATACCGTTAAAGCTGGAATCCTTATATAACCATTCGTAAAAGCATGACGTGTATCGCGTCATCTTTTTGAACATGGAGATCTGCAGCGCCTACTCAACCGAGTTACTTTCGCCAGCATGCTTGTAGTGGTTTCGACGGGATAACGGTATGTGCCGCTCCGCATTGGTCAATAGTTCGTTGCTCATTCGGTCAGCCCAGGCCTTTAGATTTTGATAACTCGCTAAGGTAAAATTCTGGCGGTACGGCGAAACGAGCCGGTAGTTAAAAAAGCGCAGAATCCGTGCGTCTTTAATATTTCGTTACGGGCATTGTAGGGTGCTATTTTCTCCTCACAGTTGATGATGCGTTTTAATTCACCTCACTGGTTCTTTATTCAGCTACTTTTTATTACCCCTGGAATAATTTGGTACGCTTTATCGGGCATGTTTCAGTTCAGCCTTACCGGAGGTCACATCTCGTCTGGTTCAATGCTCGTTCCAATAATTCATCCTATTGTGTTTTCTTGGTTCCTGTTCCTGTTGCTCTGGTGAGTGCAGTCGGATGCTTTGAGGATTTAAATGGGCTTATCGCCTCTTGTTGTAGTTAATTGCTCTTCAGACGTCAATTAAGTCATGTCGACTATCTGCTGGTGGCCTTCGCTGTTTTCCAGGGCGAATTGTGGTGTGGTAATAACTGTCTTGACGAACGTCTTCGTAATTGTTTTTGCATGGCAATAGTTCTCAAACCGTGGCTATTCTAATGGTCGTGATTTGTTCTGTTCAGGGCTAATGGCTTATGTATGAATAGGAAACCGTGTACATGTGAAAGTTAATGTTGTCCCTCATTGTCCAGTATTTCAAATCTGTGCTACTGAACTGCATCTAGGAACGGGCTGGTCATGCATTCCTCTTCAAGAATGTTAAACAGCATGCTTTCTCGCCACACATCACTCTATCTGATAGTAGAAATAAATACTTTCTTTAGTCAGGCCGTGCGACTATTAGTGCTACTAAAACGTTATAGATACGCGCAGCGGAGGCCTTTTTGGAGGTTACGCGACTGGACGCTGGATTTGCGTTCGGATACTACTTTTAAGCCCGCTGAAAAGTTTCTCTGTGACATGAGGCCTAGGAAACTATCAGGATGACAGCATCGTGCCGCTGTCATGAATCGCTAACAGGCGTATAACCGCATAATGTACTCTCGTCGTGATCTAATTGAGGATGACGCAGTGGATTTCTGTTTTGCTTTTCGACGTTCTTTTGTAGATCAGCATGATGCGCTTTCGGTAGTGAAACAAACTGCGTGTCAAAACGACTTTCACTCATATTTTGATAAGTTTAGGGCTCACAAAGTCTTCCTCTATAACTCTCACTGACTCCAACATGGTGTGATGAAACGCTTCGCCAGAGAATGCATGGTCCGCCTATTAAACGAAAGATGCCACGAAGCACCGCATTTGATGAACGTAAATTAACCATGGAAACAGCCTTTTAGAAAAACGGAGATGACTTAACCATGAAACGTTGTGCCAAATGCAGAAAAACCTAGTTCGTCGAAGCACGAAGCGCACACGCCAACAAGGAAATAATGTTAAAAAGTGTAGGCGGAACAGATTTTGACAAACCTCTGTTACAAACCATCGGAATAATTATCCTTATTCAACCTGTATAGTACGACAATATCGGTCAAAAATTAAAATGTAGTCCTTTTTCCTAAGTTATATGTTAGAAGTTTGCAAAATTTCCGTTTTTGTAATGGTTTGAGATGCAGTTACCGAGCTAAAGAAAATAATCTGGAATTTAAGTTGCAGAACCTTTTCTTTTGCCTGGCACTTTAACCCTACCCCGTCCAGAATGCTTTTGAAGTGGAGGTATTAAAGTGCCGACGTTAAACCGTGCACGCGTTGGTCAGGTTACCGCACAATCGATTGAGTTCTGATCGGTGTCTTCATGCGCATGTGACACAAAATGGACGTCGCCCAATCGTCCTTCCAGCCATTGCGACAACCTGTGAGCTGAAATTCGGTAGTCCTATGTGGCGGTTCTGTGACACTGGAGCAGCCAACCCGGGCCTTTATGTGGATGTTGGCGGGGCGTTCGTGTATGCGTAGATCTGTCTTTTAGTTCTACTAACAATTTGCGTCCTTTATCTACATTGGATCTGGGGAGGTGGTAATAGAAGAAACAAAGAGTGAGGTGGATTTTTCTCCCTGGACGTCCCACAACACTTGAAGTACTTTAACTTATAAACAATCTTTGGTGCGCTTGAAGCCAATAATGCCAAGTGCCGTGGCATGAAGGGCTGGCTAACCGGATTTGGTGAAAAATCGGATTTTCCGACGAGAGTCAGGCTGTTGTGGTTTCCAGAATTTGTGGAAGGCATCGCCCATCAGTGGATTCTGAACCTGCACTTTGTTTGGTGTAACCTCCTGAGGCGTGAACTGTGTATTCGCTTGATGGGTATTTAGAGTTCTGCAGCCACCTGTTCCCGATTTTATCCTCATCGTTTGACTTGCGAGCACTGGTGATTGAGGGAGTAGAGAGTGTTGTAGATGTGAACAACTCTTTACTTCTTATAAACTCATTCATGCACAGGTCACCTTCCAGGTTTCCACCTCGTTGTGGGACGCGCAGTGAACATCGTCGTTCATGGCGTTCGAACTCTCGAGATGGAAGAGAGGTCCATCTTTCACTTCTTCTTTTGGGCATGCTGGCATTTATCGTTTCCATTAAAAAATGGGTGCGCCGGCAATGCTAATTAGCGGATTAGCAATGCATCGATTATGCAAACCACACCAGTGCGTTAGGTAGGAAAAGCCATTACCTATAGTCCACATAGCTGCCATCTCATGTTTATTGATTGAATACAAATAGCTTAGGGAACATTAGGCGGCGGATATCACCAACACATTGAAGGACGATATTTCATTTGGGTGGATTTTAATTGATGCAACGTCGAATACTCTGTATAATGCGCATTTGAGCGGGCCGTTTCGCAACGAGTGCCCTTGCTGGGCGAAGGATAAATCTCGTTTGGCGTTTAATTGGCCAACGCAACCGCATTTCACGTTTATTTGCATTGAAGGAGTATTTCTGCGAAGTCACGATGGAATTTTGGGGCGACGTGAACTTAAGTCTCAAAGCTCTTTAACACCTCAGCTTAATTATTCCGGGAAGTGTAATTCCTGTCGTTCATGGCTTTCAAAATCTCCAAGATATGATATTTCATAAAACTTTACCTACGTAGTGAACGTCGCTAGACGTTTTCACTCAGCTGATGATGCGCGTCAGATTTCTCGGTGCATCTATTTACGGCATCTAATCGCCGAAGGCTAAACGGATATGCTCATACAACCACACACACAACTCTTTCCCAACATTTTGCCCCCAATGTGCAGTTACATTTCGCATCTGGAGAGTCCATTTCTTTCGGTCATTTCTTTAGTAAATTCTGTAGAGCCGCAGAGACTTTCAGCCGCCGCCAGCGATACTTTCACTCCAGACACCGATGAATGAGCATTCCGCCGCAGATGCTAAATTCACTATCGTTGGATCTCCTGTAAGTGCGGGATGATTTTCGTTATACTTTACAGAATGCTAGGACCCACATAAATGAATATAAAGGCTTTACACTATCAAGCGAGCATTAGCGTGACGAGAATTTACCCAAAGATAACGTATGCTCAAGCCAAATTGTCTTTGCATTTTCGATTGGAAAATTCGCAAGAATGTAAAATGCGTCTCGAAAAGGCTCCAATAGTCAAATCGTTTCAAAAAACGGCTTGCAGTATGTTTTTGCATTCATAATTGGGCATTGCTTTGATACAAACTACCAATACAGTTTTTCTCCACACACTTAAAACTTCATTTGGCCTTCGTCAGGGTCGGCGCCCTCGCGATCTAATCTAGAATATTATAAACCAATCCAAATTAAGAGCGTGATAAAAATATTTTTACCTCGTTGTCATTAAAATGGTGTTTTATTGTATGAAACTGCACATATTCGCCAATCGGATTTCTGATAGAGGACGTGAAGATAGAAGAGCAAGCTTCACTCTCAGTATGCTAAGCAAAATAAGCACTCCAAGCTTAGCTGACTAACCGACAATCTTTAAACATAAACCGACAGCCACCTTCTTCTGAAATTGTAACACAAATCATTATAGTAGTCTCATTTACGTCAGTACTCGCCCCAAAGATGGTTTATCTGATCGCTGGTAGAGAGAAAGAGAGAGCTACTCTTTATTTTGAAAGTAAAATTCCAAAACTTTCAGCAAACATTTTTCCTCCTTTCACCGTGAATAAGGTTGGGGCATACAAAACCACATAACACCGGGAAGATCACAACCGAATGGCCTGAAGAATGATGCATATATTGACATAATGAAGAATCGTCCTTGAATGCATCTCAAAATATCGATCAAATGGGACTTCCTTCAAAACAGTGCCAGCGTCGTTCGCTGATGCCCTCATTTTTTGTTCGAATAAACAAATAGGGTTAAAATTCAGTATATAATGGGTGAAATAGGCCAACCCACGTACATATAGGAGGATTGACATGTGAATGGAAGGCAAAAAAAGATGACGGCTCAATTTCAAAAGCCCGTTGCCATACGAAATGAGCCATGTCGAAAACCACGCCGAGTTTGGCCGACCTACTTCATTGCCAGTAGCGCAGTATGACCGGCGTTTTCAGTATCATTCAGACATAGCTCTCGCAACATAGCTCGACAGCTATGCCGCCGCATCGACCAAAACGCGAAACGAGCAGCGAAAGAGATACACCAAATGGACACATCCTCAGAAATGACAGCCACCTTGGAGCAGGAAACGACAGGAGAACCGGAGGATGTTAGAGAGAGAGAGAGAGAGAGAGAGAGAGAGAGAGAGAGAGAGAGAGAGAGAGACATAGACAGTATATATATATATATATATATATATATAGTATATATATATATATATATATATATATACATATATATATATCATATATATATATATATATATATATATATATATATATATACATATATATACATATATACATACATACATACATATATACAGTACATATACATACATACATACACATACACATATACATACATATATGTATACAGAGAGACACATACATACATATATACATAGCATACATGACATATACATATTATTATTGCCATACATACATATATACAGATATACATATGTATGGGAGATATATATATATATATGTATATATACATATATATATATATATTATTATATACATATATACATATACACATATTATGTATATATATACATATAGATATATATATATATATATACATAGTATACATATATATATATATATATATATGTACATATATGAGAGAGAGAGAGAGAGAGAGAGAGAGATTGCATGACATCTCAAAAGTTTCATATAAAGGGGTGCGAGGATATTAGAGATTCGTCAAATGTTGAATGTGATTAAGAAGCTTGCAAAGGTCGTCAAAGGACGTTCGGCATGTGACGGACTGAAGGATGAGAACTGGTAAAATCAAGTTACAGGCTGGAAGCGACCTGATGGAAAGAATGTGAAATGACTTTGGAGTGGAAATGTGACTCAGTTGAGTTACATTTTTAACTGATATGCAACTCTTATATAGTTTATTTTCAGTGGACATGCTATTACATCATCCAACCCTTCCTTACAAAGTTGTTGTTTAGCCACATTTTGATGCGTTGACGAACAACTCTATTGTCGATAAACTTAACATGTAGGGAGTCCTTGCGAAACCAGATCATCGGTGTGAAGATAGAAAAAATGCCTGGCTAGTATGGAACCTCAAATCGCTCCACATTTATTAGGATATTGAGTAAACGTCCGAAAAGTCTTTTTTCTGTAATGCGTTAATCGAGTAAGAAAGATGTACGACGTCAGAGGTATCCACATGGACAATTTTGAATTTAGCAATCATATGCTGTTAGTGTGGTCACCTATTCTAACTTCAAAAATAAAGGTGCTTACACTGACCATTCCTGGATTCGTAGTCGGAAGTACCCTAACCACTCACACGGATGATCTGAAACCTAAATTCGGATTACGTTTCTTTTTTCCTTAAATTCATTCAGGCCAACTCATTAACTTGTTAGTTTTCTTGCGACCGGTAGCGTCTCAAATGTATAGCTGCTGTGACCAAAATGATGATGACTGCTTCTTTGTTTTACTTGAACAGAGAAAACGCTAGTTAGAAGTGAGATCATTGAAGCCGAGGAAGAACAGAATTGATATTTCCGGCTGCCTTGCTCTCTGAGAAAATTGAAACGTTGATGCCTTTATATAAAACTGATAATTGATGTCCGAACTACAGCACTAATAAAACTCAGGCACAGTCAGATTACAAAATGGGACAAAAAGTGTGCGTCATTATAACACAAAAGCATGGCAAAGAAATAAGCCCAGTGTGAGGTGGGCCTTTAACCTCACAATTTGTTTGCCTAGACCAAACCCTGATCAAACCTGCTTATTCAGCCCGTTTCATTAAGAATTAGGGTAAACCTCGGCAACCAAGTAATTGGTTCAAAAGTCGCTTCCGGAACGGTCCCTCATAGTATTTTTCCCCATCAAGGGCGACAATCTTTCAAACTTAGTTAAACGGCGCTTGCGATGCCCCGCTAAAAAGAATTTCCTTGCGGCTTTGCTCATATTTTGTAGTTGTGCGACTACTGTTCCAACTTAAGTGATGATTTATGCCTTACCATCTCACACCGAATCCAATGTTTTTTTTGAATTTGCATGCACTTGATGATGCTATTCCACTTGACAGCCGGCTCATTTTCCTCCCTGCTTTTCAGTCAGACTTTCCAAATCAGAAGACAAAGGTATCCTCTTTTTCATAAGCAAAACGGCCTTCATATAAGTTACCCTGATGACCCAAAAACGGTCATTTAATTACGTTTTTGCGCTCAAACAACCGAATAGTGCTCTGTTTCGAAATAACATATATAAGAATTGAGAGAAGTGACTTGTGCAAACAACTAACCTATGTTGCAGGTCTGAACTTATCCTGCTATTCTCAAATTCCTTCATGTACCTAGCCCTTTGCCTGGTAGCTTGCTATCTTCCATTCTATGTCGTGTTTTTAGTGTCCGATTTAATCAGCTAAACTATGTGTTTTGCGGACTTGCTCTTTTTACTTTGATTTTTTTTGGAAAAAATCTATTCCCTGCCTACTCTTTTTTCGTTAGCCACGAAATGTAGTGACAAGTAGTGGTTATCAAAATTTCTGGGTAGGAATAAATCCTGCTGCATTAAGTTAGATGGCTTTGCATGACAGTCAAGGCAACATACTAATTACTGACCGCCATGTATTTGCTGAAAGCACCCTAATTACGGACTATTGGTTGAAACGACCAGTCTTTTTCTTTCTGCTGTCACTCCGACCAGAGGGCACTTCTCCCAAATGAATGAAGAAATGGCTGCTGAAACCGCCGACTGCTTAGGCCTGTCACCTTACACGAGACAAATTCTCTTTGGCTGCTGCTGCTGCCCACTTCAACTCTACGGAAATGTTTGCAGCAGATATCTTCATCTGATGGGATTAAGTGTCTGCCATCAAGTAGGGAGGATTATAATGTAAAACGAGGACTGCAAAGTCGTGAGCTCAACGAACTTTCCTAACATGAAAGGTTAGGATTTCACGCAGAAAATTGATCTTCCCATTTTAATTTGTACTTCCGTCACCGCTGGAGAACTCACTGATGAGCCGATCACTTTTGCGTCGTGTAGTGACACAATATTGATGAAACATCGAGTCTGAAATTAAACTAGGGCCTGTGTTGTCAGTATGGTAAATATCGAAGTCAGTCAGTTTAGTTCACACGGAATTGAAAATCAGGATTGTGGACAAAATCGGATGCTTGCCATTTAAAATACGTCTAACAAAGTCTAAATGAATTCGTTTTCCATGCCGATTGTACTTTTTATTGCTTGGCGTGTGAACCATAGCAACCCTTCCCAAGATTCTAGTAGCTGTGAACCAGTACGTCACGCGGGAGTGGTTTGCATCGGGTTCTAGGTTGGATGTGGGTATTCCCATCGTGCCCCGGAGCCAGAGACCTAAAACCAATGCACCGGATCGCCTGCCGACTAGGAGTCAGTAATTAAAAAGCCACTGAATATTTTTGGTCTCGGTCGATAAGATATGCGCCTGGACTGAGAGATCTGCCTCGTGATTAACTGCCTCGAGTTGCAAACTCCAACACGCAGGTTGTGAAGGTCTTATCCAGCTGATTGTGAAAGATAAGCTAAAATAGCACTTTCAGTATTCCTGTCTATGCTGCTACGAATGTGTCACCTGCCAATCGCCATCCATCGTCTCCAAGCCGTGCGCCATTTTGGAGCCGATATCTTCGGTTATTCCTAAAATTAGGATTCGTTGGTGTGTGCCGATTTTAAACGATGTTTCGTAAGCTTTTCATGCAATCGTGAGACTCTTGGCCTATATTTTACTGACTTGTGTTCGCACTTTATGCGCGTTGCCTTTTCTCCGTGTCTGGTGTCTGAAGTAGCACTTTCAGTGCCTTCACATCGCTGGAAAGTTATTTCTGACGCAACATCAAATTTAGTGCTTTTTGACGCAGTCCGCTGTTTTCTGATTGCTGGGCACAAAATATTTTATAATTAGAAACTTAGTGTTTCCTTGAGTACTCTTCATTAGTAAAATAGTAAATGCTGCAGTGGTTTGATATTTTCACTCACTTTAAATAATTCACAAGAAATAGTGATGCTTCACAAAATTTTGTTTGAAACTACGGTACAAACAGACAGGATAAACGAGCTACTTAAATTCATTTTAAATTTTTACGGCTGTATCACTTGTGCACAAACTTCATAACTAATATCGTGAAGTTCCCGATACCGGCAAAAGAATTATTTCAAAAATCTTTATTGAGGTTGAGAGACCAGAAACGACAAGTTTCTACCGTGTGTACCCTCTCAGCCAATCCTCTTGTTAATGAATCGTTTTCTGTTTGATTCCATTATTCGCAGACCCGTTCAGCACATTTAGTTTCGAGAGAAGTTCGTTGCATCTTACTATTCCACATCACTGACCTTCAATCTTTCCACATTTCATTTTCCGGGGGTTTCGAGAGTTTCGCGAACAGATCTTGCTTAAGAAACTATTTCTATGCCATCCGTAGACACTTTCTTGCAAAAATAACGTACGTTTATTTTATTACCTTATAGCAAGTCTGCAGGTCCGTCTGCTCTATCTCCTGCTCGACGCATTGATAGCGGGCATAATTCGGAATACTCCGGTCCCCCATGGCAGATTCATGTTTTGCCGACTCCGGAGTCTCTGGATTACGGACATCCTCAGGATGGATTTGCGCCCACCCTCCTAAGTCCTACGTCTGCGGTCAGTCCAGAAGTTGCACCAAAATTGCGTCTCCGTCATCTCGTTCAGGCGCAACAACCTCAACAGGTGACACCGAGGCCTCGGCAAAGAGTGAGACGGCCTTTTGTTTGAGTTTTTTTTGAATGGATTCATTCTCTTCGGTGACATGATCAGCGGACTTTCTAATGACCAGAGGGGAATGCGGTGGCGATGTTCCAGTCGTCAATGCAAATCTTTAATTAATATCGGGTTATTGACCACAGTGATATAGATATGCCCGACCGGCACCGACCAGCCCAGAGACCTAAAAGGATTTTAAGAATTTGTGCTAGCTAAAGTTTATTTGCATCCATTTTGGGATACGATTTCATTGTGCTTATTTACCAGCTAAAAATTAATGACTCCATATGTAACTGAAACTCCATAAGGTATATACCCTCGCGATGAGGAAACTTAGAATTTAGTTGCATATCTCCGAAAATCTAAGTAAACCCTAATTTCTAGCTTCTAAGTAAGGAACATGCAGTCGCTGCCTTGACGTTCTCTCAAAATTGCAAGCATTAAACTTCCAACTTCTTGACAGATTATGTCATTTTTCCTGAGAAGTATCTGTAACAATCTATCGGCGGAATAGATTATCCGTTTCGACAAATGTTATCAAGTCATAGTTTAGGGGAATTCAGAACGGCAATGTCGCTAACCAGGAAACATTTCCATGCATTTTTGGATTCCCTCTGTGGTTAATAGTCATGGCTATACAAATGGTAAATATAACCAATAATTTCATTTGTGGACCAACCAGTGACAGTCGCTTGTATGTATTCTCCAGTGTCGTGACGATCTTCCTAACAATCACCAAGCGCGAGACTAAATTGTTGCCTTCAGCTTGATTGTTCATTTGATTGGTTAAGTGATAAGTTAGACTGTTTGCAGGCTCCTAATTATTCGCTCAGACATGGTCAGGAATAATCGCCTAGTAAACTGCCATTGTGAGTGATGCACGTTTCCTCCTAATTTTGAATAATGACGTTTGAAGATGCATAGCTTCTCTTTGATTTGGTATGCGTATTTCATTCCCTCGAAATATATATAACGGAGAAGCGAAATTTGGATCTGTCTAAACGAAGCGATCGCCAAGAATCAGATGCCATTGCTTCACTCGCTATCTTTGTAGTGTGTGGTAAGTTACAACATCGGATAAATAAAATCTTCGTTAAAGAGAAGGGTTTTCTAAACATCCATTATCAATATCGTCCTGAAACTAAACGCCTTTTTTAAGTAATCCCTGATTGGTTTCACACTTTTGTTCCAAACAGGCGGTTCATAAAATTTTTTAAGCTTTCATTTGGGTCCTTCAAAGTGTTTGAGCGTTTTCTGCGCCTGATATAATACCCTTCTATTTTAAACAAGGCTGTCTAGACGGGCAACTTGTCAAATTCTTTGAATTTTTCATCGTTTTCCAAAAGAGAGGACTATTTGTATCAATAGCAGAGGTGGGACAAACAGACGGTACACTGTTTATTTTTTACGTTGTACCGTAATAAATCTTTGAATTTATCGCAATACCTTTTACTAACATTTAGTTATGTGCGCTGTTTATTTGTCAACTTAATTTTCACTGAGGACCTTCATTTGGAAGTATTTATTGTGTGTGCTATGGTCGTCAGTAAATTTCACTCAACTAAGATGACACCCACGGCGAGTCGTTTTGTATGGAAACTGGTCATGTTAACTTTTTTCGAATGCCAACCAGAGAAGCGGAGTTTTTAGAGCATTCGTCTGTGGACTTCGAACTAACCACGTGCTGCGATAGGACAGTGTTTTTATGTCATTAGGAAGAATTATGAAGTAGTGCGTATCCGTTAACACGGTAAGTGCGCGGAGCATTACTTTAAGAGGTAGAAATGGTGCGATGAGCTGGGCGTATGTAGAGCAGAAGGAGAAGGGTGGGTAAAATTGATTTAATTGCGGTTGAATAGGGGTAAACATTACAAGTGAACTGTGTTTGCATTTAATAAAATAAAGTAAACTGGGGGTAATGTAAAACCCTATTTTCACCGCTGCAATATCACGGCCCATGCAAGCGCCGTCGTTGTATACAGGAAAGCATCTTCTCATCATCGCCAATGTGCTCTGACGTTGGGGCTTGGATGGTATCGTGTCTAGTTGTACGCAAGTCGGAACGCATTCACTACATTCACCTGGTGCCTCATCTCATGGAATGTCGACCGAAAAGTTGAAGTGTGTTTTCGATTCGTAGGGTTGTTAAATTGATTATCTTGTAGCTTATCCCAATACATTTTCAGTCAAAGTAGGATGCCGGCTTTTGAAAAGGCTTCTTTCTAATCGCCTGCAAAATGCCTACTCTGTTATAATGGCTACTTAAGTAGTATGTCTTTGTCTCACTGTTTTTACTGTCCTTATAAAGTCAAATATAGTTTATAGTAAAAACATACAAAAATACTTATTCGTATAGTTATTTTGGTTGCACACTGCGTCTTTTCCCTCGTTTTTACTTGAAGAGAATGCATCTTTCGATTTAACAAAGTTAATTAAATTTCATAATAATGTTGAACCCTTCCAGCCGTTACACTTGCATTCAAGGTTTCCAATCTACATGCTGCATACGTTCTTTGTAGAGAAAATCACACATCTCTCTGGGTTGCGAGGAAGAGTTCACACATTCTTGTCCTATTTTGCAATAAATACAGATCATTTTATATACATTACAGGCAACATTGATAACTTGACAAATTATGAATAAACATTTCACGGTCTTAAAAATCTCATAATTTGAAACCTTTTGAGAACGCCAAGATACTCATTCTCCATGTATAAAATTGGATTAAGACACAATTTCCTGCCATAAGAGTATAAGAAAGAATATTTTTATGAAGTTTTTTTTATAAACTATACTTGGATTTAGAAGGATAGAGAAATACATATTACCTTAGTAGCCATTTTGTACAGAGTATACTTTTTACAGGCGGACAAAAAGAACCTCGTTCAAAAGCCGGCATCCTACTGTGACTTAAACATAATGGGGTTAAGCTGTCAGATAATCAGCCTAACAACTCTACTTAAGTCATTTACTGAAATTGTAAAACACATTTCGTAATTTGGATCAACATTTTCTGAGATCGGGGATCTATTTTACTAACAAACGAGGGAACATATGCGATGACTTTTGATTTTCCTGATATTACCAATTCGAATAATGATCCTGTGATATTTTGAATAGAGGTCCAGTTGTTTGATGTCATTAATCCTACACGTCATACAAAAGTAATGTACTTACCTCGATCGAGACTGAAAGCGCTGCCAGTAAAAACCTCGTTGTAGGACTGAACTTTATGAAATATCCGTATTTGGTTCGATTTTAATTTACGCGCAAGTTATTGTCGCATTCACCTCCGTTGTCAACTGTTAACTCCCTGTTCTTATAGTAAATTATTCGTTAGCTTTAGAAGAAACTTTCTATGCAACCATACTCTTATATGCGGTTACTTTTATGTTGACCTTCCTTCTTATAATGGGGTGTATTTGGGCATGTGTGTTTGCCTGACAATTGAAGCAGGCACTAACTTTAACTTGAGCACCCCTCTTAAAAAATTTGTTATCTTCCTCCCCGGCTTACTTATATAATTTTTTCGAAACCAAGACGTATGTCCCAACTTCGGTTGGCATATCACGACATAGAGAATGTACAGTGTAGAGGGCATCCGACAAGCAACCGGACGCATTTCTGTTGCTGGAATTATATAGCAGCCAAATCCTACCACGTGCAGGCTCCTGAACATCAAAGGCGATCAAATCGGAAGGAAAATTCTGCGGTATAAACCCACAATCAATACCTAAACTATCCTTGTATTGGGTCGTCAAGTATGACAGTTTTTGAAAAACAAGTTATCTTAATGTTTTATAAATACATGGGAAAGTATTTTCATCAAATTATGTAACCAAATTATGAATACACTTGTACCTGTTCAGTCCGCTGGTATAGAAGCCTAACAATCGAGGGTCATCGAAATCTGGTAAGGCCGGTTTTATGGCACTGATGGAATAATATTGTTTTCTTATAAAACATTTATACCAAAATTATCCGAAATTCGTTAAAAGTGTTAGTCAGTATGAACAAAATCTGATGAGTATGGTAGACAATAGAGAGCTTCCAACTCAAACGCCTGTAGTGTTGCTCCTGTTATTTGAGGGAACTACGGTCTAGCATTTTCTTGCAATAGAAAAGAAGTAAATCGGTCAACCAAACTAGGTTGTTTTTTTCTACAAGATTTTGGGTCATTTGGTCCAGCTGGTTATCACATGCTTCTGCTGTGATCGATGAGTCAGGTATCGTGAAATCATAATTTATCCCACCTACGCCAAACCACCGAACACTCACCATGATGTTTGTTTTATAAGCTGTTTTCATGGTTTTTCTTTGGCGGACGTCTATGCTGAACTTCTATGATTAATTTAATGGATCCATTTCCCATCACATGGAACGAATCGATCCACAAATGAATCATTTTTTAGCCGCGAAATCAACATCTTGCTAGCTTTCAGACCCTGTTGTTTGTGTTTGTTTGTTGTTGTATGTAAACTTCGCACTTTGCTGAGTACAACTATGTTATTTAATGTTGTTTACTTGAGAATACAAAGCTTCTACCATAATTAATGAGCACGTTGAGACGGACCTGACGGGACGGTGACTTTAAGTTCTGCACTATCGACCTTTGATTCTAGCTGACCATGTTGCCAGTTCATGAGGGGAAAATTGTCAGAACAAAATTTCGCTAACCAATTTCGTACCGTCTAGAGCATAAAAGAACCATTACTACTCCAAAATGTCTGCGATGATTTATTCGCACTTAAAAATCCATAATTCCATCTTTAAATACTATTACTTATAATATTGTTATCAATAATAAAGTATTTTCACATTTATTAAAGAACAAAACGCTTTAGAAAGAAGAAGTATATGTGGTAACCGCCTAACAAACCAAAGAATTTAATGGTTTACAGGGTGAACCATGCTCACTGTACAGGCACCTGTGCCTATGGGCAGATTAATGAATGTTACGTGGTATTCTCGATGCGGCTGAGAGAATTCGGCCCAACTATTTGTATAAACTTTCAGTCTACGCCTATGAGCCGTAAAATATACTTATTTACTCCAAGCTAACGATTAATTCCTGAGGAAATTAAAAGGCAGCAAACCAAAGGAATGTCACAATATACTATCAACATGAACTCAGAAGTTGTCAAAATTGAACACATATAGCTCTAAAAATTTCATGCTTGACGATGAAATAACTACGTGAGTCAGACTTAACACGTGCTCGGATCGCGCATGCACGGATATAAGTTATCTATCCAACTGGGCGACGCTTTATGGCAAGTGCTGCCTACATATTCGAACGGAGTCATGAGTTCAACGTCGCAGTCTTCAAAATAAGCGTTCACGCCGGAAGCAGGATAATGCAAGAATTTATTGAAGAATGGGAACACAGTGAAGTGTTGTATAGATCTTTTGCTGCATGCTTACAGAGCTTTGCGCAGTTACCTCAAGATCTGTGGCATTTATCGTTCGTTGATTAGTACCCCTTCTAATTGCCGTTTCCTCTGTTGCTACTACTTCATCTAAAGATGAACTTCTGCATGATTTCGAGTAATAAACACATTGTCCCTGTGATCGACCGGTCTTCTCCTTTGCTCATGTGAACACTAAAAACGCAAAAATGTGTCCTTATTCTGGCATCAAAAATCGTTTTTTACCTATTCGTTCTAAATACCGACTAATATATCATTATTTCGATAAAAGCGTGAGTAACAAAAGGAGACTCCGTGTCGGGGGCAGTGTCGCGCATACTACCGATGGTTGTATTCTAGTGCAAGTAGCATAGTCGTATGTCGCGCTCAATCTGTTTGGGGAATTCAGCCCACCGCTTCTTAATAGAAGAGAAACTCGAAGATTTTAATGGGCGCAACATTGATAACGTTTTAGAATTTTAGACAAATCAAACAGCCCATGCGTGCTCTTACCATCGGATTTGAGACAACAACATTTGTTCACCGAGGAGAAGTTCGTCTAGATTGATTGTGTCCATTGTTTTTTCGTGGCATCAATTCGGTTGTTATGCTCCGTTACCTTTTTTAATTTTTTTGCGTGACACCTAGCATTGACCTCTGTCTTGTTCCTGGGGATAACTGTGCATTCTTTGCTAGGCTTTAAGCCACTATTTGAATTTCGTTAGCTTTCTTAGTGCTAGTTGCAGGTACATAAAAAAACAATCGGGAGTAAATGGTACTTTTAATAAACTCGGTTTTGGCGTACCACTTATAGCAAAACATGCTTAGTCACATTCCAGACGTGTTCACCGGCCAATCTTGAGTTTTAGTGCAAACGCAGCCTCGGCTGACTGATGGCACCAAAAGAAACCAACCATTGTATTTTCAAAGTCCTCACCTATTGGTGCTACCTAATCCTCATAACACGGTTTGCGTAGCATTGAAATTATTTCACCCAATGCGTTTCTACAACTATTGCTTGCGCGGTTTTGGTTAAAATGCTCTGCGACAGCATTGCCTGCGCTTTTCTTTGGCTGGTCTGTCTAGTTCTGCATAGTCTACAGTGAAGTCACAGTGTTTATACAAAAGTCCAACGTTGTCCATTTTTCGTGTAATGGATCGATTACTGGGGTCATCGTATTCCGCGGGTGCTCATTTACTGCCAGTGTGGTGTTTGTAGAACTGCCCTTAGTGTATCATAGTGAGGTGATATCGGATGTTTCAGTGCAGACCGTCATTAGATTTGTCAGGAATTCACAGGCAAAGTCATTCCATTCGGCGAAGTGTCTACTTGCTTTACTCATTATGTTTTCTTTGTAAGTATAATGCTAACTTTCGCATTTAGGGAGCCAAGGAATGTTAACAGGACGTTCGGCTCCTCTGAGAAAAGCCTAACTTGGCATGTGTCCACACCTCCTACCACGTCAAGTTACGGCGATGAGGCAGAACAATAGGTAATTGTCGGACAACTTCCCCTCCCTCTTCCTCAGTCCCTGATAGCTGGGGAAGGGTTTATAGGGGTCTAATCAGTAGTTTGGTTTGCCCTGGTGGTGGACTGTCAATTCTGTTTCTCATTTCTTGGACTCAGGTTATATTTGTTTAACATCGAAAATTTTAAGAAGACAGGCGATTGAGCATAATTCGAGTTAACCGTAGAGAAGCACCATCGAGCCATCTCTGTTTTCGACCAGACTTGTATGAAAATTTCATCGAAATCTCTTTCCGGGTACCGAACAACCTCCCAAAGTTTCTTGTTCAACATGCAAGAGCGATTTTTCAGATGACCGTCATACTGCCGTGCAGCGGGAAATTTATTTTGCTTTACACCAGTTTTAGCCGAAAAAATTAACTAAATTGCCAACTCATAAAAATCCGCAACCCGTGAATGCATTCCCGAGGCCAGTACCATCTCACAAATTCTATTTGCCACGCTTCACTGTGGTATTTTGTCACCCCACAACAGCTTTTCCTCTCCTTATTGCCTTTCTCATCTTAATTTTTAGGACACTGCGTAAACCTATATGTGGATCTGGGAAGGAGAAACCGCAAAATTTGTTCTAATTTTTAATTTCCCAGGGATTATTTTTTCCACAAAGCATAAATGCCCTTCGCCAGTGTTGGCTAACTTGACTTTTTGAAGCTTTTTTCAAGGCAGCCACTGTTTGATGATGTCCCCTGTGGATACTATGCTGATACATAACTGGTTTTGGCCTGAGGAAGCTACCATGCTGAATGAGTTTTAGGGGGGAGGATATTTAGCAGATGTGTTATGTTTTTTCGTGTATTCTTTTCTCTAGAATCTGAAATGACTGGTTAGCAGCTTTGCTCGCTAAACGACGCCTCTTGCCTATGCCCCGTTGAAGGCCTAAAGGTCCCACGAAAGTAAGAGCTTCATAGGGGGTCTAAGCAGTTTATGTACTCAGTATCTTGCAATCGTCACAGTCAGTTACATTTTGGAAGAGAAGGGGAACGCCACCGGTAGAAGGGGTTTATCCGTCACAGAAACAAGTGTTCAGAGGCCCAACGCACGGCAAGCCCTAGGCCTGCGCTAGGATGATGTGGGTTGATGTGAGTGAAAATCATGCGAGAGTGACTCACTAGCTGCTTGATGGGCCGATGGCAATTTGTGGGCGCCTGTGATTGGCTGTGAGGCTGTGTGCATGCGACCCGATAGCAGTTTTTGGGCGCCTGTGATTGGCTGTGCGCATGCGACCCGCAGCTCGAGAAGTGTCCTTACGTGACCTCATGCTTGACGTAGGCGCCAAAGTGAAGGAGCCACAGCTGACCACATCACCTTATTACTACACAACTTAAGTGTTTACATACTAATTTACACCAATTATGCCTAGTCATATCTGGCTACCTGCATATGTTCGAGAGCAATGCGTGCCAGAAACCACCTGGTGAATCCTGGGGGGCGCAGCGATGACTTAGTCGCAGTTACCTCACAAGGCTGCTGCAGAAAGCGGACGAAACAGGAGGCTGGGTTTTGGCTGGTCCTGGAGCTGGTAACGGAGTGAGGGCATGATTGAATAGAATGTAATGTGAGAGTGAGGCCCTAGCAACGTGATCGGCTGAGAGCAGTTTGTGCGCACCTGTGATTGGCCTGGCCTGTGCAGAGACTGTGTGCATGTGGTCCGGCAGTGCAAGAACCGTAATCACATGACCTCCTGTGTGGCGTGGTTGCCAGAGCTGGAAGGCGCTACGGCCTCATTCTCTGCAAGTTTTAGCTCTTCCGTCCGGATATTTTCTAATCTGGTAGAGAAGTATGATAAGGAGACCGGTGTGCTCATGCGTTTTTATGGGTCAATGCATTTTCTTTTTGTGCTATAGGTAGATTTGTGCTTGTACTGATTACTTGGATGAACATACTTCCCTGTTCGCCTTGCAAGTTTTGAGTGACTGCAATGTGTCCTTTTGTTTGCGTTTATAGCAGAGCATGAGTCTTATACCTTCTTTCAAAGATGAAGCAACCAGAAGATGTACAATATTATCTTTTAAACGACAAAATCTATAACGCAGTTACTAACAGAAGCCATTATCAACCTGAGGCCTCAATGTAGCGCATGACTGATTTAAGTGAATAATAAAGTCTGGAAGCAGTTGCCAGTGAGACTTTGTAGCTGAAACGGAAGTTTTATTTGCTCCAAACCTCGGATTCTCTCGCTTCCTCTCTGTGCCACATCTTCATACAGGGAGTCCACTATTTATGCGACGAATGTCATCCAAAAAGCACTAAAGTAACGGCTATGGCTTTCACCGCAGAAATTTGTGCTTGGTGCTTTTATGGATATATCACCCGCATCTGCGTTGTTAACAGTCATTATGGGTGCTGGTGGCCATTTCTCGGCGGTTTGGCCAACCAGTACTCTCGCCGGATGCCGTGTTCACCCAGCTCCCTCATGATTAACTACTCTGTTCGAGCAAAGTCCTACCAACGAATACAGAGCAGGAAGGTGGTTGCGATTTTTGATGGACCCCAGGTAACAGAACCGTGGCCAAAATAGCTGACGGCTCACACAGTTTTTGGCTCTCGCAAGCAGTTCGGTCTCGCCGCATTTGAGGAAGTGTCCGATCCCTTCGAGTGTGCTCTAACTTACTTCTTGTTGCCACCCAAGTCCAGGGCAATATTTCTGTTTCTCTGACCTCCGCAAATGCACTGCATAGGGTTGTCAATTCTGTACCCTTCGTGTCGTCCCAGTGGGTCTTCAGTCGCATCACCTGGCACCTTCTGTCTATCAGGGGTCTGTTTGAATGCACAATTCATAATTACATGAGATAGTAGCAAACGGCTTCGAAGGCGTTTTTTATGTTTTGGATCGCTTGCTAAGACTTGAGTCCAAGGCGGTCTAATCCTTTATCTCTTCTTTGAAATCGAGGAAAAGACAGGCTTGAGTTGACTGGATAAATTAAGTTGTTCTTCTAATTTTCTGCGAGATAAATCTCTGTGACATCTCAGACTATCTTTTTAAACCTTTCGCCATTTTTGATCATGATTTTATTCGCAGGCGTATAAAAGTACGAAGTGTTTCATAATAGCCCAAGGAGTAATGCTTTTCCTCATACCGTCGTTCCAAAAAGAAAGCACATGAAATCAACTCATGGAACTTTTCTTCCATCAATTGCTGGGGTTGTTGTCTTTTCATAAGTGAGGCGTTAATATCGCATAAGAAGTGACCGCGACAAGTGCGGTCTTTAAATCTTAGCTTCGAGCTTTGGACTTCTGAACAACAGACTGGGGTTCGAGCCTCGGTTGGTGCAACACCTGGGGTTGGCTGATGATGGCAATAAGCCAGAAATGGCCACTCCATTCTTCGTCGTCTTTGCTGGCAACGTTCTCTGAATATTAGCTTTGTTAACGTCCTTTGGAAATGATTCTTCCTTTTCAATTTTTCTTACTAAGGTTCGTGTAAGCATTTTATATTTGCATCAGTGAAACCAACTGTCCTTTGGTAAAAGTAACATCCGTATTATTTAATTGTTGGCGCTTGAAGGAGGGCTTCATGTTATCCTTGAGATTTTGTGTCAAGAAACGCCTTACGCGCATTCTCATACTCCAAGCTATGTTCTGTCGTATGGTATAGGGTGCATTCCTGAGGGCATATAAATTTCTTATCTGAACAGAAATGCAAGTGCTTTTTGACGCGTATGCAATGTTTTAGGTCGTTTATTTTCTACTTCGCTTTTTCATCCGTGAGCAGGTGACTCTAGTTAGAAAGCACAGCAGCGAACTATCCTATACTATCCTCATTGCTGTCTTTTGACCTTTTCCAAATATGCGAAATAATTTATATGAATATGTTATAATTATAGTCTTCTTAGTTCTTTCAGAAGTCAACTAAATGCCTTTGAGCTGAGAAGATAGGCAGGTGTAGGACGTCCATTAATCATTGTAACTTTGCCCCTCTTTCTCATTCAAATTTTCTTTGCTCTCCCTAGAACGACACCTCGATTACATTTTGCTCTTTGACTTAAACATTTGTGTGCCGGCGTAAAATCTTTGCGTGCTGCCTTTTTTTCTTTTTGGACGCATTCCATTTTGGACATTTGGCTTAAAAAAAGAGTAGAAAACATCGGGAAGATGTTCCTTCAACTATGCAATTCAACGTTTTCTAAAAAGCCGCATCACAATGCGTATTAGCATATAGTAGAATAGAATGATTTCAGCTTGATATATTATTAATTTTATATATCAGCTGGCCATTAGTTAATCAGTTAGAGCTTCCCTCATTCCTTTTGATTCAGACTAAAGCATGCCAACCAGAAGCGCCCAGCCCAGGTAAAGCAGACAGTGACAACTCGTCAATCTCTGAATATTCCAATGTGGTGATAATATCTAAGGCTCCATCAGATGTCCAGTCAGCGTAAGTTATCTTTTTCTTCTAAACGAATCTAGTTGATGTTTTATGAATGCTCTTCGCCCTGGGAAGCCGAATTCCCCCATATGCATGTGTAATGTTCAATCTGTTAAAGAGGAATAAATAAGTAATGCGCATGCATTACGTTATGCCGCATGCCATTTTGGTTACATGGCCCAGTATAAATACTCCGCTATAGTTCATGATAATATCTGGGGCATGTTTCAACTATACATGAACTCCGATAACACATTTATACCTGTAAATAGAGGATATGAAAAAAATTTATTACAATTAAAAGAAATTTCACAAATATCCAACTTGTACACTAGATTTACTTCCACCACTTGCATATTTATGTGAAAAGTTAGCCCGTCCATATTTTTTGTCGTTGAATTCCCGTCTTCTGTCCCTCTTAATTGTTCAGCTTATTCCATCTGGCTAATAAGTTACTAAACAACCCAACGTAAGTGATGAGACACGGGACAGTGTTGAAGATGATAGACCAGAGGTACAGATGGTGACCTGTACGAGCTCTAAGCAGGGGCGGATCTTAGAGAAGTAGTGACTCCTGGTTGGAGACTAAATTCCCCCACGAAGTAATAATCGAAATGAACGCCGATCTGCCAGTAGCTGTGCGAGACGTTAGGGCTAGTGACTCGCGAGGCTATCATAGATACACGACATTAAATAAAAGCCGTAAACTCAGACCGTACTCGGATGTCGGTAGAAGAGAAAGAGCCCCTGAATGACGTTCTTCACTTGGCTTGTATGACCGAAGCTACTGGTATGGAGTTAGAGGAGTCGGTGATACTTTCAAGGGCGTGGTTAAAAAAATTTGCTGCTGCATTAGTCTTGACAGTTGACTGGTTGGAGGCCCATGGGATCTATTTATCTTAACGTCCAGTCGTCATCCGTTGAAATTTAATTCTTACCCTGAGACTGACCATCGTACACAGGAAGTGGCCAACCCTTCTCTTTCTCTTCTGTTTTCTTTAGTTTGCGCAAATACTCTGACCTAAAGGTGAATATTGGAAACGCATTTTATCTAATAAACTACCATAAGCGTTATACAAGGAGGTTTTATATCGCCTGGGCAACCACATAAACAGTTGGAGCTTCTTGAAGGGGCAGGGTGACTACAAGGAAACAGTGGCCAATGTCCTATTTGTAAAAGTATTATTTGACGTTACATTTGACCAACAGCATTCAATTACCGTTGTCATTACGTGGAAAGTTTGTCACCTGTTTTACTTCTATAAATAAAGTAGTTCTGGTCGTCAATTTCATCCACCTGCAACTTCGCAGTGCAAACGTTTACTTCTTGCCTCTCCCTCTTTGACAATCAAGGTTTATTAACTTAGGTAACTGAGCAGTTCACCCTTTTATTCCTGTTTTATCCTGTAATTAGTCTAAGACAGTTTTCATCTCAAATGTTATTTATTATCAGTAATAGGCTGGTTATCAGTTCCCAGTTCACTCAGTTTGCAATGTAACTTTCTAGTGTGACGATGGCCCACCCCTAGTAAGCATAGACGCGATGAGCACCCGGTAGATATTCACCCTTATTTCAGCCTTATTGCCTATATTTATTATGTGGATTTTACCAAACCATACATAGTAGCGAAGACGTGCGTGTTATCGTCTTTGGGCGGATGTAAACTTTTGTATTTTATAAACTTAAATGTAGATTTCTTCTTTGGTGCATACACCTGAGAGACTTTATTTATTAACGCTTGATTTTTATAAAATTTATTGATCTTTATTTTTTTAAGATTTAAATGTTATAGTCATTCCAATAGCCATCATACTGGTCCTGACAGCTTTCTGTTTTTCTGGGGCCACTTATTATGCGCTTTGCCTGGCCGCGTCAAGTATCCAGGCGGTCACAAATAATTCTGACCAGAGGATGGCGAAAGCGCGGCACGTTTGCGCAGCGAAGTTTTTTTGTCGCTTTTTGCTCTTAAGAGTAGTTGCTGATTTTAAATTAGTTGCCTATCTTATCAGGCTATAATTAGCTGCGAACGGCTATAACGTCTTCTTAAAAATGCACTTTAGACCTCAATCGAAAGCTCTGCTTCCGGAGGATGCCAGTCCTCATGGCGCGAATTCGCTTGATGGATCTCACGGGCTGACACTCCCTGGACAGCCTAAACCTCGGCACGTTACGGACCGCCTGCGCGTGGAAGAGCAGGATGAGATTGCAACCGTCTCCGTCACCTCCGGGAGTCCATATGGCTGAGCCGAAGAATGTCCCAAATAAAACATCAGGCTCCATTCAGAAGCCGTCCCTACTTCCTAGAATGCTGGTTGTGCTGCAAACCTACCTGCAGTGTGTTTCCAATTTTATTTTTTGTGAGGGTGTAGGTTTTTGTTTCAGGTTTGGATTTTTTTACACACTGAGTTTTATTATGCACATTTTATTTGATCTACCTACCTCAAAGGCCTTTTTTAAAGAATTTCCGGACAGTATTTGCCAACTGTGTTAATAACTCTTATTTCTTTAAGCCTGGGTCATCTTCATGCCCAATTTTTGTAACGCGTTGTTTGAAGATGTTGCCGAAAATACGTTAAGAAATATAACCGTACGGCTCTTTTGAAACTTTTCGTTATTTTAATTCACTAGTTTTAATTGACGATGGCTTCATGATCAAAAGGAGTCTTTGTGGTTTTTATTGGTGCACCCACCGGTTTCTCGAATCTGTTGGGATTCAATATTAAGACTGAATCATTATCGCTATGGTTAGGAAGGGATGAAATTCGTGTCCTGGTGACAAACATTCCCTCTATCTGTCTCACAACCTTACATATATCGTGACCAAGGCCGAAGAATGCCTAAGAAGCAGGCTTACTAGTACCCTGGTGACGTCGTCAGCTTTGTCGCCAGAGGTAGCAGAGGGGTCACCTGGCGGAGCTGACAAACAGACTTCCCATTTACATTGGAGGTAACTCGTTTGTGCCAGACAAACATGCGTCACTTCACCTTTTGGATACTTCCTCGCTGATGTCTGCAAGAAATCCTTCAGTCATTTTCCCCAGTCTGTTAAACGTCAGAACAGTGTGGGTCCTCTGCGGTGATAATTCCCTCAACATATCCTTTGGTTTGTTGGCGACCGCATATAAGTTAAAGGCAAGTACCTCCGGCAACTAATGTTCCGGAAACACTTGCAGACTTTTGGCATAATACTGGAGTATGTCTCAGTTTTAGCCAGTCCTAAATGCTCCACGATGAAATAAACCCAGTCGGTTGCTGCAGATATCAGCAGCTCTGGCATAGAGCATAAGACCAAGTCGGTTAACCTCTAGCCATACACGGTAATGGGTAAATTCCAACGAGTGATCAAATCGACAAAAAAGAGAGGTATGGTCCGAGAACATCGCTGATACTTTTCCAAAAAAATAAAGAAGGCACTTTGTAGGAGGGGCGGGCCTAGTGAAGTTTACCGAGTTAACTGAATAATGCATACTGCACGTATTTGCACTTTTATTTGCTTAGTCGCATTGCGATTGGATTATCTCGCTCTAGACAGATCAGACTTTTCACCTTGCCTCTCGTTTCTGCACATGACGCGCGGCATGCAAAATATTTTAAATGCCTGGACCTTTTTAGTAGAAAGGCACCCATTTACATTTGGAAAGTGTTCAAGGTAACTGAATCAAATCAGGCATATGTCGCGATTCGCAAAACGTGAGAGGGTAATGGTGCATATTTGGAATTAGTTAAAAACGTTTGGTTTCGCTGTGAGTCAAATTTTTAAATGCAGCATTGATTTTTTAAGGCAAAACGTGGCATTTTTGGGTATGCACATTCGATTCGCACTTGAAGAATTCAGCAGATGAAAATGTATTATAATGAGATGCCTATCTATGTTTGTAAAAATGGAAATCAGTTCTTGACTATGCTTAACTTGATTTTGTAAAGCGAAATGTGAGAATTAATAAATAAATACCTTTTGAAAGTGGATTCAGAAATGGGAGTGCTGAAAAAGATAAGTGAAGTAGGGAGGGCCGTTTCTAGTTAATGAATCGTCGTCAGGCAGTTATACCTAAACTAGAGTTTGCAGGACATGGGTTTCGAATCCGCGTTCCTTGATTAGGGCCATTTTGTACGGCGCTCAACCAATGAGCATCATTACCTGTCATTATGGGGCTGCATACAGGGTATCTAGAGTGAAGTGCAAGGCACAATGGCAGGAATATGTCGCGTATCGGTACATTCGTTTTGTTCCATAATGGATTGAGTTCAATAATGCGTCTGCACAACCTTCTAGTTTCTCTCCTGCCAATTCGCATGCTTTTAAATGAGGAAATTCTTGTAACAACATTGCACGTCGTCTGTGTAGACCTCTCAGACAATGTGAATACTGAAGTTGAATCTATATTTCTAACTGATCTTTGATGATTATGCATTAATTTTTAAAAATGATTCCGACCCCCTGACGGTTTTGTGGGCAAGTTCTTCTTCTATATTTCATCATTTGAAAATAGAATAAAATTTCGTAAAATGACTGATTCCTACTTGCACGTTCCGAGTGTGCTAAAGATGATTGTTTTTTTGATATAAAAACTTTCCTATTTTGTTTTTTTTATGGTAAGGAGGAAGCATTTTAAGGCAATGGTAAAGCAATTGATACGTAGCTTCGGCTGAGTGACCAAAAGTTATCTATATTTAGAATGCTTTATTTCACTCGCAAATTTCGTAAGCGACATGTTTGCTGATTTTCTAAAAATGTATCTAAAAGCAATGTGTCAGCACCACAGAGAAGATTCTTAAATGAAAAACATGATGATATAGCATAAAGAAGATAATTTGTTTAACTTCCGTTATTTCCGCGATGATTCGCGTAATGAAAGCAACGAACATCCATCTTTGGATATCAAATATTCATACTCAGCATAGTGGTCGCCAAATTTCCCTTTATGATCATTAATTGTCGTGTTCTGTCAGAATATTGTAATGGCTGGTCACCTCATCAAAGCTGTACATTGTAAGAGTTAGTCCCATTTTGGGTTTTGAATCAGATAACGTTGAAAAAGGAACAGGAAAGATTTCAGAGGGTGGCCTCCAGGTTACACTGCCAAATTGAGTGTTAGCCAAAGCAACAACCGGACACATTTTTATGTCAGAATTAGAGTAGACTGAAAATCGATCAATTTACCTGAGGCGTTTTTTTTTATCAACAACGTGCTAATGTGCGGAATAAATCAGGCAATTTTAGCACAACTGATTAAAGCCGTGTCAATAAAATATTTTCAGTTTATACAAAGTTCCATACTGGCAATACCAACAGACTAAGATGTTCCCCATCTAGAACAGGAGTGTGACAAGGAAATGTGTAGCATACCTTTTCACCGCTGAGGTATCTCTCATCTAGGACTTTCCATAGGAAAATTATTGCATCGAGGTCGACAGTTTTTTAAAACATTAATGAGCTGGAGGGCTTAACTGAAGGTGTTAATGCTCGAAAAAGAATCATCATCATACTTTGAATTGTTCCTCATTTCTAGTTCAATATACTCGCGAGTACACCGTAAACCGCAGACATGTTTCTGACTTTACTAATATATCGGACTTGCGTAGGCTCTTGGTAAGAACAAGGAGTTCGTTAAATGACTATTTATGATCCTTTTAAGTCTTATAAGCGTGCCTGTGTACTTTTGACCTTAGTGTGTCCAACCTAACTACAGCGGTAAAGGCAGTCGCCAAACTGTTAGGCAACCCAAATTTTCGCTCGTAAAAGGCGTTTGCACATGATCCTCTGGCATAAGGCGAACTCGGTATGTGCGTTCACACCTGCCATGTCACGTAACAGTGATGAAGCAGAGATATTAATAATGGTCGGACTTCTCTTTCCCCCTTCCCCTCCATCAGCGCCGGATAGGATAAGACTGTAACCCCTAACTTCTGAATACTCTCCCTTCATCCTTACTCCTTATTGGAAGTTAACCTTTTTCTACGCTACCCTCCCATATATTACTGTAAAGGCCTGGTGATGAATAATCGAAAGTGTACGTTCGCTGAACTTCACTTGTTAGATGCTTACACAGGTATCGTAGCTAAAAGTAATTAATCCTCCACACTTTCATATGCGAATTCACATTCAAAGGACAATCTGACGAGCATACATTTGTTTTCGATAACTTATCGTCAAGTCTTTACATTTATCTCACTGTGTAGCTTGGTCAAATATGCGGTTAGGTAGAACAAATTATACGGTTGTCAGGGTGGAGAAGGGGGTTGGGGAAGAAACCGAATTGCGGTCCGTCTTCTGAGGGATGGAGGCAACCGGGACAGTTAATTGGTTGCGGGCGGCTGCTCTGGTGGCTTTCGGTCATGGTAATTGCAGCGCATTCGCTAATGTCTCCGAAAAAGTGTCCCAAGACGCTTTTGAATAATTCCAAGATACTTTCCGGTAAACCCTCATGCACTTGACAGGATTAGCACTAGCAACTCGGAGTTGATTATTCTTATGGTAGTGTACAGTACTGTAATTTATGAAGAGATGCCGATATGAAAGCTAACTAATAAAAGCTCATAAAAAACGTACACCCCGAGGTTTGCATTCTGCGTAAATCAATCTTTTGCAGTCGTTGGATTAAGTTTAATGTAAACGTTTAGGATTTCTTACTATTGAGCGAAAAAACGAATGCTGGATTTTGTAGACTTAAAAATGTTAATAAGAGGTCCTTATTCAACTCAAATCATAAGACTGATTCACATACAATATAATCTTAAGGCCATTCGTTAACAGCAGGCCTGTGATATGTTGCAAAATATTCTTCCGGGCACTCAGAAAATGCCTGTCCATTAAACTGTTGCTGCAAACGTCACGCGCATATTTCTAGTGACTTTTGGTTTCTGGATAAGCTCAGTTACATGTTATTAAAAACATGCACAAGACCATTTATTTTTGTATCCAGTTAATGTGAAAATAAATCCGAATTAAATTTAGTTTATGAAAGAACTTTTTGGTTTTTAAAAAAATCCTGGTTTTACGAAACTTTTGGGAAGATGTTGGCAGATGCCGCTTTTGGAAAGAACAATTTGATCGATTTTATTTGCGTTGACAGGTTCCTGCCTAATACTAGCGGATAGATGTTTTAAACCTGAAGCGCGAATACAACGGCATGCTGGGTTTAATAAACGACATGCATAGCAGTTTCGAAATGAATAGGCTACCATGCATCTGGTGCAGCATTTAAATGAGAGTTATTTCCTAAATTAGCGACTATAAGCATGACATTTCCGTGCATTTTATGCTAATTGTAGCTTGTTTACAGTACCAAAAAAGTCAGAAACCCCATTTCGTGTGTTGTTTTATGCTTGATGATGAATAAGTGTGCAATTCGCGAATGTTTCATACCAGAACAATTATCCATTTTACACCGATGTCACAGCAACAGTATTCTACCGAAAGGCTGTGCGGGTGAACCGGCAATGAAATCATCCCAGGGCTTTCGAGCCGCTTTCCGCTATGGGCTATCAAATTCTTTGAGCCTGTATAACAGATGCGCATTATCGAACTCGTAAATTCAAAAAGAAGAAAGAAAAACACATGCAATTTTGCAAGGACCGTATGGACCTTATATTGCCCGCTGCAATGCCCCACCCGTGAAATTATTGTTACCACAAGTTCGGTTTTATTGCAGCAGGCTAAGTTGATAGTGGAAGCCCTGGCCGCTACGACCTTCTGACCCATTTCAATAGAAGGAGAAAAGAAGTGGGACGCCACTTGGGAGGATAGATTATTCTGTACAGAACTATCGCAGAAGGGGTTGGAGGAAGTTGGCTGTCAGTCGAGGGCACATCCAGCCGCCACTTCTGCGACGTCTCCAAGTGCGTGTGAGACTCTGCGGTCACATGGGCACAGCGTTGGGTCACTACATTATTACACGTGTCTGGGGTTTCTGGCTTTCTCGGTGCTGTGCGTAACCTTCAGTTACTTATAATATGATTGGATAGTATCGACACAAAAAAAAAGATATATACCTATGGACTAGTATGCGGGTAAGCTCTTCCTGGTCAATTTAAAGATGCCTTTTTAGGGTGAGTGCTCTGGTGTTTATCAAGGGAACTGGTAATAATGTTCACGGTAATTAAGCCAAAAATATTGTAGCCGACGCGCAACAATGCCATCCATTCCCGGCGTCCTTGTTTAATGCTCAAGATTGCACAACGCCGCAGCGAGTGGCGTCCAACTCACTGACCTCCCGACACTTGACTGACTTCCACTCGCAATTTCTAGTGCGTTCAGATAGTCCTGGATGCCCAAGTGCCTCTTGAACATCCCTTCCCTCGGCCGACCGCAGTATGGGCCACTAGACATGATACACTCGGGTAATGCAAAATACACCCATTGTGCACAATTAATCCCTAATTCTGGTGCTTTCTTCCTTTAACTTACAAAGGGGATTGACTTGATGATTGTAGTGCGCTGCTTAGACACTACAACATCACTTTGGTAAATCTCTATTACTGAAAATAGATTTCACAATTACCGACAACGTTTCACGAGTTTGGCTACCTATCATAAGAAGAAAAACAGTTTTCACGCGAGGCTAGACAATTCATAGTTATTTTTAAAAAATACATAAATCATTTGGTATCGGGAGAATTTTAGCGTCTAGACCTGCCATTTGGTTCGTTTGCTCGGTTTAATCTAGACATTCGTTTGCAAGCTTTCTAAAGTGAAACAAGGAACAGCCGTATTTCAGGATGCAAACAGATTTTATCAACACCGCCGTTATTATTTAACGTTGTTTTTGGGCAAACAACGCGATAACCATAGGTCGCATAACGGAATACTTACCCACTTGCCAAACAAGCTTGAATCAAAACGGTATATTGTTCTGCTGGTGACGGTGAATGTGCCAAAACCATACTCTGTAATCTGCCTTTGGGAATAATCCTCACATCTTGCCTGTAAGGTAATCAAATTCCAATAAAAGGCAAAAAACCAACAGGCTATAATAATAATCAATGCCTTGCTCAGTTTTCAAAACTATGGTGAATTTTCTTTACTATATATATATATATATATATACGTAAGTATTGGAAAGTGTCATACAGCAGCAGAAACATCGGCGAAACACGTGTCTGGGCTTTTAGCTAGTATCTATGTCAGAAGTACGGTATAACGTCTTTGCTATATAAGATTCATACTACTTGTAGTACTACTTGTTTGTAGAATGGGCATTTCGCGGTTATTCCACAGTGGTTGATTGTCTTCGACCCAAATGTTCATTGAAATTTCGGGTCTGACCCTAAAAAGTCATGTCCGAATCACCTGACTCCATCTCCTGCACTAAATAATTTAAGAAATTATTTACCCGATTATTCTCTGGAGTCCATATACCAGAAACCGTATAGAGAACGCTGGGGGACCCACTGAGGAGCCGAACCCCTCGTTGCTGTGTCACACAGCAGCAGAAATATCGGCGAAACACGTGTCTGGGCTTTTAGCTAGTAGCTGTCAGAAGTACGGTATAACGTCTTTGCCATATAAGATTCATACTACTTGTAGTACTACGTGTTTGTAGAATGGTATTACGCGGTTATTCCACAGTGGTTGATTGTCTTCGACCCAAATGTTCATTGAAATTTCGGGTCTGACCCTAAAAAGTCATGTCCGAATCACCTGACTCCATCTCCTGCACTAAATAATTTAAGAAATTATTTACCCGATTATTCTCTGGAGTCCATATACCAGAAACCGTATAGAGAACGCTGGGGGACCCACTGAGGAGCCGAACCCCTCGTTGCTGTGTCACACAGCAGCAGAAATATCGGCGAAACACGTGTCTGGGCTTTTAGCTAGTATCTTTGTCGGAAGTACGGTATAATATATGTATATAAGACATTGTATCATTTTAATTTTGACAGAAGTTATGTTCTTAATTGGAGTAACTACCAGAAAACATGCAGAGAATGCTTGGCGATCCATTGACGAACCGCACCGCTCGCAACTCTGTTTAAACGCCGCAGAATACCCGCAAAACACTTGTCTGGGCTTGTAGCTAGTAACTTGGCTGCCAGTATGTAAAATAATTCCCAAGATAGACGAACATTGAATGAGAGACCCTTACTTGTTCTTCACCTTCGCTTTTCCGTCGGGCAGCCACATTCATTAGCAAAAGACGTCACTTAAACGTCAAACGAAAAAGTATCCTTAATTGGACACGATATCTCTCTTTGCAAGATGCATCTCAGGAGCTGCACAGGGCAACGTTACCGTCAAAATGAGCAATGATTGGCCAACACTTTTTTATGATTCAGATGTGAACAACTGCATAGATAAAACAAAAAAATAAATCACCAAGGTTTTTGTCCACCGGAGTGTTCGTGCATAATAGCATTCTGGTTTTGCTTCAGCGTCTTTCTACCCACTAGAATTGCGTAAGCGCAGAAAATAACCAAGCATATGCAACATTTATAACTTACATGTAGATTTTCAAATGTAAAACAGTTTTTCTGTTGTATTTATTAAAGAACTCTTGAACATCGTAGATGATGCTCAGCTTATTGTTTATAAGGCTTATCGCCTGAAAAAGGAACATTTTTGTATTTTCCGAGAATGCCTGCTATTTTCTGTATATTTTGTAGAAGATTCCTGATTTAACTTTTTGCTAATATTAACAAGGTACATCCTACAAAATGAATTGCACAAAAAGTTGTTTAACCAATGCTAAGCATCCCTTTAATAGATCTCTTGCATTATACAAAACTGCAACAAGTTTTGATTTAATTATGTAAATTTAGAGCAATACTAAGAAAATTGATTAAAGTACGTAATAAAAATTATTGCGCGCGTAGGTACGTTCCGGATAGCCTTTGCAAAAGAGGAAAAGAGATCGCTTAAACAAGAGATTCATTAGCCTGATTTTGCAGATTCTAAGAGAATCCTGGTAAAGTTCTTGTCCCAGCGATCACCAAAATTCATGAACCGACAACATTCAAATAATTAAAAAAGCCTCTTTTGGGTAGAAAATGTATTACGGACGTACATTCGCATGAAGTATGTATCAACAGTAACAGGCCTCCCGGTAAATGTTATGGGATTTCTAACGACAAGAGAATGAATAGAAAATTGCAAAGTACCAAAATAATCATGTACTTCTTGTTGTCATTAAATCAGATGGCTAAAATAGCACTAATTAAATTTTGGAATGCGTTCGTTCAGAACGAAAGTCCTAAGAGGTTTCGGTGATAAGCATTGTCAACATATCAAGTAAGCAATATCTTTCAGTAAAAGCATACCACAAATTTGGTTCATTTTTTTATTTTTCCACCCAGTAGAATGTTTTCTGAGTTAGAAACAGTTTCTGTACTATTTTAAGCTTTTAATATCGTATGGAAATTAATCGCAAGCTCGGAAGAAGATGATGGGATCGCCAAAATAAGAAGTTTATTGGCCATATGTTTCTGATTCTCACCCTAACCCACGATTAGGGTATGTCGCAACAAATGTTAATAGAGGCAAATTAAGTGCAGTAGTTATAAGACACAGTCTTCAACCCACCACATACTTGCAATAGTTATTAGAATTCGCATTCATCGCTGGAAGTCGTATTTTGTGCGACGAATGTTTGTCTGGGCGTCCCTAGGTCGTTAATATCAGTGAATTCCTGACTGCTGTTGATTCTTGGCGTGGTGAATATGCGGTGACTTGACTCGCTTTTGGCCACTCTTACTTTTTCCGCATGCCTAATTATTTTGACAAGGCAAAACCGAAACACCGAATATGGAAGCGGCTGATCATTTTGCATGTTAATTGATTGCGCACCGACGACTCTAGCAGCTCCCGGCACACGTGGTTGTCAACTCCTGCGAGAAGTTCTTCTTTGTCAAACTTGAAGGTGTGGCCGTTGAAAGAGCCGTGATCTGAGAGTTGCAGTCATTTCTCCTTAATCCTGCTGCGCTTGCTCTATTCTCGGCCATTCGCATTCGAAGAAGTCTCACAGTTTCTCCGACGTATTTGCGCTTTCCGCCACTGCACCAGATCTGGTAAATGACTCCGGATATTTCCTGCCCTCGAAGGGGGATATTTCAGCCTCAGGAGCTGGCACCAGTTGGTTGCCTTCGGTCTGTGTGTCACTCAAACTCTGAGTTGCTTAAGACGGTGACTGACGTCTTCTGAGATGCTCTTTACCTATGCAGCGCTCATATAAAGTTGGTGTTTGTTGTTGAAGATTAGTGGTTGCTTGGTATTAGTCGGCTTCCTGAATTTATTTTTGTCACCGCAATCTTGTGATGGACGAGGTAATGAAGCAAGGTGGGCTGGATGTTTTTTCCCTTCTTTATTGTGAAGCTTATGTTCATAATGACGACCTCGAAATGTTTTTTTTCAATTCCGGCACCTGCATCCGTTCCATAATTTAGGTCTACGTTGTCTAAAGACCAGCGACAAGCTAATGTAGGACCGCTTCTCTATGAGTCCCGAAATTTTGAACTCATTGACGAACGTTTCAACTGCTCGTTGACAGTTTTTTTTCAAACTAGAACTACCTCTTGGGACGGACCGTCACGATTTGGAGGAGTTAGGCATGTCCGAGGGGATTTTCCGTTTCATCTTATAATACGGTACGAAAAATTCCAGGGTTCTGACTGACAGATCCTGTGGAAAAGTAGTAAACAGAGACATGAGATCAAAAAGATTATTCGAGGTTGTTTGGCAAGAAGACGTACCCCTTAAAGTTTCTCCAAAACTCTGTTGAAGAACTGACTGTGATGTCTGCATTAGCGTTTAGAAATTTAAAAAAGTCGAAGCAACCACTTTCTCGGGTCATATTTTAGAGTGCCTTCCCGGAAATACTATTACGATGGAGTACAAAGAAAATGTTCAGCTAGCTTTCCGTGATATCCTTGTCTGCCGCAAGGATTGTTTTAGAGGTCGCATAAAGACCAGAGGCAACCATCGTGCGCCAGGTCATTAGGCCAAAAGACTTAATGCTCCGGTAGAAAAATTTCGGAGTAGTTTACGAGACATAATGCAGTTACAGACAAAGCAACTAGTGTTGACAAATCCGGATATAACACCGAAAGCCACTGGCCAAACATGCAGCTGCACTGGGGAGACATGACACTAACTTTCCGGTCGTGGATCAATCGACGTGACACGGCTACTACTTCATGTCTGACGGTATTGAAACTCTCGCATGCGATGACAAACGCGTGAACGGGAACTGGTCGAGTCGTGGCTCGTCAGCCCGCATTCAGGTAACAAGCACAAGAATCTCCCACTTCCATATTCTGTGCTGTCACAAACCAAATGGCCGGATACTCGTAATGCCAACAATCAACAAGGGTGATGAAATCATGGCTATTAGCGAGATGGGGACAACCCCACAAACAATCACTGCATCAAATTCTACCACCAAAGATCAATGAACGTGCTTTGGCAACTGCCCCTGGTAAAAACTGCGCTTCTTCTGCCGCTATTACCTGTTTCTGCAACCTTTTTTTATGATGGGTGAGAGTGATAATTCAAAACATCAGGCCAATAAAGTTCTTATGCCTGCGATCACATCTCTTTCTTCTGAGCTGCCCCCTGCAACTCACCACTCCTCATATATCGAAAAAGTTGACAGCCACAACTAGCGGCAACTATCGTTTGGATATGGTTGCGCAGGGCTCGGAGTTAAGGCCTATCTGCTGCGTGACATGAGCCTCAACATACACTCGACCAATCCGGCTTCATTAACAAGGCAACACCGGCATGCTTAGCACAAGCTGCACATATGAGAACTCCACAATTTGCAGCTACACCAACTACCCATCCTCCAGGGCAACCAACACTAGCAGCACAGCCACCGAAATCGACGATGCAGCAACCAACGTTTCCTGCCCACATTGCCACCGCACAAGCTTACCACGCATCTGCCTAGTTGATCACTTACGAATCGCCCGTCGCACTGGAGACTGATTAACCAGTGACAGTAGCACTCTCTCCTCCTCCCCCACCTGCAGCCCGAGTGTCACAGTCAGAGCTGCAAGAAGACCGGAGATGCGGCGAGAGAGCACAGGTGGACTGGCACGGACCCGTACGCCGCCCTAGCGCGTACACCTGGAGCGTGCCACCCCATGGGCGTGCCACCACACACACACACACACACACACACACGATAGTCCGACCGTCGATTTTGACGATGTCCACCGTATGCTCCACACCAGGTGGTGCAGGGACAGTGATTTGCGCGTGAATTAGTTTTAAGTAATAGTAGCCTTGCGCTGCAGCTACCACACTGTCTCCTCATCCTCCACCTGAACCCGGTGTAGAGACAGAGTCAAGGAAACCGGAGATGGGAGAGGGCGCAGGTGGCTGGTGCGGCCGAGGCCGCCCCTTGGTGTACCACCACACCTGACTCGGATCCCACGGAGTGGGATTGCCATAAAGGCCACATTAAGAAGGAGCCATTGCAGCCTGACTCTCAGTCCGCCAGTCAGCCACTCCACACAAAACACACATTGGGCTGACCACGCGGTCCGAGTTATCCCGTCAGTTGGCAACCTTCAAGCCAGGGCTTTTAGTGCACCGTGATAGTTTCAAGCGCGTCAGATTGTTTATAGTGAGGAAAATGCGCTGAGCTGTTGACCTCACTCTCTCCCCCACCCCACAATCAGACCACCATCCGAGCCAGTCAGTTTTCTGAGGTGGGAGTGGCCGCATTCGCTGACGGGTGGGCGTACCTCTCTTCGCGCGTCACAGCATGGCCTGGCCCCCATAAAGCACACAGCAGGATTCACTTACTCAGGGAATATGGAGGAGCCATCGCCGTCTTACTCCTAGTCCACTGGTCAGCCACTCGACACACACAGCACATACATTGGGCCGACGGCGTGGTCTGGTGTAAGCGTCAGATTGGCAGCCTTCCAAGCCATGGGTCTAGGAAACCGTGATTTAATCAGGTACGTTATGATCATTGTGAGGGTGTTGTCAATGTATTAGTGTAGCTGGTGTGCGCTGATGTTGCTTAGGCTCAGGTGGTTTACCGCAGGTTGTCGTGGAGGCGCATATGTCCTAATAGGCCCATGCGGTGTGTAAATGTGCGGGAGCAGTGAGGGCAGTGTAGGCGGGCGCGTCGACTGTATGTCGGAGTCCCAGGCACTGGTTCACCAGCCTCCGTGCGATGGATGCGCAGGGGCTTGACCAGGCCGATGCGTGAGCTGAAGTTGCGGGCGCATTGTGGGCAGGAGAAATTGGTAGAGGCTGGGGGATGTCATTCATGGTAGTGGCGGTAAGAATGGCAGGAGCGGAGGGTGTGCAAGATGTATTGGTGTTGTCGGCATTGCGGTGAATTCCGCTGTCATGGATGCGCTTGTGACCGAATAGGCCCATGCGATGAGTGAATGCACGAGGACAGTGAGAACAGTGTAGGCGGTGATCTCTGCTGTGTGTTGGTGCTCCAGGCACTGGTTCACCAGTCTCTGTACGATGAATTCGCAAGTGACCGACCAGACCGATGCGTGAGGTGAATGTGCGGTCGCATTGAGGACAGTTTAGGAGAGAGTCCCCATCGCTGATGGTGGTGGTAGTGAAGGCGAAGGCGGTGGTTGTTGCGGTGGTGGGGGTAACAGGCGATGAGTAGAGGGACTTTGGAGCTCCGTTGCGTTGCCTCATCGTCAATTATCGTGTTGCGTGACACCGTGCTTACCAGATAAGCAAAGGTTTTCACATTTTTGATTTGAGCGCCACTAACCTTGATTCGGCGAGCATTGTATTCTGCGCCGGGTTGCGGATGGTGCAGGGCCACCGTTTCGGCTGTATTGATTGTTAATCTGAAATTGGCACAGACTGCGACGATGCAGTTCATGCTCCTTTGCATGTACTCCTCCGTCACGGTTTTTAAGGGCACAGTCATCCGCAAAGAGCAAGGCATGGACTGCGCTGACTATTGGTAAGCTGCCCATCAGTTCTGTAGGCGATGCAGACCCCAGGGAGCTCATCACGTTAGGCGTTCATCAGCATGGCAGAGAATATGCGACTGAAGTGGGTGTGGGCCAGCACGCAGCCCTGCTTCCCTCTGTCGGTCATTCCAAATGCTTTGGATACCGTCCCACTTTCAGTGACTTAGGCCATCATCACGTCGTGAAGCTGACGCACCATTTGCGTGAACCGCTCAGGACAGCCGAATGTCTGCACGACTTTCCACAGTCTATCGCAATTCACCATGTCAAAGGCTTTCGTCAGGTCCACGAAGGTAGTTTAAAGGTGAGTTCGTATCTCCTGGCACTTCTCTAGTAGCTAGCGAGCGTCGAAAATCATGTCGGTTGTTTCGTCGGTTGGCCGTCGGAAACTACATTGGCATTGCGGGAGTAGTCCCTGTCCTAGGTGGCCGTGCAGACGATTAAGAAGGATGCGAACGAAAATTTTCCCGGCGATGTTGAGCAGCGAGATGCCTCTGTTGTTAACACATAATTTACAGTTTCCCTTCCACTTTTAGAGATAGACGACAGTTGCGTCTTTGAAATCCTGAGGAACTTGCCCTTGGCGCCACATCTCCTAGAAAATGGCTGTGAGTTCCGCCATCAGCCGGGGCCCGCCATGCTGATAGACTTCTAGCGGGGATGCGTCGGATCCCGGTTCTTTCCTGCTGGAAAATAGGTTGCTCCGATGGTTCCGATGGTTTCTGGTAGGGAAGGCGGCAGATCCAGGTCATTGTTCGTGTCCACTTGGGGGAGTCAGTCAATGGCAGCATTGGAGATGGCTCATGACCAATTGAGGACACTTCTGAAGTGCTCAGCCCAGAGCTTAAAAATTTGGGATTTCTCTTTCAACAGTGTTGTCGTGCGGTTCCCTTGCTGCAAGGGCCATAGATGGCCTTGATGGCTTTCATTTGTGGTCCGCAACCGTGCGGATCATCCAGGCATCCTGCATCTCCCGCAGCAAGGCGGCGGCATCTGTAGAAGGCTACTTTTGTGGCGTCAGTCCGAAGGTCCATATAGGCTTTGTGTAGTTCATTCTTCTCCGCGAGTAAATTGTTGATGTCGGCGTCATTGTCGTCTAACCAGTCCTGGTGTTAACGGCGTGCGCGTCCGAGGACTTCGAGGGCGGTGGACTTGATGACATTTCGCAGTTGACACCATCGTGTCTCAACGGTAGCATTATCATCCGGAGCATGCAGGTCCTCCAGTTTCTCGGTTATTTGGTTGCTGAAATCAAAACAGTGAGCAGGCCAATTAAACAAAAGAGTATTTAACTTACCTGGCAGAACCATCGTCGGGGTTGAAGTCGGGGCTTCATCCTGGAGATCACGAGGCGGTGATGCGTCTAACCATCGGCATCACCAATCGCCTTGGTTACCAGCACGTCTTGTCGATCTAACCTCCCGATCAGATCATAGTCCCGAAGCTACCAGCGCCGCGACCGAGGGTGCATCCACATGGCCTTCTCCCGCGTCGGAAGGTGGAAGAAGGTGTTGGTCAGCAGGAGACGGTGTTCTGCACACGCTCGCAGAAGAAGGAGGCCATTTTCGTTACAGCTACCAAGACCTTGGGGACTCAGCACTCCCTGCCAGACAGCATGGTCTGTCCCGACGCGGGCGTTGAAATCACCAATGACAAGTAAATTGTCCGCCTTTGACACATTTGCCAGGAGGGCTGCAGGTCGTCGTAGAATTTGTCCAACACCGCATCAGAGCTCGTCATTGGGGTGGGGGGCGTAGGCGCTGATGATGGTGGCGAGCTGGTCTCCCCGAAGAGGGAGGCGGAGGCTCATCAGGCGATCATTGATACCCTGTGGCAGACAGGGCAGACGTCCCACGATGTCGTTCCGGATGGCAAAGGCAACACCAGCGTTGCGTCGCTCTGCCTTAGGCCGGCCACTCCAGAAAAAGGTGTAGCTGGCACCCACCTCCTCCAGCTGACCCTGCTCAGAGAATCGGGTCTCGCTCAGAGCAGCAGTGTCCAACTTGTAGTGCACCAGTTCCCATGTGACAAGCGCCATCCTCCGTTCCGGCTGGCTGCTCCACGGATTGTCAAAAAGGGAACAGACATCCTAGGCTGCTAGTTTGAGCGGACTCACCTGAGCAGCCCAGAGAGTGTGGCATGGGGATTGGGGACGGGAGGTATTGTTGTTAGTTTGGAGTTTAACGACCTAATATTTTGCAAGCTGCGAGCCGCGGCTGGTTGCAGAAGATGTAATACCCAGCAATTTGTTTAGGACACCTTTTCTAGCCCCTTCCTACGTGAGGAGAAAAACAGTGCTGTCCCTAAATAGGGCTGCTTGGAAACCCCAGACGGCTGCCTGTAGTCCACCCTTGGTCGCGGTTTTGTTTTAGTGGGAGAGTGACTCAAGTTAGCCTGGACCGGCAACGGCGTTGCTGTTGCACCCACCGTAGGACTTTTTAAGAGGGGGGACGTGGGAAGTTTGGGAGTCAGACCTACCGGGTGTGGAGGCACACACAACACCGGAGACCCTCACCTGGTTTAGCTCGCAGCTCAAGGCGGTTACGGGGTCATGGCTGCACCGCAAAGCCCATGTTCGAGGCGCCACAGATGTGAGTTAGGTACCAGTTAGAAGCATTCGTAAGAGCATTCGTCACATACACGAGACAAATAGAGCCACCTAATTTCCACCTGTGTGGTGCCTCCTCTAAGAAGTACCCCGACGCCCCACATACACGTCAGTTCGACCGTCTTTATCCGACGATATCCACCGTAAGCTCCACAGAAGAGAAGTGCAGGGACGATGACTTGTGTGCAAAATAGTTTCCCAGGGTAGTTGACATACACTTCATCTACCGCAGACTCTTTTCTCTTACTGACTTGTGCCCGATGTCAGACATTGTCAAGAAAACCGGAGGCGTGGGTCGGGCGCAGGTGAATCATATCCCACCATAGCCATAAATGACAGCAGTGGATGGAGTGGCATGAGCCGGCACGTACGCGTGACCATGTTTGACACGCACAAACCCCATATTTAGCATTTTTATGGGAACGCATCCCAAATTATAATAACGCCTGCCTTACCCTAATTTGATCCCCGTGTTGGTACAGCGCATCCACCCCGCAGCCCGGTAAGGAGACACACAGCAAGATCACACACCGCAGGCATGAACTAGGTACCACCCACGTAAGTGGGAAGTGAGTTCTTCCTATCCTGTTAAATCTAACTCGTCTCTTACATATGTGATCCGAGCAGCTTACCCATTAGGTGAAGTCCTAGTTTTCGTGTGCGTGTTGAAGATCGAATCCTGTGCTTTGCACGCGCCGGCGGGCTGTTCTGGGCTCCTTCAGCACATTTATCTCAATCTCAGCGTCAGTAGGTTAACAGATTGGGAAAATCGGAAGGTGTATGGAAAAGGGCAGAGAGAGCGATGTCAAACTTCAGCACATACTCCACACTATGGCAAACTTTACTCACGTGATCATGTCGCTGTTTGGAAGGCTCCCAACTGGCGGTTCAACACAGACCAGTGTGTGTTTTTGTGGAATGGCATACTGGTGGACTGGGAGTCAGATTTCGATGACTCCTTCTGTATTTGGCCCCTATGGCATTCCAACTCAGTGTGATCCGAGTTGCCTATCACCTTTGTGTAAAAGGTTGGTGTGTTTTGTGTGTTTTGTGACCCAGGCTAACATAAATGCTCGGTTTGTCTTTGTTTGGACGCGGGCGATTGACTTGGGGGCTGCGAAAAAGGTTATGGTGTCTTTTGAAGGTGTGGGCATCCACTTGCAATAATTCAGCGCCCCGTCACACAGCCACCATATTTTCTTGTATGCGCGATCAGAGCATATGCTCAGTCCGACCTTGGGAATTACAAAGAGAGTTGGCTCGGGATGCACTACAACATACTCGGTTGTGCAATGGGGCTTGATTGTTCCTTTATTTTCATCGTCATGCCAAGAATGGTAGCGTAGAGACGGTTTGCAATACCGACACCTAGTAGAGGCATTGGGTTTCGCGCGTTTTTTCCTCCGGGCTGCGGTTGCAAAATTACACTCGTGACCCGTTTCGTAGGTGTGGGCAGCCACTTATGACAATACGCCACCGCTTTTTACAGCCAGCATATGTTCGCGCGTGCGCGAAACAGCATGCCTTCTCTATGACCGGATTAGTTACAAAGACCCTTTTTGGCATGGAATGCAGTGCACTAAACCCGACTGCTTGCTAGGAATTTTGATCGGCACCTGACCCTTCTGCGTGTGGTAGCTTTCAGTCTTTGTGCAATTCTGACACGTAGACCCACAGCAATGTGGCCGGTGGCCTCTGAGATTTCTTTGATGCATGGCAGTGCATGCCATATAGTAGAGTTTGGTTTTGGTTGGGTCCTCTCGGGCGAACACGCAGGCATTGACTTATGATCGCCTTTGCATAGCCGTACCGCATAACTTGGCTGTGGAGGTATCGGGCTTCACGCGGTTTTCCTCCGGGCTGTGGTAGTGTGTCTGGACCCCTGTAAAGAGTGTTATTCTAAAGCTTCGTTTGTGACCATTGGATAATTGTTCTGGGAACCGAGATGTTTCATAGCGTTCGTTGCCGTCCTACAAGTCACCTTCTGCGTTATGACCGCCTGACGACCACACCAAGGTCGGGCATCTGTTTTTCCTGTTTGGTTTTCCTCGTACATTGTATATCAAGGAAGATTGTGATGAGCAGGCTAAGAAAATTCTGCAGCGTTTTTCCTGATGATATCAAACGTGTTGCCAACTTAACGGTGCCAAACATTCGGCACATCATGGATGCAGGGCGTGTTTTCTAGGTAACCTAGGACCAGTTCTGCCATTTAATCGGAAACCGGGATCCAATTGCAGTTCGATTAATGGAATCATAGGTTTCTTTCACATAGGTGAAGTAAGCTATTTGTAAAAATTCTGAAAGTCTCATTAAATGCTCAATTTTGAGTGGGCACAAGGTTTCCTCTTATGTCTTTCAAATCCTTCGCAAGTCCTTATGCACCGAATTTGGTGGATGTTATGTCTAAACAGATGTCACGCCGAAAGATGCAATTATTTGGTTGGCTGTATCCTCCGACCTCAGAGTTCTTAGTGAAATTGAGAGTTTGCTCTGGCTGCAGCAATCGAATTCCCTTAGAAGAAAGTCAGCATTAAGTACATTCACTGCGTGAACTTATACTTAGGATTGCTTTTACGGCAGCAGTTGGCCTTAGTCAGACGTTAAGCTTCTAAATTTTGGGAGGCCATAGAATCAAGCCCGGACGGCATCAATTGCTTCCAATTGGTGACATTACTCCTCCGTAATCAAATTAGCTGCCAGTATTGTCTACTTAAGTTATTCAAATATTTTTTTGGCTTGCAAACTAAAACTTGTTTTCCAAATACTCTGCCATCAAAAGCAGTTTTATATTTTTTATTTTAGTGATCTCGGTTCATCACAAACGTTCCTATTCACATAGTGCGGCCAGAAGAATAATTGTGCCATCCTTTCAGGGCTGATTTTGACTAGATTTGCTAAATAGAATGAGTTAGTCTGTGCGTTATCAACAAGGAAGTAGCAAGTTCTCGAATTGATCTTCAACCGTGCTTGATTGTGTCAGTTGTCAGCAGCATAACTTACAGGGTTACAGTGAAAGCGACCAGTTTCTCTGGTACCATCTAGGCACTCTATGTCCGTTGCTCGTTCCCGAAGTAATCAAATTTCTTTTTTTCAACTGAATGCACATATAGCTTTAATACGTATTTTACAGACTATGCCAAGGAAAGTTCAAAAGTGGGGTTAAACGACCCTTGTGTCGTTATTCATTTGTGGCCGTCTGAATGGTGCCACTCAGCAGCATAGTGTATATTTTTCTTACGTGTCCGATCAGAACGTACGTGCATGCCCACAGGTGGTGCTTTTATTGATGTCATCATGTGGCAGTCAATAGCTGCGGGTATTATCACCGAGAATGTGTTTTAAAAATAAGGCAAACGACAGGTTCATCAATCGTCTTTCAATTTTTACTACCTTATGCTTATGAAATTTACCTGACGTGATCATTTTGTTGATGTTTAGGTATATGGTAAGGTCATTAATCCTACTTGTTTATGGTAAAAGGCAACTAGGTTAAATAGCGAACGTTAACAGGAAATTTATATCTTATACTTCAAAAACGTTTTTATTGAGTGCGTTGATTAGGCATTAGTAAATTTATTGTGAACATAGCTGAGTCAGTCTTTTAAACATGTTACTCAGAAAAGCACACAAAGGAACCTGCTTCACAAGAAGCCAAAATTGCTACAGGGCCCATTGGACATTTTCAAGTCGTTTTGGTTTCAAAACTACAGCGTCTTTGTTGGACACGGTCTATTGATAACCACCAAAGCGCATCAAAATAGAGAGGACGTTTTTCAAGACATGGTTACAACTTATGCGATTTAGATGGTGGTTCCCGACATTTATTTTACTTTCAGCGGTTGGAGATAGGTAAATGAATTGGAATGGGAAATTCATCAACATAGGCTTTCTCAATAGGTTTAAAAAAACATTTACCTTTGATTTGTTAATGCACAGGTGTAAGAGAGCAGCTTTTGCATATATTACACAAGAGCCATTAAATCAATCTATATAAGTCACACGCGATTAAAATATTATGGCATAAGAAAGGATTATCTAGGTTTTTAATGCATTTGCAGTTACTGTCTACAGTCGCATTCATTAGATGGCAATGATACGAAATAAGCATGCCAATCCATTAGGTTATCTCAAAGGCTTGTTTGCTTAGAATGTGTAAGTCGATTTTTTCGTAAATGGTATTTTTCGAGATAACTCTGATTTAAGAGCTTGACCATAATTAAATTCACAATAGGCAACAAGTCAAATAAGTAGACGGAAAGTATGAATAGTCGACTACAGCGATAAAATCTCCAAAGCCTTCCAAAAACTATTTATTTTTATCTTGACAGAGGACAGCAGAGGTTCTATTTTAAATAATAACTGCAAGGTTTTGTGAAGTTTCTAAGCTGCAACTTAGCTGAGGAAAGTAGCTTTGCTAAAAATACTTATTAGTGATTGTTTAATCAAGGCTGTATTGACCTGCACTCAGCATGATCTTGTACTAATGCAAAACGTGACGGTAGGCTGAAGGACATCAAATTGTCATTTAAATTTAACCACATCTGTGGCTCTTTATAATAACGTGATGCAGAATTTTGTGGGCACTTTCTATGAAAGTAAATATTCTTAATGAGGCGGATCAATATTAATAAAGGATATTTCTTTTAAAATCATCATTTCACTATACGAGGATGGGTCCAATCATAAATCCTCTCTAACCTGACCATGAACAAACACATATCAAAGTTACAAAGGGCTTCAAAATGCGTCTTTCCCAAATTCCGTCTCATCAGTAGACTTCGTCTGCTCCAGTTACCTCCATAAAGTGCATTTTAGTTGAATGTACATACGTTTTATCTTGGGAACAAAGCTGTTTTTTGAACTCAACCCCGGTTTCTTTAGCGATGTGAATCAAATTTACATTTATTTCCATGTTATTTGCAGGGGATCATTTCGATGCTCCGAGTTACTAGCAAATTTTGACCGAAGTAACTTTATCTGCTTTCGATTTAGGAGCTGGAAACCATGCAATGTGCATAAAGATATCTGGTTTTCTGCATTTCCCGCTTTAACAAATGTAGTCCGCAAAACACCGCACTTTGCATTTTTTGCAAGATACTCATTTACGTCATCTCTACAGAAAACGTGTCTATATATAGGATAGACATTTTTCATATTTTGCTAGGACACTTCAGTGTTTGATTTTTATTAGGCGCCAACGTCGCAATAAATAACTGAAAGGATAATTTACTGAAATGATGTGTAAACTGGGGCACTGTAAAGTGTGAACCAGTGTTGAAAGTAGTCCAAAAACGTTGCCAACATATTTATTCGATGACATAGGCTTGGTGCACTATTAAAATATCCCATGATAAGTAACGGGCTCCAGTAATTTTTAAGAATTTACCATTAAGAATTTAGAAAGAAAATCAGGAAAAAATAAATATATCAGCAATTCTAGGACGTCTGAAAATTTATTCACTCCTCTAAACGTCCGATTATATCAAACTAACATTTAACGCATCCGACGTTATACATCAGCACATGATATGTCATTATAAGTTATTTTGGCGAATCGTACGATCATAGCCAAACGTTACATGATATCATTGTTAAATCATGCAGGTCTTAAAAAAACTGACAAAACATTAGTTTGTCATAATGTGGGTTTGTGCAATTGGTTTGTTAAATCCCACCTTCATTGAAGTACTGCATCCAGTAAAAATACAGTTTTTAATGCAACTTTTATCAAACAGTGCACTCATCATGTTTAGCATTTGCATTTACTAAAATAATTAAATTAAAATGGGCTCATGCGCTGAAAAAAGCTTTTGCATTTTTTTAAAATAAGATTTGGTAATAAAATGTCCAAAAAGGTCAATGGAAGTCGCCACAAACTTGTCTTTACCTCGAGCAATCAAACTAATGAATGAATGGTTATATTTTCAACCGATATCTTATAATCTTATTAGGAATAATCCCTATAGTTTTTAAATGTAATATCTAATAGTCACTATAATAACTCCTTAAAATATTTACGTTTATACGATATAGAAGAAAGTCTTCGCTCATAGAACACAATTTGCTCGCAAATTTTTAAATTCATCCCTTGTCTGTCTTTACATATTTAACAACTACGAACTTCAAAAGTTTCTGTTAAATTTGTTCACACATTTTTCAGTGACACTTTGCCCTAGCGTCCTGTGGCATAATAAACATATTGCTGCGCTTATAAACGGTAACACTGTGTATGCATGACAAATTTGTATGAAAAAAATATAAGACTATTCTGTATCCAACTGTTAATACAATAGACTGAACTCACCGTAATGTAAATGGATGCAAAGCCGAGTTGTCTTTGCCATGATTAGCTCATCAGATTAGCTGTCACATCATGAACTCCTGCACGTCAGGTGTTCTTAGTTATTTGTCTTTTGAAGGCCCTACTTTATATAATAGCTTTGCAGACCACGTTTAAACTTCCTCATAAATTAATCATTAGCTTGGAGTAAATCAGTCTATTTTAAGGCTTATAGGCGCAGAGGGAACGTTGATGTGAGTACTTGGGCCGACTTCTCTCAGCCCCAGTGAGATAACTGCGTAATATTCACTAAACGGCCAACAGGCGGCCAGTATTATATTAAGGGGTTACAGGTGGAACCGAAACTCACAGCACAGGTACGAGCTAAAAGCCTTTAGCTTGTTCCTATGCTGTGAGTGTAGTTCCACCTGTAACACCTAAAGCTTTCAGCAAGGAACTGGGCGCTGAGTCTATGCTCGCGCTAGAGCCTCAGAAATCCACCTTCGAATCGGCAACCAGTCATATCATGCTCCGACGACTAGCGTGGAGTGAGAATTTCATCAGAGGAAAGAGGTACAACGGGACGAGTAAGTCCCGGACCCGATCGGTGAGCGCCTGCTTACCATAGTTAAGTAAAAATCATGTTATTCCTGGCAGTCATATGCGTAAGCGAGACAAGAACAAGGCATCCGTCGGCAGAGGGGAGAAGCCCATGTGCCTCACGCGTTTGCATGCAGATTATGGAATGCGTCAGGGTAAACGCACTTGCATTCAATGATTTCGGCGAGAACTGTGGCTGCAAAATCTTTGCTTTCTTCTGTCGAACAGGTGTGTGAACCACTCTCGCAAACTTCCGTTTGTATTTTCTGGAGTCAGGCATTAAATTCAACCGAATTGTTCGTTGTATACGGGTGTCCACTGTCGTGGATGGTACTTTGTGCTTTATTCTCGTTTACTTGGAAACACAGTTGCAGATTTAATTGTGATTTGACAAATATATTACTCTAAGGTAGCAAAGAGTCACTTCAAATCTCTCTGAATCCTGTTAGCGTGCCCCATTTTATCAAACTTCTCAAATCAGTCTTATGTACTATTCATATTTCCATTGGTTTTACTTAACATTACTTTTGAGTAAACTAACGTGAAACAATATGTCAAGCACATACCGACTCTATTAGGTCTCTTACTACGAAACATGCTCTGCCAGGGTAAATATCCTTCGGTTGTTATGGGTAGGTGCTAAAAATTAAGTTTCAGAAAAACAATATCCGCACAACTTTTGGTGAATTTAGCAAGACCATCATGCTTCCGCAGACGAGAGGAGGTTTTAGCAGATAGATAGCAGGTTATACGTTTAGGGGACGAAATTTACGGGCAAAGGCGCTCTGATATACTTTTGGAAATGGCATAGCGTGCTTACGTTTTCTGGCGAAAAACTCTTTTACCTGCTTTCAACGTATATGTACATTGAAAAAACCTTAAATTAGCTGTTAAAATATAAATTTATAGGCAGTTGTAGGCCTGAAATGCAGAGATTGTTTTTAAAAACCAGTTCAATTATACTTCTCAGCAGGGCTAAGATGTAAAATAGCCTTAATTACTGGGCAAAAGAGCATCAAACGTTTTTTCCTTTCATACACTTTATGTTGCCAACTCGTTATATAAAACACTTTCATCATCGTATGATTAAAACTGCAATTACTTTTATTAAGTTCCTTTAAAAACTTCTGTCTGTAGATTTTGAAAGAGACTGAAACCAAAAGGGATTCTTTATATGACAGCAGAAACGGGCCAACAGCTGCGACTTACGAATTTCTCTTTACACAACTGACTACCTTCTATTGCCCTGGATGCTGAAACCGGAGTAGAAATCAGCATTTAAATTTCTGATCCACATTTTTAAAAATAACTACTGCAGTCGCCGTCAATTTTGGCGAGACATACCGTCTATCAAGACAGTCGGAGAAACCGTCAGTCGCCTTACTGAGTCACCTGGATTTGGGGTCGGACCTAGCTAGTGGACGACCATCAGGCATCTAGTAATGAGACCAGACGCTCAGTATCCATTGCAAGGAATGTTTGGAGGCGTTTACCGCATATGGTGCAGTCATGATCAGGGCGGTTTCGTCGAAGAAACTGAGGGTGGCGACACGCACCGTTAAAGTGAAGCTTGGCGACGTCAACTCATCCGTTGCTGCTTATTCTACTAAACCCGGCACACCTTCACGTTCGACAATGCCAAAATTATCGGGAGGTCTGATAGCCACTCTATGCACGAGCCGTTTGTGTAACAATTCTCTCACCCATAGTCCGTCAACAAGCATAATGACCTGCCTTATCCTCTCCGCATACCTACCTCAGCCTTTGCACTGACAAAGTACGCAAGTACACAGGAAGATACAGGTGAAAACTGCGTCCACTAAGAGTATCGCTGAGTCAAATTACTCAGTGATTATCCAATAAGCAACAGTGATCATGTGGAAAAAGTAAACACAATTGCATTCCTGGGGATTCCGGTTCACGCTTGTACCCATTATCGGGGAGGATATCAGATGAGGTCAGTGAGTCCGCATTTATAGGATTGGAATGCCGTGCGAGTGCATACACATCAAAGTTAACCGATCGCACATCCCCGGAAGGTGGTTGCAGTTGGTGTAATAATTGCGCGATTGCCCGCAGGAAAGCCTTGTTAGTAGCATGAGATAAATCACTAAACGAGAACTAGATGCTTTTTGAGATCATTTAAGGACTGTTGCAGCATTGGATGACTGAATTGACCCGTGAAGGGCGAAAGATGAGCGACGCAGCACTGAAGTACATGTTTCACAAGCCGTCCCACCAAGATTCATGCAAAACGACAAACGACTGCACAATATCTCGTCAAAAAAATCTGAAGAAGATAAAGTGTGGTTGTGACGACCCGAAGTCTCATTCAAAATATCTGATGGCAAAACATTGAAAGTGAATAAAACAAACAAGTTAACTTTCAGGCTGATGGAAACAACAGAGGAGCCGAAGAATTTTATCTGACACATAGTGTCGTCTCTTATCATATCTTTCAGGCTGCGAAACGTACTTTTCACGGTCGAACGTATGGCACTAAGTGGACTCAACACCGGAAGAGATACCATCACCTTCACAGCTATCAATAGGTCTTTCACTATGTATTGGACAGGGAAGACGATTTTCAGGGCACAAAGATCCTAGTGAAATGTAAAAATATATATATTAAAATCCAAAAAGGCAACCCCAAAAAAGGTTACAGGGTGAAGTTATCATAAGGCTGCTGACACTGGACACTGTCAATCAACTAACGTATTTAGTAAGTTCAAGAAACGATCTTGCGTTCTTTGTTTGCTTACTTGATTTTTTCGTAAACGGTATTTTTCGAGATAACTGTGATTTAAGAGCTTGACTATAATTAAATTCACAATAGGCAACAAGTCAAATAAGTAGACGGAAAATATGAATAGTCGCCTACAGCGATAAAATCTCCAAAGCCTTCCAAAAACCAGTTATTTTTATCTTGACATAGGACAGCAGAGGTTCTATTCTAAATATAACCTGCAAGGTTTTGTGAAGTTTCTAAGCTGCAACTTAGCTGAGGAAAGTAGCTTTGCTAAAAATACTTATTAGTGATTGTTTAATCAAGGCTGTATTGACCTGCACTCAGCATGATCTTGTACTAATGCAAAAACGTGACGGTAGGCTGAAGGACATCAAAATTGTCATTTAAATTTAACCACATCTGTGGCTCTATATAATAACGTGATGCAGAATTTTGTGGGCACTTTCTATGAAAGTAAATATTCTTAATGAGGCGGATCAATATTAATAAAGGATATTTCTTTTAAAATCATCATTTCACTATACGATGATGGGTCCAATCAGAAATCTCCTCTAACCTGAATATGAAATAACACATATCGAAATTACAAAGGGTTTTGAAATGCGTCTTTTCCAAATTCTGTCTCATCAGTAGACTTCGTCTGCTCCAGTTACCTCCATAAAGTGCATTTAAGTTGAATGTACTTACGTTTTCTCTTGGGAAAAAAGCTGTTTTTTGAACTCAACCCCAGTCTCTCTTCTAATGAGAATCAAATTTAGATTGATTTTAAAGTTCTATGCGGGGGATCAGTTCGATGCTCCGAGTTGCTAGCAAAGTTTGACCGAAGTAACTCTATCTGCTTTCGATCAAGGAGCAGGTACCGAACAATCTGCGGGAAGCTATCTGGTTTTTTGCATTGCCCGCTATAAAAAATTGTGGTCCTCACACACCGCACTTCGCAAATTGGCCGAGCGGTGCACATGCAAGTGAGAGGAAAGAACCACGGCACATCATATTCAAACTTTAGAAGGATAAACCTTAAATCAACGTCTCTCACGCTGGCAGCCGTCTTCCTCACTATCTGGAGTTGATTTTTCACGCAGACCAGATGCAACCATCAGGCACAACAATGTTTAGTCCGAAAGACCCACTGTCATGAGCTGAAGCATATGGAGATGTATACCATGTCTGGTGCAGTTATGTTTAAAGCAAATTCGTCAGATATAAACGCGGAAATTACTCCGGACGCAGATGGCCGAACACGCATACGCATTGATTTTGAATGACACCAGCTCCATAGTTACAATTATAAAGGCAGGACATGGGCGCGCTCTCTAATTCGACAAGGCCTAAATTGTTATGCAAATACCGCGTAAACGTCGATTTACTTGACTAAAGGTTCTTCAGTCCGCAAATGTTTTTTCTCCACGCTATACTCGACACTTAAATCTTGCCTGGAGAGAGTAGTTAGCCGCGTGGGAATCGCATGGTGGAACACAAATAGTCAAAGGAATGGTGAAATTGTGGCAATAAATGCCTGCGATGTAGGTGAGGTAGCAATTTGTACACAACCGATTAGTGCTAGAGCTATTAGCTTAGGTTGGCATTTAATCCACTAAGCAGCCAGCACAATGATTACGGTAGCTGATGTGTAAAAATGCAATCAATTTAAGCCTGATATCTCAAAAAGAAAATTGAATTTCACCATAAGTTTGGCAAATTAAGTCGTACGAAAATGGACGCAATGACTAGTTCTTTGAGTTAGTCAAGAAAAAATTAACGCAATAATATATTCACCATTCTGGAGTTCTCACAGAGCAACATGCTGCAATGCCACATTTAACAAATTTATAACTACTTCGGAAGGCAGGTTTTGATATTTTACAATATCCTTTGTATTACCGCAGTTTTAATAACCTTATAAATTCTGTTTTTCTACGGACTGTCGAATAATTGCGGATGTAATTTCAGCTGTGGAAATATAATATACCAGGGCTGACAGGTTAAACTTTGCGGGTATTTTGTATGTGATGACAGGTATCATGCCCGGAAAGGCCACTGATAGTGTGATGGCTTTCGTTAAGAAATAATGACAGCCTAAAATTCTATCTCTTGCAGCCAATGAGTTTTCCACGTTTCTTTCCACTGATTGGTCAAGCTAGAATTGTTTTGCAGTTGGGCATCGGTAAATTGGCCTTTACGACAGCTTCCATAAATTGGAGCTTCACCCGAGGGTAACTGACCTCACCAGGTGTGGTGTTAACCTTACATTCTGCCACCTACCATGCTGTAAACAGATATTTTGAAATATAATCTCCGAACGAGGCACACACTGCGTGCAGCCATCAGCAAAACATGGAAAACCATACAAACATCACTTTAGACAATGAACTGGTACTCGGCTTGACGTACATGCAGGAAATTGTAACGACTGACTGCAGACGTGGTACCACTCTTATACTCGCCGGTTTTCTTGTTGTGGGAATTTTGTGTAAGTTTTTTGTGCTTTATCCGCATAATTGCTCTTTGAGTATTTATTGCAATTTAATTGTTCTTTTGATGGTTTGCAGATCCTACCGCTTTCATAGACTGCAATTTTTCAGTTTATAATTTTTTCAAAAAAGTATTCGGGCTCCATATTGTATGAATAATTGGCATTTAATCTGTTTAATACAAAGAAACCTATTATATATAGGCCGCACACTTCTAAGCAGGGCGAAGACTTTGGAGTTTGTGACGTACTTTGAGGCACGCTAGCTGATGCATTATCTCCCTTTTGTCTTTATTCCGGCTGTATTGTTTTAAATCCGAAATGTCACATTAACATGTCCAGATGCAATGTACTTATCTCCTGCTGACAACAATCGGCATTGCAACCTGCCGAAATTGTGAGCTCACTCCATCGAACCTATGGTCTGTAACCTCCACTGTAGAATCCAATAAATCTAGTTAAATTTCCAGAACTTCATGTTTTAAACTGAATTTGATCAGTGCTTAAATCCTATGTTTTAACTCCGAAAATTGTTACATCTGTGCTGAATGTTAATATTGATGGCATAAGGAATGTGGCACCTTCATATACCGACCACCCTCATGAAGAACGCCACAAATAACTTTAAGGCTGTATATTGTTCATAGGCTACAAAGTATAACATATTGACAGCATTGGTACTAGCTAAAGGCTCTCGGTTTTGAAAAAAACGAGATTAAAGAGGACAGGGAGGAACACAGAGGAAAAAGTGGTTCTCCCGAATCCCATAAGAGAACTTTCCTAGGTGAAGTTTCAAATTTAACTATATGGCTGTGCTGCTGAAGTTTTAGAAGTGTCTGCAGCAAGCTGACTATGTACTGAAAAAGTCTTTCGTTCCGCATATCTTTATAGAATAGTTATGAAGGCGACATTTCTATGCAATAAAAGCTGACGCATTTTATCCTTAAAATTGTCTTATACAGGAAAAATAGCAAAGTTGACTGAATTGGCGTCTTTATGCTGAAGTGGCGCTGAAAAGTCATGTAACGGGACATTATCATCCCATTGCGACATCAACCTCAAAGTAGAGCCCTCGCAGGAAGTCTAATAACAACTAGAAACATATTTGTATGATATAGTAACATTCGGACGATGAAAACGCGATCACTAAAACATGGTGTTGATTGGCCTACGTTTCGGATTCTCTCGCGAATGTATTGGCAGAATACCACTTGTCATTGTCAGTAAATATGGGCCAAAGTAATCCCAAAATTATTGAGAGAATATATATATAAAGAGAGAGAGAGAGAGAGAGAGAAAGGGAGAGGGAGAGAGATAGAGGACAAGAACCATCCCTAACTGTCTCTGTCTTGAGTCTCGTATTACGTAGCCTGATAGGTGAAACTGCTTCTATTACATTTACCTCTATACTTCGCAGAACTCTTCCTAAATTTGCAATTTTTAACCTGCTAGCTTCTATATGATTTTATATGGCATTTTGGTGTTACTCCCGATACGCGTACTTTACTTTACACCCTGTTCTATTTATTTGAGAAGAATAGCAGAGAATATCAACACATTTCCTCTTACCTTCTATATTTTAACAAAAATACTTTGTTCGATGTTGTGTAAAAAAATAAATATTCACATAACAAGGACAACGTGTACTTATGGGCAGACTAAAGTACGAACGTTTGCCTGTAGGCTTCCCCTTCGAAAATACGATTCTTCTTATCTTAGTTTCTTAAACGTCTTGCAAATTCTTATGAAGTTTGTTAGTTTGCTATTACTAGTTTTTGCTTATCTGCTCCGCTCTAACCACAATTAAAAGGTCTTTGCTCGACACTTAATCAGCAGTACTAAACAAACATAAACTGTTCATGCACATATCAAACCATTCAATCTTCATGTTTGCCTAAACTTTGCATGTGTTGGCTAGCAGAAGCACTTTCGTGAACTTTTAGATAGCCGTGTGAAGACCATCTTCATAGCATGCATATATGTAAAGGGTGTTCTTGTTAGCCTTTCCCTAATATTTTTAACGTCCATACATGACCAAGAACTTGTCAAGAGCACTAGCTCTGCGTTTTGCCATATTCGCCAATATTTCTCCCGTAAATTCACACAGACTGGCTCAGTAGGCGTTAAGCAATGCGTTGGGAACATTGAGGCCTGTTAGATACCAGAGAAGGTAAAGGTCGCGTAAGAAGAGGAGACAGTTTCACTAGATGACTCTTTGTACCTGTTTATTTTGGCCAAAAAGGAACTACCAAAGTTTTCGAGTTTTTAGCTTCCTACTTTTTTCAGATATGAATTGCTAATTGGGGGTAAATCCGTCTGAACTAGTTTTTATAGTCAAAGACCGGATTTTCTTCAGGTTTGCAATTTACTTCTGAAAAAATTAAAAAAGCATTAATTACCAAACTGGACTATCTACCAGAAAGCAAACGGGAAATGCTGATAGGCCCAAGGTTGAGCCGAACCCTTTGCAGCTGTGTCCTGCAGCGGGATAATATAGGCGAAAACGTATCCGGGCTTTTATTAAGTACCTCCGCTGCCAGTATGATGTATCGTACAACCATTCTGATTCGTCTTTAAGCGAAAATGCGGCTTAAGTGAACTTCAAAATGTGATTTACTTGGAAAAACTTACAGCGCCTTTCCCGTCCTAAATACATTAATTAGACTGATCGTCATTTTGCTAGAAAATTTAACCGTTGTCCTACAGAAAAGATGAATAAAACGGCCTCCTAACGCCCTTTTGTAGTACAACATTTTTGTTATTTTTATAAATTGATTTGTTAGATATTATTTTATGTTGATTTAAAAGTTATTTCGTACTTATAAGCTCTTTCGTGTGGAGTAACTCTCGAAAAAGCTTTACTATTTGAGGCAAAATTTTGTAAGTAATGAAGTCCCTCCTATAGAAAAACAAGAAATGCCCGAATTTACTTTGAATAACGTATCGAGCATGCAGATTTGAAAAACTAAAAATAAATGATGACATAAAGTTGTTCTGACAAGGGAAGACAATTGACATCGTAGTTCTCCTTTTTCTCTACAAAATATATCTTCCTATAAAAGGTTTGCGAGAATTTAGTTCATATAAATCTTTTCTAAAACGTGTGATAACTTCCTTTGAGAGTCACTGTCCAAAACGTATGTTGGTTTAGGGGTACTTTTTTATCTCATTGCGGCAGGCCGAGATTTCAAACAACAAACTGAAACAAAACGCATCACAAGGGCCAGGAATAAAGTATGTTTTAGCTGGCAATTCCACAACCAAACATTCGTGATACTTTTTTCAATATTTTTGCCCATTTTTCAGGTTAATTGATGATCGTTTTAAGCTGAGATTTCGGAGCAGAACGAATGCTGTCATTAAAACAATCCAAAGAATCTCGTCCAATAAGCTACAACTAAAAACATATAATTGCAAATTATTTTTAAACAAAAGTATTAATTGTGTTATCGAATTGTCATATTTTCTTCACTTATCAACGACGAAGTCATAAAACGAAAGCAGAAAATCATCTTTCGCTTTCTGTTTCCCGTTCCAGTTACTGCATCGCCACTTTTGTAGCCTCTTTTATCAGCGAACATGTTTCACCCATCGGTCATGCCGTCCAGCTCTTCCTCATCCTCTTAGTGTTTCGCAGTTCATTAGCGACTGAGAAACCAGTAGGGACTGTAGGGAGGGGTGAAAATTAGTTATTAACCTTTCGCCTGATTGTTTAGAAAAAGCAAATGAACTGTTGCCACCTTCTATTGAAACCTTTTTGAAAGTCAAATATGACTTTTAGATCTTCGTAAACGTTCTATGAATTGCTTACCTACAGAAGGAAAAACCTTCTTTATTGACAGACAGAGAAATGTAATTCTATTTAAAAATGTTTGTCCTTGACGCCAAGAGGGGGCAAATAATAAAAACAGTCATTCTGTTGTTATTTCAGAATGATTTAGCGTTTTGGACAAAGGGGACTTTGTGTTTGCTTTTTACTTTTAAAACATTCTGAATTTGTAAACGACAAAGCAAATTGTTAAGGGTTGAATGAAGTCAAGTACTAAGGTTTTACCGGCTTCTGGAACAAGTAAGTGTCAGTCATATATAGTGCTACGCATATAACATTAACGTGCCGAGACTAGGGAGCTTCTTAAGCTACCTACAACGTGGCAGTATGGACATCCAGCTGAACATATACTGGCAGTATATTAAACCCATTTTTAATGCGTATTTGTATTTGACCGACTGCTGGCAGTGAGCCATGAATCTATGCAGATTACTTGACTTCGCTCTAGACATAAATCTCAGGTTTGATTAAGGTTGAAAAACGTTTGCCGGATTATTTATAAACTCACCTTTTTATATGTGACCAAAGTCAGCTAAACATTAACATCAAGGAGTACTCATACATTAAAAAAACATTTAAACGCTAAGGGACAAGTTACGCGTAAGATGATTTCAGTTTATTCATACTGTGACGAAAAAATAAGCAAAGCACGTGTTCTGGTATGGAAGAAGGTGATCATTAGTGAATCCGTACGAGTTGTTTCTTTTTTGTTCTCTCAACCTCGCTGGATATACTCTTCGACAACTTTGAATGCTCAAGAAAATAATTCTGATGTTCAGTCAATATCTTATCTTCCTTGCTTGCACCTGTTCATTGAACTGGAACCCTCGCCCTCATATATGTGCTTAGGCCTTTTGCTATTGCCGATGTTAAAAGAGTATAAAATCCGTCCTAACGGGGTATGGCCGACCCAATTGTGTGCAGGTTGCGAGCACTTTTATCCTCTCGTGTTTTTCAAGCACTTATGTGTTCAGAGTTACGTCACGATGGTTGATAGGCTGGTTGGCGTGTCCACAAAGACAAGATGGTATTTTGCATGTGTCTTCAACTACAGTGTTAGTGGACATTCAACACTCCATCGATCGAGGATTTTAGTAGCAGCCAGACAAAAACACATGCTCTGTCCGCGTGTACTGTTTTCTAAGTTCATTCCCTCCAACGCCCGCCAGTTTCTGCCAGTGTCTTAACGAAGTCCACACCCCCACAATTCTGGCATTTGGATATAATTTGCTTTGAACGAGTATTTATATATTTATAAAATAAGTGGATATATTCATTTGTTAAAAGCTGTTCTAAGGGACATATTATGTGCTCCAATTTTGCATTCAGGTATTTTGTGGATCTTAACGTATTATGTTCAATCAATTACCCGCAAAAGGTTTCTCTATCATCTCCCAGAGTGATGATCGTTTTGTACTGTCATACTGTTTAGTCCTATTCGTCTTAGCGTGCAAGAAGGATGTGGAGGTAAAGAGTTGACTCGCGCGCTGCCAACAGAAGCAAGAAGCCTGGAAAAGTCTATTTCTGTATTTTTTTGCTGTCTCTAGACAAAAGCTGTTCAGGTCAACCGAGAACAGTGCGTTTTAGAAATTTTCTGTTTATTTTCTTGGAATTTTGGGAACCAGAAGGTTTGTACCCTGGAATAAAGTGAAGATAGAAGTATGGCATTTTGGTCTTCTTCCGTTAAGTTAACTTTGGTTTACCCACATTCTCCTGTTGAATGTCTAACTACAAACCTTCTGGGAAATAGTAAACTGGTATTTGTTTGAAGAGGGGAATCGATAATTTCTGGCCCTAAACGGGCGTTTTGTTTTGATGAAACAATGGTGCGACTGCTTTAGACAACGCAGATTGTCAACAGGAAACCATTATTAGTCATAATAAACAGAGTACAAGTTGAAGCCAGAAGCCTTCAAATGTTTTGCCCTTATTCCAAACAGCTACACAAGGGGATGTTGGATGATCATTAGGTCTTCACCCGTCCAATTACTTGCTGTAGCAGGCCTAGGAAGTCGGTCTTTGAAGTTCTCTCGTATATAATGTTCCTTGACTTTTGTATCTGGTTGTCGATCTCAATATTTCAAAACTACACAGGATGATAAACTTCCTGGCTTCGAACTTAAAAATTATCTATATATTGCGGTGTAAAGTTTCGTTTGGAACAATAGGTAAATACTCTCAGTTGTCAGATGAAGAACGTAAACATGGTATTTTTGATTTTCTTTGAAGCAGTTATTGAATTAAAATGCGCCAGTACCTCCCTGTATTGCTATCTTATTTATCACGACATTTCCGCCAATCTTTCAAAGAAATTAGGGTGTTCTAAGCAATTAGGGTTTCGAGCTTTAGGCAGCGGAAAAGTATCGGATACATTAGTCATTTAAGATGTGCGATATCTTTACCATACCAAAATTTACATCTTATACGTTTAAGTTTTCTTTTTCTGATCCTCCAACTTTCCGAAGAAAACTTCATTAATGAGTGTGGATTAGCGGCTTTAAACTGCCTATGAGTAGTCGCAGTAAATGCAAACTGCGTCGTCATACAGGTGACCGGATTTGGATACCTCGTGCGCATTAAAACATCATCCTGCACCCTATCTGATCGGCTGTGAACGAGTAATACGGCGCTCGCTCAATGCCGTCCAGTTATGGACTCATAGGTTAACGATTATCGACTCCTTCAACCGTCCAGACATAAACATTTTTCCAGCCTACGTGGCAACCCAAAAGAAACTAGAAGGTACGCTTACAGCGACTGTCTGATTCAGGCCTGACTAGAATAACCGATTTATCATGCGTTTGCCATTTCCTGCTAAGATCTTGAATTTATCCGAGGTTGGAGTGTGACCCAAGCATGCTGAGGCAAATGCGACCTGCGAGTTGTTCCTCAGCATATATGTTTAATATTTTACACTAGAAGTACTCCCTAGGCTCCTCAAATATAATGCGAAATTCGTCTGACATTTCCTGCGCTGCTACTATAGTTTTTTTCAGGTCTGCAGTCCTATTTAATGCCTTTGTTTGATATATGTGAGTTGAGAGGGTGGATGACGATTCCTTAAGTGTATCGTAGTAAGGGGACACTTTGCTGGAGTTCTGGCTCCTCCTAGTGACGTGCATGTATCCCTACCTTTGTTTTTATTTGTTACATTTACCTGTCCTTGAAAAAGCTTGATAGCAGTACTCGTGGAAGTTAGTGTAATTCTTCAAGCGTATCATCCGAGAACTGAATATATCTCTCAATGCGGTGATTAGGTGTCCATATACAAACACAGGTTTGTTCATTTTGGTAGTTGCTCTTTTATCGCATGTGTCACATGTTGATGGCTACGTCTTTCAGTTATCTCGGTACCATTAAAGGGACATTTCAGTGATGTTCAAAAACGTTTTTATTTTCCCTCTGTTGAGCTCCTCTGATGTCTATGTCGTTTCGCCCTTCTCCGCTAATCACTGTGCATATTACATCTCTTGCAGTTTTATTTTGCTCTGCCTTTCTTCTCACAGTGATTATACCGGCAATTATGCAGACAGCTGCTGCCTACCTCTGGGTGGGTCAGTGTTACCGACAACTACTGCTGGATAATCGCAGCTCACGAGGTGAGGCCAGCTTGTCACAGAACAGTGTACCCACCTCAATGCGTAAACGTGGCGTCACCGAAATGACGCGAACCCTCTTTCTTTACCGTCTAATGGCATGCACAGCGTCTCTTCTGGTGCTTGTCTTCTCCACGCTGCCACAGCTGGTGCTGGTAGTAGCCAAAACGCCCGAGGACAAGAGTATTGATCGACTGTGGGGTTGGTGTCATTCACTAGTCTACTTTGATCACGCTACACGCTGTTTCGCAACCTACCTCATCGTTGTGCCCTTTGCCATCTTCTTTTGGGACTTCTTCTTCTCCGAGGTCGTTCCAATGCGCCATCTCGTGGTCAAACAAATATTTCGAATGATTGTCATTTCTACCATCCCTATTGCCCTGTTTTCCATCGTCGCCGCTATTCCTCTGCTGATATACCGTTACGACAAGGGATTTGACGGGGAAGATGCAGTTTGTTATCCGCTCCCAGAAGGCACAAGCTATTTTCTGGCTTTTGATTTTGCTGTCACGCGTGTTCTCCCAGCTGTCATTATTGTGAGTGTTGGCTTGGCTTTCCTCCTTTGGCTACCACGCAGGGATTACGGTGTCCTCTACGAACCCATGACATTTCTTCTCCTTCTAGTGCCAGTTGTTTTAATGGAGTCGACAATCTACATCTTCTACCGCCTGGGCAAAATCCATCTGCTCATTAATAAACATTTTGCCAACATTTTGCACATTTCCTACGCCATCTACAACATGTCCTTCAGTAGCACATTCGTTCTGGCCACGTTGCGAGCGGTCGTCTCGGAAATAAGAGAAGAGCGCCAACGACGGGCGCAATTACTCCTCGGTGAAACATCAAAGACCGAAGATCGTCAGAAAAAACGTCGAAACAATGTAATTGAAGGCTTACAGAGGCAGTTCTCTGTTGCCTTTCGTTGGCGTTCTGAGTGCGCAGAGGACGAGTTGCATTTAGAGGATCACATCAAGAGCCGTAAACCAAGTGTTGAAATGTCGAAGGCTGAGACTGGATTGCCGAACACCGGAGAGGTGGAGGACGGGAAACCGCTTGACGACGTGACCCTACACTATTCTATCCTCCGCAGATCTGCGACTATCAAATCCGCACAGGGAGGGCCGCAAACAAGTCCGGTACTGCAGAGCTCAGGAGCTAAACAGGCGAGAAGAAACCAATCTCGACCGGTCACCAACAGCAATCCTCTTGCCGTATTCGAACAACCTTCGCATTCACCAAGGTCTAATCGCAGTCGTCAAAGGCCCACTCCCCATGACACTGCTCGACTTCAGAGTAGGGAAATTGTAGATAGAATGGGCAATATTCAGAGACAGGGAACTTCAGCGGACCAGTATTTGCTGCCATCGTCGCCCATCAAGCATTAGGCTGACAGAAGCTGACGACCATTCACTTGCGTGAGGATGCATTTTTTTAAAATATGCTTCCGTTTAACTGGAGCCGATTCCAAGATAAGTACTGCACAGACTGCACATAGGTTATTGCATTTTTATTTGTGGGTGAGCGCCATGTTGCTCTTCAAGGAAATGCATTTCTGTTTGTTTTCCAAAATGTAAATAATGTCTTAAAAAAATAAAGCTTGTTGCGTTTCCTAATATAATTTATGCAAAAAGGTTCTCATTCGTGCAATGACGATTAGCTCAATAATATGGTTCGCTGACACGTTCAGGCGAAAAATGCCGTAGTAATATTCCGCAACTTATAATATAACTTCATTTTTCGCATATGGCTAAACTATACTCCTTGGAACACCTTGAATTTCTGTGCAAAAGAACTATTTTCAATAGACAAAAATCATAATATTTTTCTGAACATTGTGGACCCTCCCCACTGATATGAGACAGAGTTTGTGAAAAACAGTACGTTTTGTACAAAAGCCAGGTAATCGCAGCATGCACAATGATATCATTGAACAAAGCTACGTACGTTGTTTGTATTAACTAAACTATATTGCTTCAGTTCTTTGATTATTACGGAATGAATATGCCATGGGGAACTCTGCCGTCGGACCAGATGAAACGCTAAATGTTAAAGGTAACGAATTATGTGTCTAGGGCTTTAAAAGTAATCAGAACCACACCAAAAGGACTGCTACAATCGTTGAAGCAATTGAAACGCATCCTTCTTGACGCTTATGTTGAATCCACATTTTCGATGCTACTGGCTAATGTTACAACTTTGATCACGAAAAAAATATATCTTTCCGCCCATATTTTTTCCGCTCTTTTATCAAGTAAATTTCACCGACCAACAGCATATTTATAACACACGTTAGACCGATGTATCAATAGCGAAAATATTGAAAATATATTCCCCAGGTAATCAAAATATTTTACCCAAACTGAATTATTGTCTACACGACTACCGATTCTCAATGGAGGGGGTATATGGGAGGAGAGAGTTTGATGTCGTGTCCTTCTATAGCAAAAAAGCGCTGTACCATACAAAGCAAGTAGTGAAAGTTAAGCGAAATTAATCACGTGCAGTTTGGCGGTTGCCTACATAACGCAGCTTAACAATTGTGTGTCTTACGCACTCTCCTAACTATCCTTATTATCCCACTATTATCGGATAAAACTGAAAGCATAAGTGTAACAAAATTACAGGTCAGTTAGCAGCCCTAACAACTATGAGAGAGAGAGAGCTACGCTATATTTTGAAAGTAAAATTCCAAACATTTCAGCAAAAAAGTCCTCCATTGACCGTGAAGAATCGTCTTTGAATGTCTCAAAATATTGATCGATTGGGACTTGCTTCAAAATAGTGCCAGCGTCATGCGCTGATGACCTCATTTTTTGTATTTTGAACAAAAAAATAGTGTTGAAATTCAAGTATATAATGGGTGAATTAGGCCAATCAGCGTACATATAAGAGGATTCACATGTGAATGGAGAGCATAGAAGATGGCGGATCAATTTAAAAAGCCCGCCAAGCGTTAAACTAGGGCTAGTAACTTATCTTTTTTTCGGATTTCAAAAAGACAGTTGCTGCTTTACTTGCAGACAAAGAAAATTTCACTGTCTACTAGCAGTCTTCAGTTAGTTCTGTAAAAACGTACGGGTGTTCTAGGATTTTCTCAACCGGCCAGAAAAAGCTTTGACAGTGGATTCCATGATTTAACAACTTTTGAGGCTTCTCTCTTTTGCTTAAGCGTTAGAAAAAAAGATTTTTTCAGAAATCGCTGATTGACACCGTTATGGGGTCTTCGAGAAAAGGAGAATCAGTATCCGATTTTGATTATTTTACTCATTATCTGGCAATATTGTCTTTTTAATTCATTGCAATCTCGTATTTACTTTACAGAAAGTCCAAGAAGTGATGCTAGTACTTTCAGGAATTACGATAAATCTTACGTCCAAACCTGGTCGCGTCCTGGTGGAGTACCCTTTAATATTCTTCTTCCGTATTGTAATCATGGTAGATCACGAACGCTAGTTACAGGACGCAGTATGTTATTTTCAGCAAAGTGTGCTCAGTTATAAAATGTTTAGTCAAATGCTTAATATATTAAGTGCAAGGAAAACTGACCAAGCAGCCTGCTTCTGTTCATGCTCTCCAACTTTATTATGTAAAAACTATGAATGTCAACATAAAAGAAGCCTCCATATGTCTCCCTTTAAAAAATAAAAATTTAGGAAATAAACGTTTCCCAAGGGAGAGTGGTGAATGCTTCAAATATTTAGTGTAACTAGCCCTAGGTCACCTTGTTTCTGTAGCAATGCATGTAGCAATGACATTAAAATTTATTTCAGAACCAGATATATCAAATATGGCTTATTATCAGAATAACTGTTTTTGTAAAATATTAAATTTATTCTAAAAATATAACCAAGGAAAGGTTACTCTCCGCTAGGTTTGAGAATCGTCCTAATATATCACAGGAATGCAAACTAGAAATCTCACGCAGTTAGTCCAATGCTTTATATTGTATTGTTTTAAGGGGACAACAAGGTAATCCCTCAAGTCACCTTCTTGAAAGCGGTTTTTTACACTTCGATAAAAATAACGAAACATATATATATACATATAAGGCATAAAATCCTCATTTATTTTGAACTCATCTGTCCTGCAGCTATAAACCCGAAAATAAAGGATAACAATCGCCTAATTTCCATGCAGATTATTGCATATAAACTGCAAAAGAGGATCGATGATGTAGGTCTGGCCGTGGGGAGCCAGTATTTTGCGACGTATCACTAATGTAAAACATTTATTTTCAAATTAACCTGCATTTGTCTTCGTTAACAGAAAGTTCCGAAAATACATCAAAAAGAAAAGGCTCTATCGCATCAACTTAAACTATCGGGTTGAATCATGCATTTCCGAGGCAACCGCCATGACAATTTTTCTTGTGTTGTCATGTTTAACGTGATTTATTGAATTTTTGAACTTAAATACATCAGGCAAAATTCTGACGAATCAAAGTGCTTCGATCGGATAAAAAGTACTCTTTACTAACTTAATTTACTTAAACCTTACACACTAGAATTGAAAGTGGCTATATTTTTGCGTTTATGGTTTGATTAAGGAAAAAGCAACAGGCTCAAGAACTAAAACCATAAATGCCTACATTTTCGGTCGTTGACAAATTGCCTTTGTAAATTGTAGCAGTGAAATAACCTGCAGAGTCATTACCATGTTAGCTACTCACATGTACTCACACTTAAATAACTCCACCTTTTCCGCCAGAATTGAGAAGTGTCTTCCCTCCTTCTGAACGAATTTCATGCTGCCGCCAATATGCGGTTTTGGTTTTTTTGAGTGTCAAGTGAAGAACCTTGTAAACGTGAAGCGATGGTCGTCAAACCATCCCTAGCATAGTCATAATTACTTACAACCTAATTGGTTCTGAAGCCGGTAGTTCGAAGAATTTCTGTGCTTTCTTGACAAGTTCAAAAGCTGCACCATTCCTACATCCATGATTTGTTCATACATGCATGTTCGTTGGTACTGCATGAGGTAGTTTGTCTTGATCCGGAAGGGGGGAGTGCAGTGAAAGCCTTAGATCATAGGGTGCCATGGCAGGTTTTGTTGGTTAAACTCGGAGTGTGAAGTCAATCATAGGGGTTGATGAATATAGGTGAACACTCCGAAAACGTCCGCGATACAGGGTCGTACGCATCGAAAGATCTTAATGTCAACTGCTGACCACTAAGATGGTCTCGGTCGAACTCTACACTATAAAAGGTCCGATGATACTATCTTTTAATTTTTGCTCAATGTGCATTCAGTTACTTCCCGAGTTAGGGTGCAGCTGTTTGGATGAAATGCTTTGTGAGTACGCTTTGATGCTTTATCAATACCCTCTGTGCTGTCTATTCCGTCACTTAGTAGCTTCTATCTTGGACGGAAATAAAGATGGCCTACTTTCTCTTTTGACTGATGATACGATTAAGTGATTCCCTGGGCCTTTGAAACTGAATTGTTATCTTCCCTTTCCATTCATTCATGGACACCTTTTTATGAATTAGTTAATTATCATGAGATTTGGCTGACAAGTCTGGCTTTATAATTCCCTTTTTATGTAAATTCATGACAACTTAATTTAATTGCTTTAATTTGCCCTCAAAAACTGACTGCAGTTCTAGAACCTGATGGCTTATTTAGAAGTCGCATAATTTGCGTTCTTTGGATGCGTGCAATTGTATGATTTTGAGAGTCTTCGCCCAAAGTATTTTTTTATTTTAACGGGGGAGTATATCCTCTTTAGTTAAATAAGACAATATGCGGAGGTGGACATCTATCACATGCTAACTAAGACATAACCGTTAAATTTTAAATCTTAATTAATCAGTTCCTTAACATCATCCTTCGATTAAGTTTTTAAGCTGTCCTGACCTGGTTAGGAACTATCATGGTCACAATGAACTGCAAATTGCTCCGTTTCCTAACAGCAAGCTTTCACGTAACTAAACGCTACCAAAAAGGGAATTTTAGCAGCTTTCTTAACCTGCATGAATAAAGTCCTGGACGATGGTGAGTCCTTTTTCATTTCTTTCGCAGAAACGATGGTTGCATCAGCAAGTTGCCTACAGTTAAAACGTTTCCTTTAATACAGGTTGCAACTATACTGCTTTTAATGGGAATTTTGCTTCATTGCCAATGATCACACCAATTACTTGCTCAGACGTGGAAAGTTATTTGACAGTATATTACTAAATAGTTTAAGAGTAACTTGCAATATATATATACCTCATAAAGGTCAAGATTATGGAACTTTTCTCAAAAGTGACCGTCAAATGAATTACATAGATCCTTGATATTGGGTGAGCATAAGGAAAATTTGAAGCAGCTCTTATTTAAGGAACCACCAAGGGTTTATCATAATTAGGAAAAGCCCTCGTTTATATCAGGAAGGTAAAACATTTTCAATGACAAGTCTTTCGAGCAAGTATGAACTACGTGTCATTTTTGCCTAAGAACATTTCATAAAAAAGGTGAAGAAAAATGTTTGCTAGAGTTGAAATCGAAATAAATAGGAGAGTGATTCATGGAACCTGATCGGGTATACCTTAACCCGATTCTTTGGACTTCATACACTTTCTAAGACTGCGCCTCAACCTTTATACAATGCGTTGGAAGAAATAATCGAACGGGAAATTTCTAAATTAGTAACAAGGCTATACTTTGTTCTTAACTTATTAGGTCAGAATATTCAAGATTTTTTAAAAGATTTTCCCAATTAACTGAAATCATGACGAAATATGTTTAGAGTGGACAGTAGCGTCAGTCAAAGAGCCCATTTTTCAAGTGATGACTTCAAAAACACACCTCTTTACTTCGTTTTGGTAGTTAAAACTGTAGCCGAAAAGCGACTGTGAACGTTTAAAGCAGAATATGGTTGACCTAATGATCATTATAGGGAAATAATTTAACTTAAGAAAATGCGTACTGCGTAAAATGTGAGCTTATGAATATTCAACAGAAACCGGAATCCAAATGAAGCCAATATGTATTAGTGAAAACAGATCACAACAGCCCTTTTTTACCACGTGTTGCTACAACATACAAATAATCGTGGAGGATAGTAAGTAAACAGCATTTTTTGAAATTGCACATGAATCAGACTGATAGGTAACGTAAGCCTTAAATTCAACAGGCTTTTTACGCGAAAAAATATGCCTGCTATTGAGTTTAAGTTCGCTGAATGTGTCACAGAGTCATAAGAAGACGATGATAGGATCGCTGCAATGAGGAATTTGTTGGCCTGACGTTACATATCCTCACTCGAACTTATCACGAGAGACCGGGGCAAATAAGGGTGATAGAGGCACAAAGAATGCAGAATGCATAGCATGCAGTTGCCATATCACCACACAACTAATATAATTAGCAGGCATCGCGTCCATCGTTGGGGTTGCAGCTGATGGGATAATTACTCGTCCGCCAGTATCCGAATCGTTAATTACCATAATTTAATCGCCGTTTTTTTTATTTTGGGCGTGCTCTCTGCTGTAGAATTCAGCTCATTGTCACTTGAACTGTTGGTCAGCCACTTTCTGCCTGTTGACTAATTAATTACTTTGCCACGGCGAAGTCTTGTCACTGAACCTGGAGGCGCAAGGTCATTGTTCTTGTTACTTGTCTAAGGGCCAGAGAACTCGTGACTCAAGCAGCTCACGACCCACGACACTGTTACCTCCTTTGATTATTTTGACCCCATTCAACCTGAAGGTGTGACTGGGCCCTATCGGATGAGCCACAGAATTGGGAACTGGCGTTCTTCCTTATCACTGCTGTTGCCTGTTCAGTCATTCACGTCCAGTGCAATCTCCCGCTTTCTCCATTATATTTTCTGTGTCCCGCACCTGCACCATATTTGGTCAACGATTTCCGACTTTTTTCGGTCTCCTTTTTTGTCGCTTGAGGGTTGATTCTAGTCGGCGGGTTGACGAGCACTCATTGCATCAAACACGACTCCAGCAATGAACGCGATCGCTGTAAATTTTAATACACTTGCGATTCACGACACCTGCTTCCCCCAACCTGTAACACCCTTACCTGTCACTCTATCTGAGGGCAGGTTTGAGCAAGAATACGAAGCTTCGAGCCAAAACACTTCCTCGTTCAGATTGCTTTTTATCTTGAACTGTTACCTGGAACTCACCTTTTCGATTTTAGCGTTAATTGTGAAGCGTTCCTATTTTAATAGAGATGTAATTGAAAAGATATTTAAAAATGAAAAAGATTGGAAACCGGTGATAAATAACGAGTATATACAATTGCCACTATAAGGATAGATCGCCAGCACGAGCCAGTTGCTAAAACAAACCTCACCTTACGCATCAGGCGTAACTTGAATTCGCATTGTGCCGAGTTCGCTCTGTTCGAACGCATTTGATGACTGAAGAAGCTGGCCTTGGCCGAACGTGGATTCTGCTGCTTAGCGTGTGCATGGTGATGGAAGAATGAAAAATTATCTTTTCTAATCCAATACGGCGTTTCTGCACATGTTCAACGGACCTTATGGTCAATTACATTTGGGGCTATTTCAAACGTCGCAGATGACGTTTCCAGTCTGGTTGATATATAGCGTCTTCTGTCAACATTCCAAACCATGCCTTTTGGTGAATCGTCATAGGTTCAACGGCGTGAGACTTACTATAACGAAGAATGCACTGAACTGCTGTTGGAATGGGGTCCTCAGAGTTGGCCTCACTTGCCAGTTGGCTTTCCCAGCTTTTCAACCACCTGGTGCTAATGTTTGAACACAGTACCTTACAAAGCTGCATGTATCTTACATGATCTGATTAGCATTCAGGTGGATCCAAGGCACACACTTTCCATTCGCTGCGAAGTGCTTATTCTTGGCCTGTGGTGAGTGATGTGTGGCGGGTTTTGCGTAGCGTGTGGAGTCGTCTAGTGAAGCATCGGGCTAAAGTTTTACAAGCATGTTTGAACATTTTCGTGGAGGTGCACATAGTTGGGTAGACTCACGCAAGGACTGCATGTGCGTGGGCAGTGTGGGCATTTGAAGCAGATGCTGTGAATGTATGTTGGTGTTCTTGATATTAATTAGTCAGTTTCTATGAGATTGATGCGCCAGTGCCCGATCAGGGCGATGTGTAATGTGAAGGTGCTATCATAATGTTTACAATTTGGGGCCGAGTGCGTGTTAATGTTGGTAGAGGCGAGGAAAGAAGTAGTGGTGGTGATAGTGGTGATAGTGATGGTGTTCATATTGGTGCTGATGGTAGTTGCGAATGTGCTGAAATTGTTGATGAGGATGCTGCTGCTGATAATGCTGATGATGGTGATGATGATGATGCTGATGATGATGATTATTATGATGACGATGATGCTGGCGACGAGGATGATGATGATGATGATGATGATGATGATGATGATGATGATGATGATGATGATGATGATGATGATGATGATGATGATGATGATGATGATGATGATGATGATGATGATGATGATGATGATGATGGCGGTGATGATGATGATGATAAACGTAGTAGTGGAGGTCGTAATCTTTGTGGTGATGATGTTAAAAGTGTTGATGGTAGTGGTCGACGTGTTGATAGTGATAGTGGATGTCTTGATGTTTGTGGTGGTGGTGGTTTTGAGGGCGATGTGTGGCAGAGCGTCGGGAATGTTCTCACAGGTAGCGGTAGTGGGGAAGATTTAGTTGTTGTTGCCATCGCCGCGGGAATTTAGTATGGAGAATAGAGGTGATTGCGTGAGGTGGTGGAGGATAATCGTGATTTTGCTTAACGATGTTGGTCACGTCGTAGCATGTGGGATACCAGTTTTCCGAGGTGGCAGACGTACTTTCTGTGTAGTTACTATACTGGTTTTCTAAATATTTGACGAGGCCGACTCGTGCACAGACTGTTCATCAAAAACATGAACAGGATGGAAAAGGTTGGATATTGGGCTTTTGTATCCTCGGCGCTTGAGACATACAAAGCGACCGAGAAAGTTTTTTAACTGCTCATCAACTATGCACGTTTCTAGTACATAAAGAAAGCTGAGCATTAAATACTTCTGGTGCTAGACGTCTGTGACTCACAAGCTAATTTATTGAGTCTATGTCCCTACCCAGTATTGCTGTCGTAAATAGTTACCGACCAATTAAACAAATTTTACTTAATTTTAGGTACTCAGAATTTGCCTTGATTAAACAAACTAAGATGAATTCCTCAGGTGTAAAATTGTGACTTATCGCAGGATAAACTGCCCTCAATAAATTATTTCTACACAAGCATTCACATCTTCTTTAGTTTATATGTAATTGCCAGTAGTATTTTCAAAACCCAAGATTAACCGTGCACATACATCAAGCCAATTGTTGGTTTATTACAACTAAACGTTACTGCAGCATTTTATTTGTTTTGCTTTTTTGAGTCCACTAAGTAAAATAAATATTTCCTTGGAAAAATTTGAGCTTATCGAACCAGGCCAACAGATTTTAGTCATTTCTGTGTACTGTAAGTTGGAAAAAAAATGAACGCTGATATTTTGTTTAGGGTTTTTCTGACAACATTAATCCTTAAAGTTTTACAGTAAAATTAGAATTTTTAAATTGTTGGATTCGGTGGAGCAGCATTCGTGCTGTGTGCTCTCCTTAACAATTCCTAATGCATAGGACCTTTGGGAACCCCTGTGAAGACGCCTTTTAACATAAGACCTGAAAGTAACTCTGACTGTCCTCCCACAACCAATGTAGATTATCAGCATATGTTCTGACAATATTTTTTTCCTAGCAAGTTTCATCTCATGCATTTCGCAAATGTTTACTGAACTCGTTTTTTTCTTTTTCCTAATTACGTGAGAACAAAAATTTAGAGAATGTCTTCCATGAAAACCCTTGACAGGGGTAAAATGATAGATCTAGCTTTCACGAATGAAATAATTGTCTCACTTTCATTTTCGCTGTTTAGGAATGTCCCGCCTATGTTCAAAAGCATTTTTTAATATTATTTTAAACGAAATAGGTAACGGTTCAGCTTACTTCCACTTACTAATGAATCCCAATCAACTACGTCTCAATATTTTTATCATAAAGAGGATACAGTTAAGAGGCAGCGGATCGTGAGTGCTCATCATAATTTGGTGTACACATTGTTTGTCCCGTTTTGTTAAAATAAATTATTGTTTGCTTCCATTATTAATTTTTAAAACATGGATGGGTAACTCAGAATTTTAAAGGCTAAAAGGCCTTCATACTGCTCAAACTGGAGGGCACACACAAGAACGGAAACGCCCACTTGCAAATTATCCTGTCCAGATCTCCAAAATTTCTGCCAACAGGAAGTCAAGTTGTGTCCATTTGAAAATGTGTACTGTGTAAACTTTCCTTATGTGTAGTTCACCCATAAAGTTTGAACAGTCTTGTGTTCATTTAAAATATGCGTATCAAATGGCAAAAATGTTCTGCCTGATCTGTAGCGTTTGTTTGTTTGCTGTAAAACTAATTGACGTTGTCTGTTCTGATGCAGCTCAGGGGTTTATTTCAATGGGCCAAAAGAGGGAAATTTACAGCAACAACGTGAGTCAATCGCCTTACCCTAACCGAGGAATAGACAATCATCTCACAAAACCGAGTCTGACGAACAGACGGCAGTGGGGAGGAAGAATTTCGGCAGACTGTTTTATTCCCCTGTGGTTGGTGGAATTCGGCCCAAGTATTCCTGTCCGGTTTAGGTTTGCGCCTGTAGACCTTAGCTCAGATTGATTTACTCTAAGTCAATGATTAATTCCTGAGGAAAGTAAAGGCTGCAATTTTGAAACAAAGACTGATTTCCAGCTACGGTCCCACTGATGAGTCATGACGCGCTGAGGGAGAAATCCTGCACACCCTCATTGCCTGAGGGGAATAAACTCATTGCCCGCAACGACTTCGGCGCTCGCGTCGAGAAACGCCACAGATTTTTACTCTATAGGTGAAACCACACACCTCATTGCACACCCTCATTGGGAATAAACTCATTGCCCGCAACGACTTCGGCGCTCGCGTCGAGAAACGCCACAGATGTTTACTCTATAGGTGAAACGGAAACCGTTTTTCTTCGAAGATCGCTAAGATATTCCCTCTTCAGCATTTCAGCAAAGATACTTTTTTCCCGAACTACTTAATAAGTTAAATGATTTGTAGTAGAAAATATGCTCAGAATTAAAAGACGAACTCCAATAAACATAGTAACATCTCTGACATGGTTTTCTAGACCTGGAAACCGAGAGAAACATGTTGAGAAATGAGAAATAGCTTCCACACTAACAGTGTTAATCTATCAACGCACTTTAATACAGTGACCCGTAATTAACGCTGGCAAACAATGATGACGTGCGGAGTTCCGTAGCATTTTGGCCTCACCGTTAGCCAACAGATTTGTGGCTTGGTGACGTGCACGACAAATAAACCAGTCTTCGAAGTCTTTTGGTTTATAAGTGGTGGGAATCATGCTTGTGTGCTTGTTCTGTTCTCTCTAACCTAGTTCTCCTCACAACGACATTTTAATCCTGGCATGCGAAGCGGCAAGAAATCATCATTAGCTTCTGACCCTAGCGACAGATAATCGACACCGACGTGTTCCGGAAAAAAAACAAGTGTTATGGCCAGTGTCCGATGACTGCACGCTGATTAGTAGTCACAACCACAACAAACACGCAGTAGTGCTTGCACAGCTCTGCCTCTGATTGTTTGAAATCCAAGCCAATCATTATTATTGAGAAGACAGTGTTTGTAAGCCAGTTGGCAATGGTTTAGGAATGCAAGTAGTACGAATGTCAAGGAAAATCATCTTACATCTGTGAGCAGATTTTTCAACCAAGGTAATAGAATTTTAAGAAATATGCAGATCATGGATGGAATTGCATTTCAAAACACCAAAGCATATCACGTTTTTCCTAGGCTATAGTGCTCAGTCTGAAATCGCCGCGCCATCCTCCTCGGCACGAACTCGAGAATATACGGAACTGTCAGGCTGAGTTCCTTCCTGTGTACGTGCGAAAACGTATACTGGATGTGAAGGAAGGGCAAACATTTGATCCACTTTCTCCCTAGCAAGGCTCGAAGAACCTTGGAGGCAAAGTAAGAAAATAAGATTCCTGTCAAGGATATAATAGAAAGAGGGACAGTGGCAAACGCTTATGAAGTGCCACTTCGTGATGAAAACTGATGAATGACTACGACAGCAATTATTCTACATTGATGTCACTGCGGTAAAACTGATAAACTGACAGTAAAAAGCTATTCTCTTGAGTTCGCTTGGGTGTCTGGATATTCACAATGAAGTCTACGAAGGCCTTCCACGGGATCGGTAGGAGTTCGAATAATTGTAGTAGCACCCTCCGAGACCACCGAATGTGGAACAAGAAGGGGATGCTTATGACCATGGGATGGAAATGCCGCGGAAAACCCCCCAGTGCACAAGGCTCGGTAGTTTGCTCTCACCGTCAGTTGAGATTTGTAGGCGGAATTGGTCTCATTGAGACCTCCTTCCTACCTCTCGCATCTTCAACACAGTCGCGACATGCCGAAATCAAGTGGCAACCTAATGGCCACCAAAAATGCAGTCTCACCCCTCGTTTGTTCTCGCTGTTGAAATTCTTTCCGGATCAGCTCACTGTGGAAGAAAATCTGCATAGCAACCACAAGGTACGCTGCCCTACGAAATAGGACGGACAACATTTAATCAGACAGCACTAACAGACTTTGAATCACGTATTAGCCAGATTTGCTAGTTGAGATTTTAATGTAATGTGATCGGATAACCTGTAACAGAAACTCGACTTAGAGTGAGTGAAAGATCACATATACTTACTCAAAATTCTCAAATGTGCTTATAATTACGTAGGATTATGTAGGTAGGGTTGTAATATTTTACTATGGTACAGCCTATGGCGAAAACAATACGAATTTGAAGTGATCCCAGCTTTAGAATGCACTGCTATTCGGCTACCTGCAAGAATATTTAATCGGAAAAATAATCACTTCTAAATTGATATGCAGTTTTGCCATTTATTTTGCTATATTTATATGTTTTTATATATTTTACACAAAAGGCAAATAAAAGTATCTTATTTGTAGACATTTTGTAGAACATTATGCCTACTTTATAATTTATACGCAAAAGGAGGATATTTTATATCGCTAAAACCTTTTCCGATTCCTGATTATTTCTGAGCCTGATCTACCATTGCATTCATATTTTGAGTTCGAAGTCTACTTGCTCTATGCTTTTCAGATACGCAAAACCATAAATGTCACTATGTTACTAAGAAGATATCGTATACTATTCACAAAAGTTTGTACTGGATGTGAACTGCATTATATGCTTCATGAAAGGTATAAATAAACGAACGAATACGAAACAAGTCGAATGGGAATTGTACTATCTTAACAAAGCTCATAATGAGAAACCTTTTTAAAACCAAAATATGACCTTTCTTCGAGTATAAAATTTAAAGAAGAATGGTTTGGCTGTTAATGTTTATTTTTATGTTTCCTATAATATCGTATTTGAAGTACAAAGTGTAGTGAAAACCAATCGGAAAACGTACACTATCTAAGCTATGATATTTTACCAAGTGGTTTGTTAAGCCGCTGAAAAGCACTGCGTTGAAAGCCGGCATTCTGACGTGTCTCGCACTACGATGTACAATAATTAATGTTATAACCCTACTTAAATAATCCTTCGTAATCGTAAACGGCTTTCAGCTTTCTGGTTAACTTTGCATGAGATTGGTTTCTCACTGAATATTCATCCTGCGTGTTATAGCTAGCCAAATTGTTCCAACATAACGACATTACACGGACCTAGTTGCTGGAATGCGCTCGAAGCAATATTTACATCAATACAGCACAGGTGATATCGTTTTCACGCCGATCCCTCATGCCCTCCACGCAAACGTATGTTCTCCACCACATCCATGAACTCGTCAGCTGCCAATGAAGTAGAGCACAATTAAATCCCATCATCAGGCGGTAGGACTCAATTTTATCGCTGCTATGAGCACGTAAAGAGAAGGCAAGGTCGATCCATCCCGGATGAAACACATTTTGTCCACAGTATGAGCCCTTCAGAAGAGTACCAAGCAGTAGGCGTTAGAAGACACGAAGACAAAGGTTGCCTGTTAAAGAAGCAGTGTATTTTTCCTCTGAAACAGTTGGCAGACTGGGATGTGTTCATATAAATATGGTCTTTGTGTCATTCTTTCCAACAAAAACCTCAATTGCTCGAAGGTTTTGTCTGAATCATTTGATGTTTAAGGGCCGTAGCCGGATGTTAAGTTCTTCCTAGCCAGAGCGACTGCACCTATTTTTAATCTTGCCACTTGATTTCCAGTGGAGCACAAAAGTTGTGAAGAACGTATTTTGGTACCTGTGTTGTAGGTCTGTCTCACTCAAAAAATTTGGTATATACGTACCCCCTTTTCCTGCTAATGGGGCATTAGAGACCCACGTCGCTTGCGACGGTCCAAACGTGGAGACCAATATGGCCGGAGTAGTGGGCTGATGAGTCCCTGACGTCTGCGCCAACTATAATCTGAATTTCGTTGACGAAGGCTAACCAATCTGTTACCTTACGCACTCGTTCCCTTTTGCTTAAGTGCTCACTCTCGATCCCCGCCAGCAACCGCACAGGGGCTGAAAATATAGGAAGATGAGACTGGAATGGTCATTTCTGGCCCATAAGCCCACATCAGTCAGTCATATCGAACCCACTTGGGCCTTGAACCAGCGATTTGTTGATCAGAAGTCTAGCGCTCCAATTATTGAGCCCCGAGATCGTTTCGCCGGTTTAGCTCGGGAATATTGACTGCATTCGTTGAGGAACGCTCACCGATCGCTTACGGGACTCACTCGTCAAGTTCTGTCTTGAAGCGCAGTAGGTAAGAGCTTTGGACTTCTGAATGAAAGGTCACGGATTTGATCTTCGGGTGATGCACCGCCTGGGGTTGAGAGCACAAGAGTAATGTTGCCTCTGCAAGACCTCGCTAGAGTCCTTTTCGGGATCTAATGCGGATACTGACAACCACGTCGCAGGAAATGGAGGATCATTGTGGAGGCGGAGAGGTGAACATGCACTGTCAATTCAACTCCCTAAATTTGCACGTATGCGGTTAGTACGTAGAGCTGGATTGTGCAAGTTGGCACCGTTTCTATTGATAGTACTGATCAAATGAATTGAAGAGTCGCTTGCACGTCAAAACTCAACGCCAGTTATGAAACCGCCATAGACCGTAGTTAATATTTGGTCGCCAAACTATCATCTGACGGACATCAGTAATGAAAATGAGAGTTGCTGATTAAAATGACTGTGTGATCTTGCCACAACCGAGTCAATCCATTCACTGAGCCAATTGCGATTTGCTCTCTCCGTTTGATACTTTGAAACTCGTTATCAGTCTAACATTAAATTTGCTGCTTTTCCTGCCTTCAGATGCACAAATCGCCTTATTTCAGTACTCGTCAGGGATTTTGCCCAGTGCACTATAGCTGCAGCAGACCGAGTATGGCCTTCTGATTTGACGCGGAGATGTGTTTTTCGACAAGTAGCCATTAAAAGTAGATGAATGTTGGCGAACGCGGTTGTGAATTCGATGAAGCGTACGCACTGACGGCACGCAGGAAGTTAGAGATTAAACTTTGCGTTGCTTGAGGAAAGCACAATTTTAATTCGCTGCAAGTCATATCTGGCCCGAGTTTATGACCACATGGATAGAAGGCTGCTGGTGACCTGCTCAATCCCTCGTCACATCCAGCTAGCGGAGATTGACCTGCAATCGCATCTTGACCTCAATGTTGTCAGACGATCTGGCTGCGTTATTACTTTCTACACAAACAGCTTGGGTGGTCGCAGGTTTTCCAAACAGGCGTTGACGCGGAAGCCGGTGGTGACTCCTTGCAGTTGCTCGGCTACGGAGGCTCCGCGCAACAGGAAAGGCCCTGTGCACAATCCGACAGCGCTTACCTGTGGACTTAGAAAAGTCCTTAACTGTACCGATGAAATTTCAAATCTTTAATATCATAGCCCAAGCGAAAGTTTACACTTACTTTTAAAAACAGCTTTGCTGTGTCCTTCACCTCCCCCCCAGTTTCCTCGCTATGTGTAATCTTCACGAACTCCATCCTCCTACGCTTTGAAAATAAATACTGAACCTTGTTGAAGGGAAAATCGATGTGTATTTACCCTTTAACCTGCTCCTGTGGAGCGGGATGCATCAGCCATATTATGAGGTGCCTAGGTGGCTAAGTAAAACTGAAAGATGATCGAACACAAGTTCAGTTCTCACACATGTTGTCGATACTAATCAACGAATCAATTCCAGTGAAGCTTTTCAGGTTGTTTAGCGGACACCATCCGACTCCCCTTAGGGCCTACACAAACGCATGCTAGCAAGATCCGAGGTTGTAGCTTTACGGCTAACCAGTCCAGCGCTGTGCTGTAAGAAGACACCAATACACGCACACTGCCTTCCATGTGCGACGCCGAATTCAAGTTATGGTCACACACTGGCTACACCACCCCCCACCCTCCTCCAAGGTCAGTGGCTTAATCCGCGTACTTTACAGTCATATTCCCTCTCCGTACTTGACCTAAAACCATCGATCATATCCCACCTTACCTCCCCCCCTAACAGGCAGATCTCGCGATTTGCGCGGATCGGGAACGATGAGTATGAGCCATAACACACTTATAAACCCCGCTCAACTCTCATATTTGTATTATGTGTGTACTTGTATAGGTCCAATGATGAATTACTGAAAACATATGTTTGGCGAATTTACCCCTCATATTTTTTGAACTTAAGCACGCAGACATATCTGAACTTGCTAGGAATTACTGATCAGCCCAATAATTGTGGAAACTGCCAACTTAGAGACTTCACTACTTCGATAACATTAAATGCAGGGGCCATGGTAGACCACGAAATATCTTATGCCGTTTGGCCGGATGTGGGCACAAAATACAGCATTACTTTTCAAACGAAAGCCATAACAGTGCTACGCCTTCCTACATTCCAGTCCGACTGACTGTCCAAAACTAGTTTTCTGATCCTGATGTTTTAGTCTGCGTTAGTGTTTCTAGCCGCAATAAGCAATTTAGGAGTCCAAAACCTAGGCGTGCGTCAACACGAGCGCAACTGCCAAGTACTTGTTAAGTGTTAAGAAGGCTGGATCATGATCGGTCGACAAGTCTGTGGAGACTGCGAGTTGATGCAATTGGCGTTTAAGATTGGGTATATGAGTAAAAACGTATGTAGTAGCCAATGCCGAAAATGCGTAGGGACTACCATTGGGGATGGCACACCCACTTGAATGAGGAAGAACAATACAAAATTAATCAACATACGAAATGACCTCAGCAAGTGAATCAAGTATTCCAAGCATTTTTTCCGTTGGATTACGTGGTTCCAGCTGAACAAGAGGTGATCTGGTCTTTAGAGAACGATAAGCACAGCGGTTATTCAGTAAAACTGTGCTTTTCGCGAGCATTCACATTCGTACGATCAGATGTAATTGTTGCTTGTTTTAAAAGGTTACTTTTCAACCATGCGCATACTGTACGTGCACTGCATGATTACCACGTTAAGTGCAACGATATACTTGAGTCTTAAGCTTTGGATGGTTTTCAGAGTTTATTTCTAAAATAGTCATTTTCGAACTGTCTTTAGATTACGGCCAGTCACAATACTGTTCAAAGGGTGCCTCTGAGCATTCTTTTTTGACAATGGGACTCCATGGCTCGCAAGATTATATAAAAAGGTTTTCTTTAGTATTCATTTTACTATCAAAAAAGTATATAATTATAGAATTCGGCAAAGTGAAGATAATTCATAGAAGCGCGTGATACGTTTCTGAACAAAGCTGAGCGTACAATTCACTGTAAACAACTAAAATTTATATATCTTTCCATCGTTTACGTCGGACTTAAGATGCAAATATGAACCACAGGAATGAACTTTCCTGCTGTGTAGATGAAGACTCAAACGAGGAAACCCTTGCGACTCTCGCCTTGTCTTACATCGAATCTGCAGGAGTCTTAGTGATAACACGTACCAGGGATAATCCGAGGAATTTATTTCGAATTATCAGAGAACCGTCATCATTCACAACTGTTTTTTTAAGGAAGGGGGCTTACGAGATTAATTATGGGAAAGTTTTTCTTATCACTGAATCAATGCACATTCTTGATAAGCATTTCAGTAACTCGTATCAGAGTTTGCATTTATGTTGGCTATAAAAAATGGTCTTTTGAAACTTTTACTTACTTACTGACTGTTAGAGAAGATGACCGGCACTCTACGGACCTAATGTTTGAAAATAAAGCAGAATGTAAAGTGGTCTAGTCGGTCTTCGACTAAATTAATTGTTCTCCAGATTTTCAGGTCCGACATACAATGGTTGCCTCAATGGCTTACGATTATATCCTGCGTTGATAATTATTAGCCTGCTCGGGATTATTTGAGCCCCTATGATGACTGTTCCGGCTAATTTCAAATACACTTTCAATTTGATAAGCTTACTCTCGAGAGGTCACAGAAAAGAACAGTGGTCAGCTCAGCTTCCGATCGATTTGGCAATCGCACCAAAGCACTGTTAAATCCAAAACTTTATATTGGTTTTTAGGTACGATATGTAAATCCAGGAATATAGTCAGTTTTGACAGCTTCTTATTTCAAATTAACATATATATTTCAGCATTCATTTGCTTTTGTAAGATATTTGCTACAAATATTACTTCTTCCCAAATCTATTATTATTATTCGTGTTGAAGACGGAAAACTCGGAGCTTCATGTCATTAAGAAATATGAGTTCATACGTGAAAAGAGAGAATTTCCGATAGCTCGGAATATAAAGGATGTATATGGCTTTACTATTATTAGATAGCAGATAATATAAAATTGGGTAACGAACGTTTCGTCTGGTAAATGTGAACGCCAAAATGTTCCACGTGCTTGGCCAAATGACAAATTAGACGTCAATGGCGAGGCCGATCCTCTTATATTGTGCACCAAAATTATCGTCAATTTTTGGGGGTTGGCAAGAAAGCATTATTAAATTTGAAAGCTGAAGTCAGTGAAGTTAAAAAGTTAGATATTTGGTTTCACGGGAATTTAATGAAAAGCAGAAACAATAACAGTTGGAAGCTTGCATAATGTCGCTTTCTCGTCACAAATATGATTCACTTTTGAATCGAATTGTAACGTTTTAGGAGAAATGCGTTAAAAATGAAAACTGTTAATGTTAAGCATAGTGGTTGGACGAGGAGAAACCACTAAAGCACAGTGAAAGGCAAAATACAATGTGTGACCCAACAAATGCAAAATGCTGAAATAAACGAAAGATTAATAATCCCTCTTAAACCGGCATCAAATCATGTACGAAAGCTGTGAAAGATCACTGAAAAATCTTAAGCGAGCTAAAAACTTGAAGAAAATTTGAAAAGCAGTATTATTTTGTGCAAAATACTAAGTTTTTGAAAAAAACAGCAAGTTATGAAAACGCGAACAATTGCTGTTACTGCAAAGAATAAAGTAAAATAAACGTTTCAGGTGATAGCGTAAGCATGCCATTTTGTGAATATTAGGAGAACAATTCCTTAGTTAAATTACTTAAATTGATATTGGTGACATTGGATTACAACTATTTTCAGGTCATCCTTGAAATACCGGTGAAAACTCCGGTTTTTTAGCTGTTTTCATTCAATTGGCAATACATTTATATCCTGTTTTAAGCATTTATAAAAATTTTCTTAATAAGATATTTATCCAACTCGCTTACCAAAGAAGCGCGCTTTTGGATATTTCTCCTAATGGAAGTGGCCGTTTGTGTCATAATTGTAGGTTCATCCAATCATGAAAACGCATTGCCGAGCAAAATTAAAGTCCTTAACAAACGTCGACGGTAAACATGCCTAAGATTAATTATAAAACGTTTGATAAGAAGTTGCCCGGTTTCAAAAGCATATTAATTAGATGTTTCTCTAACAAATATATGCAGACTTTATCTTTTTTCAACCTCGAGTCCTGTTTAAATGTGGAGGTTTAATCGGTTTTGTGACTCCTCTCAAAATAAGTGGCATATGTTCTGCTGAAAATGAAGAAACTGACTTTTAATTATATACTGGAGCGCTTTGTCCCACATTTTTTTAGTTAAATGCCCCATCCTAAGACTTCAAATACACAACAGTATTTCCTAATATATTCTTCGATTTTGCAAAAACTAATAATCTTTTGTCCATTGTGTTTTTAAATTACGGATTACCGTTAACTATATTATACAAAAAGTATCCTAACGTATAATTTCCATTTATTATAGATGAGTCTTTAGTCCGTCTCCACAATACCCTGTACGCATTTTGTTAACAGTCTTCATTTTCACCGTAGTAAGGTAAAAAAACGTCTGCATTTTGCGCAAAATAATTTTGAAAGCTGAATTCATTTGTTGATTCTGGAAACGAATGCGATTCCTTGCCCTTGACGGCATCTGATTTTAATTGACCTCGGATCACATTTTCCAGTTCCAGAAGGGATGTATTCAAAACCTTTCTTACTTATATCAATGATCTTTTATAGAAAAATTCAGAAAAATGCTGGGATTTGCTCGGTGATATAAAGTTGCATAATAAATTTATTGAATGCCCGGTTACCTCCGAGCTCATCTTAATTCTGCCTTTTTCCTTCAAGTAATAAGATTAAACATGTAATCTTCTCTGATAAAAGGCTTTCTAAGCCTCAAATTCACTCAGAAAACCAAAAAAACAAGATCATATATATGCTTAAGTTCTCACTTAGATTTTGGTCGCACATTGTCTGAGTTAGGTTATCTGCTGTAGTTATCAAACGAACTTGATGGGGAGAGTTTGGTGGTCTGGCGCAAGTTCGATCCATTATTGGGTCATGAAACGTGGCCAGTTTATCGCGACCGACATATACTGGAACCACATTATGCAAAAAATGATCAAATGAATAAATGCAACAAATACCTAAATGATGCAAAACCTTGCAAAAGAGCTGCCCAGATTAGTCAACCGATTAACTACTTGTATATTACACAACAACACTAAATAACACATCGAACCAATGACAGAGATAAACATACAACGGTAGTCGAACTTCTACACCATCCACCAAGTTCACCAAATCTTGCATCTACTGATTATCGCTTTTTTCGGAATTTGAATATATTTTTCATAAGAAAACAATTAATATCCGACAGTATCGTAAAGAAGGTCTTCTAAGATTTCCTTGTATTCTTGATTTTCAGGCTTTAACGCCGCTGAATTAAACAAACTACAACTGAAATAGCAAAAGTTTATTGACAATATGGGTGCATACTTGAATTTATTTATAAAGCATTCACAAGCTTCTTTTTTTTTCGGAAAACTTCATACCTGTCCATCTATGTTCTCATTATGGTTATAAAAGGATGAATGTTTTATTTTATTTAGTATTCATTTCGAAATTTACACCTGAAATTCTTAATCATTTAATTTTTTCTAGTTTCTTAAACAGCCTTGCCACAGATAAGATATTTATAGCCATTTCAAACGTCACTTTTTGCCGCAGTGGAAGGAGGTTATGTAAATGGATTATAGAAATAAATCACAAATAGATTGTGAACAATGGTAAATCCCCATTGGTAGTAGAGGTCACATGCTGCAGTAATGCATAAAAAACTGAAGTATTCTGACGTTCATAATTTTGCCGTGGATGTTTATGATGTTACTGTCATCTCATCTTCACACATAATAGTTTAGGCCAATGCGTTTGACCGCATGTCGCGAAAGACCACGATGCAAAATTTTTAACCACCAGCACCCAGCCGACGGTCCTCCCTACACTATAAATATCACTCACCCATTTAGTTGAAAGGCACGAGGCCTTATCGTCATCTCCGACAGACATGTTATTTTTTACATTCTGATCATTTTTTGTATAACCTGTTTGTTGAGTAGCAGATGTGCAGCTGCACGAACGTATTAGCAGTTCAGTGCAATATTAGATGGGACGGCCTAGACAGTTTGAGGAAACTACTAGTACTACTACTAATAATCAGCACTTCATTTTATACCACGCTCATGGAAGCTAAAACAGGACCTCTTTCTTAAATTTAAACGTGTTTTCTTTCCAAAAATGACGATTCCAAAGTCATCATATTTGGAGGAAAAATTCGGTAATGACATTATTGTACGCCTAAGTCTTTTTTGAATGTGGCCCCTGTCCGAGAATTCAATGCTTAATCTCAACTATAATTTGCAATTTTAGTCGTAGATCCACCGTTTTGCAAATTTTATGCATATCTAAATTCATAAAATCTGTTAATAATTGTCATTGTTTGATATAATTCATTAAAAATTGCTTAGAGTACCCTGCAACATTACTAATACCGATGCTAAAATAAAGAGACAGAACATGTTTTCCTGGTAAAGGTTGAATTAGATCTCACTCTTTGGCACTTATTCGAAGCATTTATATCGCAGTCACTCTTAAACCCGTCTTAAACTCAATGAAAACAGCCAAGAAGGTGGTCAGTAAGGAATCAGCAAATAAGTGGACGATATGCCATGCGTGGCCACATTAGCGAAACTTTGGTCGAAATATAATTTGAAAAACTTCAGTTCCAGCGGAGAAAACGCCACTCAATGCGTATTCCTAAGCCAACGAAAAGTTCTTCTATACTTTTTTCAGCATGTACAAAACCCGAAATACTAAGCATCTCCTCCCCCAAGAATGCCAGTTGCAAAGTGTGACGCAAATGTAATGCATTACTTAACTAACAAAACTATGTTGGCTTATTATGCAAGAGTATTTCTGTTCTAAGTCCCTCCCTTCTCGTAGGATAGCTTAAGAGAAAGTATGAAAACCCCATCGAGCTACACAGAAAGTGATCTAGAAACTACACATAGGATACTTTTTTTCAAAATATATTTACTAACTTTAAAATAGTTATAAATTTTAGAATATTATCAAAGACAAGGGAGACTGGAATAACTTTGCCTGGCACATTAGCCATAATCATCCAGTCATACCCAAGCCCAGCTCCTCTTCTAGAGCCCAGTTACCACCCACACAGCGACTAGTGGTAGAATAGGCAGATGAATTTTGACGAAAAAAACAAGGGATTCTGGAATGGCCATTTTTAGCTTATTAGCCGTCGTCAGCCACTCATACTCAACCCCAGGTTGCACCACCCGAGGATCGAACCCGTGACCCGTTGATCGGAAGTCCAACGGTCTAACCATTGAGACACCCGTTTTTTTTCTGGTTTAGCTCAGTCATTGCAGTCTCCCTTGTCTATGTCGGCATGGCCAATCTGCCTTTACGACTACCATAAGCCACTGTGCGGCTGCTGGTAGGGCCAAATGGTGAGACCAAGCCAAAGCGGGACGAGTGAGTTCCGTTAGCGATCGGTGAGCTAATAGAAGCGCAGAGGAGAGTTCAAGGATGTGGTCACAAAGAAGGAGACACTAACACTGGAATATGAACCCAATTAGCCGGACGTTTCGGCTTCTCATTCGAATGCATCATCAGAGACAGAGTCAGATAAAGGTATTAGATCGCCCAGGTTTTGCAGCATTTATAGGATTTAGTTGCTAGGCCACTGCATACTTATCAACATGGGCAGTTCCCTAGTGTATCGCAGATAGTTGCAGGTGGTATGATATTTGTCTGACTGGCCAGCTGTTGTAGTATACATTTGTCCTGTCATTGCTATGTACCAGCGTGCTTGCCAAGATTATCGGTTCCCAAGCTCATCACACGTGGTTTCATGTGGTGCGATGATGGCCCACAGTCGAGTTGCTAGCAGCCGGATTTCATCATCCGTTTGAGGTCTTGGGTAATTTGGTTCGACGAGCTTGGCACCAGGAGTAGTGGTCATTCGTGCGTTCTCTGCGTGGCTAACTTCTTTGCCCAGGCAAAGTCCCAACACCGAATGTGGCAATGGCAGGTCGTCGCAAATTTTGATTGATTGAGTACTGGAAAACCATGACTCGAGCAGATCGTGGTTCACGCAGCTGTGGCCTCTAGAGATAATTTTGGCTTCATTCAACTCAAATGTGTGGGTGGGTCCCGTATAATGAGCCGCGAAATGAAAGCAGGCATCGTTCCTACTCACTGCTGCTGTGTGCTCGGTTATTCGCGTCCAAAGTAGACTTCCAGCTCCTCCAACATAGTTGCCTTGTCCATAACTGCTCCAGACCCGATAAACGACGCCCGATGTTTCTTGCCGTGGCAGTGTCTTTTGACATCATGATCTGACGCCTTATGGTTGCCTCCGGTCTGCGTGCAACTCAAACGCCGAGGGGTGTGTGAAGGCGGCTAACGGCTTCCGATACATTCTTCACGTACGGTAGAGCTCGCCAAAATTTGGGGTCGGTCAGATTTCGTCTCTGGTCTTCTAGTTTGCGTTGGCACAGGTTTAAGAAGTTGCGCAGGTAGTAATTCGCTCTAAACACCCGTCGAAGATATTTTAATTCGGCAACCTTGTATTATGGTTCACTGCAGTGTGTCTCCACAGGCTGGTATAGTGTGTGGTATAATGGGTAGTTGCTGTTGTAAATTAGTATCTGCATCGTGTTTGTCGCCTTCCTGATTACTTCGGTTTTTAGGCCACCACAATTCTTGCAGCAAACGAGGACATCAAGAAAGGCCAGATGGTTGTTTTCCTCCTCCTCCATCATAAATTGTATGTCCCGGAAGACAGTGTTGAAATGCTCTTTGAATGTAAGCATCTGATATCGTTCGAGGACGACGAGGATGTCATCCACATCCCGAGCCCAGAAATTTGCTCAATGGTGTTGGAAAACCAGCGACTCCAATCGTTCTAGGGCGGCCTCAGCTACGAGTCCCGAAATCGGTGACCCTTTTGGCATGCTTTTCACCTGCTCGTAGATTTTTCCGTCAGCCGTGAAGTACGTCTTAAGACAGAAATTCAGGAGTTGGAAGATTTGGGCGTGTCCGACGCGTTTCTTCGTTTCATCTTTGTTCTCTTGTAGGAGTAATTCGATGGTTTTGATTGTCAGGTGATGCAGAATAGAAGCAAAATGGGACGTAACATTAAAGGATACCATTATGTTACTTGGCTTACCCCTGTAAGTTTCTCCAAGATTTGTGTTGATGAACTGATGGTAGTGTCTGAATTAGCGGTCTGGCGTTCCTGGGAGATCCACTACCTTTACCTGACTCTGTCTCTGATAATAGGTTTGAGAGAGAATCCGAAACGTCAGGCTAATGAAGCTCTTGTTCCAGTGATCGTGTCTCCTTCTTCGCGATCGTCGAGTGTTGGTCAACGAAAGTTATAATTTTTATAATATTTATTGAATTCCGCAAGCCACTTTATAGTCTCCCGTGAATACTTAGCGGTGAGCGGGGGCAAAACTTACCTAGTACATGCCACCGTTTCACGCGACCACCCAAAATATACTTTTAAAATATTTATTGGGTCTAGTTAATTAGGTTGTTTTCGTTATATCATTGATCTCTACGAAATGTAGGAACGCATTTCGCATAGCTAACCAAACCTGTTCATTAAAGTTTTCAACACTCTTTTGCTTTTTGAATTTTATCTTGTGCATGTCCAGAGAAGGTACACTTTACGTCAGGTCGCGGTTTTTGTAGCTTTTCTACATTGTTATGCCTCATGGCTGTCATCTAGTGGGCTTGAAAATGGTAACCAATGAAACATCAATTAAACCGCAGAGATGAAAATTGCGAGTAACTGCTAGTAGCACATGAAATCTAAATGAGAGGCACGCTAGTGCCGCAAAACAGGCCATTTTGGCGGATTTTATTGAGAACTGAGCATTCCAGACAACAAACAACAACTTCGGCGTGACAAGCAAGCTCCCTATCCGCAAGCGCAACGGTAAGACGGCTACAGAAGTTTGTTTTCTGGAGGATAGATAACACTCATGAGTAGTACGTTTTGGGAAGCCCAAAAAGACAAAAGTAAAGTGGTTTAGTCATTTAAAATCAGAAGGATCACTTAAATAACGTCAGATAAATTGACCTCTCCTCAGCAACACAAATTTCTGATTTTTTTGCCACAAAAGGCTCAGTTGTTATTTTCTAATTTATGCCAAAAGATACATTTAGTCGATTTTATGCAATTTCTTCGTATTTTCCTCATCGTGGCGTGTCGGTCCTTCTTGATTACTTTAACCTACCTCATTTTGTATGAAACTAACTTCGGGAAATATTTAACATCTTCACTTGTTAATCAGGTACTTGCCCATAGTCTTTGCGCAGGACCATACCGAAAGGTTGTAGGAGACGAACGAAACGTTCCGTGGGGTTTCTTGTAGCATAAAATATAGTGCACGTTTGAGCCTCCTATTTGATTTTCGTTTTCTGCTCTTATAAACCCGCCAGGAAACAGGTGCACGTGTGAATAAAGTTCGAACATCACTTTGTCTATTTCATTGTAAATGAACTGTTTTATTGCATAAAGTAGGTCCGATTATCCCGGACTTACTTACATTATCCCAGTCAACCTCGACACTAGGTGAGGTTTTTAACATGAAAGACCTTGTTAAGCAACAGTCCATGTAACTATAACGGCGTAAACGTTTTACTTCCCAGCACTAAAATGCTGTCGGATGCAGCCAAGCTGGGCAAGGTTGACGAAACCATAATGGCTGGGCAGGCTAGAGATGCAAACTGACAAAAGCTATTTAGAGCTAGGATGAGAAGAATTAGAGTCACGGTTGAGTTTAAATTTTGGGGTTTTGCGTTAGATTTGCGGTTGGAGCTAGCGTTAGGATAGGGGAAGAGGTGCCTCCTGGCATTTCAAGCATAGTCACCTATAATATGCCGGGTGGTTACTAATATCCGTCGAAAAGATCTTGATGTTCCAGTAAGGAAGATTTGTCAGAATAAAGAGATTGATTCTAGTATTATTCCGTTTTATTTAAATATTCTTTACACTGAAACTATTTTTTTTACTGCTTCTTCACTTAATATGATGCTGTAACCTGCCGTAATGCGAAGTTCCAAAGACTTATTTTCAGAAGGAAGAAGTTTAAATAGACAAAATGTTAAATGGAACGGACGAACGGGTTTTTTCTGAGGCCACTGTCTGTTCGGATTGAGAACAGAGTTCGTTTTCGTGCAACGGTTCCACGCTTCCTCTTGGCAGTTCATCTTTAGTCATCATTTTGATACTGTAAACTAAGCTGAGAGCGTTGAAAGTTAGTTTTCTTCAGTGTAGAGTGACATAACCGACGAAAACAAGAGAAACTGAAATGGCCATTTCTGGCTTATTTTCTGTTGTGTTCTGCCAGCCAGGTGGTTCCTCGCTTGCTATTACAGTCATTCTTGGGTTTCCCGTCAAAGTTTATCTGCCTTAAATTACTAGCCGTTTGTGCGGCTGCTGGCGATGATCCAGGGTGAGTCCCAAGGCAGAGCAGGACGAGTGAATTCCGTTGGAAATCGGTAAGCATTCATCAAATGAATATCCATATATTCGCTCCGTAATGGCAATACACCAAGCCCCTGGCTCAATAGTTAGACCGTTGAACTTCTTATTTACAGGCTGCGGGTTTGCGTCCCAGGGGGTGCTGCCCCTGCAGTTTGTTTTGACCGACTGATGACGCCTAATGAACTAGAAATTACCAGTCCAGTCTCCCTTGTCTTTGGCTGTAACGTCGTTAAGCCTATAATATTAGCCACTGTGCGGCTGCTGGCGGGGCTTGAGAGTGAGCCCGAAGGCACAACGGGACGATTGAGTCCTGCAAACGATCAGTGAGTGCCTATCAACTTTCCTGAATTTAGTGTACTAGAGACGTGCTGCATCATCGCGGAATCTAAAACGGTCTGAGATCAAAGCTCGATTGTTTTTATTACACCCGGTTAGGATATTCATGTGCAACTATTCTAATCGTGGGACAGTTTTCCGAAGTAAGCACTGCTACGCTACAGAAAGACTGTCGCGTAGATAGCACAGTCACTGTTGTTATTTTCATGTGGGTTGCTGCACTTTCCAACCAGTCTTAAATACCGTCAGATGGCACCATTACCCAAATCTGGCCAATAGTTATCCTAAAAGCCCATGCAAAGTTAGGTACAAAAAATAATGTTCCTATTGGGACAGCTTAGTCGCGGGACATTTGATATTCGGAATCGTATTTTTATTTTTCTTGCCGGGGTTGGCTAGCTATGGAAAGTAATTATCGATCAAATGCTTCCCAGTTGCTGGTTTTCCCAATTCAAACTCTTAGCATTCTGATTTTGCCTGCCAGTTATAACAGTTCGTTTACTATACCTGAGACTTTCTTCCAACAAAATCAACCACAACCCCTGCAACTATATTCCTTTCCATATTTTTCCCGGAATTCAGCAAACTATCAATTAAAAGTCAGCATCCGTTAATTTTTGGGCTTAATGTATGGTCTGTCAACACATTGTGACTCCAATATTTTACGTTCATAATTGTTTACCTGATTTTTCTCGTATTCTCTGTTCTGTGAAATATTGTACAGACTAGTCTAAACAATCTTTAATTTATATTCGAAGGAGGCAATGCCGATTATGGGGACGATTTTAACCGTCTTGGGCATCGCTACCAATATAAAAGAGGATATTTGCCACAAATTCTTTAAGGTTCAGCCTGTACTGTTCAAGTGCTCTGCCATCAACTGTTAAAAAATAACAATTTTGAACCTTTTCAACCACGAAACTCGCTATTTTCGCATTATACGTCACAACGTAGGTTGAAAAACCTGAATATTTAGTTAGTTTTTCGAATCAACAGTTGTATGTATGTACTTCTGAACTAGCTACGTTCGTGCATCACGTATGTAAAAAAAGTAATATCTGTAAACTAAGATGAATGATGGGCTGGAAAGGAAGAAAAAGGCGTCAATTGCAAGGAATATTTTTGTTTTTGAAAATATGTCCAGCGCTGTTCAGCGCGTTAGGCTGCACTTAGCAAATGGTACCTTCTTCTGGCAGCACGGAGCTGGCAAAAGGACGGAAGGTTTATTTAAATAAACATCACACGTTACTTTTGGCATTCATATCGGTTTGATTTAAATGCTTAACTTGACGTTACTTTCTAAATGTTTGATAGAGTGGCCAAACGTTTTTGATCTTCATTCAAATGTGAATTGGCTTGGAAGTCGAAAGTCGAGGAGTTTGGGAGGAAACTTGGGAGCTACGCTTGAGGGGGTGAATTTCAACCAAATGCCTGAAACTGTGAGATAGCACCAATTAGTGATAATAAATAAGCAAATACAATTTATGTCTCGTCGTATTACAAGGCTTTTATACGCGTATTCTAATTACAAAAAGAAGACAGTTACGAATTGACTACTGCTGACATTTATTCATAAAATTAACCAGAGAATCAATAAAACCAGAAAACAAAAACAACAAAGGACTTCAGAGATATTAAACCAACATTTCTATAACCTGGAAAGCACATGCGTTAGGGAGCTCGGTCGCTTTTCTTGTAAGGTGTTACCAGTTTCTGAACGTTCCACATGTTTCATAGGGCGATGGTACTATGTGTAAAAAACTAACAGGAATCCTTTTCACACTAGAGCAGAGAAAACTCAAAATCTTCACTCGTATATGAATTTTCGAAGTCTGTATCGTAAACATTCGGTTCCACAATGGTATTTGAATCAAGTAAGAGTTACTTGCTAGTACGGAGGCAGTTGAGATGAGACACATGCACAATAAACGGGAGCACGTTTGCTCTGATACAGAATCTCTTTCTGCGTTATTTAATTATTGGCAACTGCTATAGCATTAACACACTCTCAAGATCACTGCAGTCCTATTAAATTGGATATGAATTTATTCTGACTCACTAGGTGGGTCTCAAGGAAAATGAAAAATTTCAGAATGAAAGACGATTTCCCAGGTGAAACGAACTGAAAGCCATACGTTGAGAGGTTTGTGACTAGAATCTGTTCAAAAAAATACTTTAAGTTTTGCAGTTGTTATTTTTCACAGTCTTGGGCTAGAGTCTAGTCAAATAAAGGGGTAAGCAGGAAACGCAAATGTTTAGTCTTGAATTTTGCAGAGAATGTAACTCCTGAAATGTCATAAAATTCTAAAGAATCCTTGGCATACGGAATCCGCTCATTCCAATGATTCACATCAATAAATAAAAGAGCACTCTTAATCGAAAATACGCTAACGTCCTATTTACAAGCAATGAAATATTTATTTGCACAAAAAATAAGAACATCGGACAACGGAGCTATAACAAGGTATTTTTTAGGTCATATGTCATAAAAAGATAAAATATTTCTCCAGAATAGAATCTTATAAAGAAAATATTATTAGAGGAATAAATACAAAACGGCATAAATTGTCCGTTTTCATCATAAATCATAGACGAAAGTAAAGTTTACTCGATTGACTTTTAATTTTTCATTCCCTAAGATGTCTCAGCGCTTATGCGATGATAACGTTTGTGCCCTACGAACAAACTGTTCGCCTTGCTTTTATCTGGATCGTTTATGTCCACCCTGCTTAATTCAATGTCAGATAAGATCCACAATAGTCTGCAAGCGAATATCAAAACTTCGATTTTATACAATTATCAATGACTTTAACTACAGTTATTCTGGTGGATTCTAAATTCTAGTAAACCCTGTTAGGGGAAACAACTTTCTACAGCAGAATTGTCGAATTCTGTACGCTACAGTAGGCTGCCTGAGTTACGAATCAAATGTGAGTAAACTCATAGTTTTCGGTGGGGTACTATAGCTCAGGCATTTGAAGCGTTAAGTGCATACAAAGCCTTGTCCATGTCGTCATATGTTTAAATGCTTCCACGGTGGCAGAAATTTTAAGAATTAGGTTCAAATAAATTAAAAATGACTTAAACTACAGCCATACCTTTGTTAATTTCCACACGTGTTGAAATTCTTTTGTAAAGTAAATTTGCTTGGATATCCTTTCATACGACTAATTAAGTGAAAGTTGCTCGTAACCTATATATATTTCTTCCGCTTTATGTAAGTATTGCGTTAGAAGCAACTGTTGTTATCACCATTTAGATTGGAACATTGTGTCACGAAATTTCATCAATAAGAATTGTATAGGGCGGAATCAACTCCTCGACTCTTACGTAACGTGTGAATTTTGCCGCTGCTTTACCTGAATTTTGGGGATGCAAAAGCTACTTTCTCAGCTCGATAATTGTTAACTTTTTTGCTTGTAATCATGTCGGTATTTATAAGAACTGGCTTCAAAATGCAATTTTGTCCCACGATGCTCGAAAGTATATTAAACAAATTGGATATAAGAAGCTGCAGGTTTATTCAATAGAAGACCCATTTGAGTAAACAAAACAAATCTGAGACACCTTCTATTTTGAAAACCTGCGACGCCCCAAAAAAGTGTAACAAATAACAATAACACCAATCCATGCGGTTCTTTCTTATCGGCCAAACGGCTTGGAGCAAATTATGTAATCTATTTCAAGGCTGCAGCCCCAAAAAATCACTTCTTTCCTAGAATTCAATTAATTTTGAAGAGTGTTATCGTATGTGGACCTTTTTTGGATTTTCTTCTGAACGCGCCAAAAAATAATCGGTGGAAGCACATTAGCCGGGTCCCAAATTAAAACGCCCTTGTTTTTGCTACTCAAATGCTTACAGTAACACCTTCGTTTTTGTAACCCAAATGCTTACAGTCGGTTGTCTTCGGCAGTTTAAGACCGCGGGTTTTGTTTTTAATCCTCGGTTCTTGCTTCATCATCGCGAAAAGAGTTTGGTTTGCTTTTCTAGGTTGGAGTGGAGGGGGTGTTAACTGGCTTGGGAAGCATTTGAGGGCTTCCCTTGTTTGCACATTTCGGTAAGATACCTTGCAGTAGGCCGCCTGCCATGCGGCGCGGCGATGTATTTGGTCGGGCTTGGCTAGGCCAATATTTCCTCAAGGAAGTAGGGTTTTCGGAACAGGGGTGCTGCTGCCCACTTTTCTATGAAGTCCTGCGTAAGGCCGCATTAGGTTAGGCTCATGTGCCGGTGAGAATGTTGGGGTTTGGAACAAGGGCATGGTAGGCGGGTAGGGTTTATGCAGCTCTTGTTTTGCTTCGCGATGCGCCTGCGGTTATATGGTCTGCTCGATAAGCTTGTTTTCCATGTTCTGCGGGGGGAGTTGGGAGAGCGTCTTAGTTTGCGTGTGGATTGATAGGGGCTGTTAGGGGGGTGGATGGTTCGGTAGCATTGGTTATGCGTAGAACAGCTTCTCCACCCTCCCATTTTCGACTTCTTACCCGCCTGCCACCGTTATTTTTGGTAACCGGATAACAGCTGCTTTTACATACACCTTCGTTCTTGGCCAAGTGCCATTGTACGTTAACGCTAACTCTGCAGCTGTCCTTGGACTGCCTTCTGTTATGTTAGTTCGTTCGGTCGTGTTGCTTGCCTAGTTTTCTTTATTTCATGGGGTGTTAGAGGTTGTAACAGCGTCTTTGTTTGAATGAGATTTGGGAGGTGCGGTTAGGTGGGGTGGCTTTCCTTTCGGTGGTAGGCGTTGGATGGCTTGGAGGATGGATTTAACTACCCACCCCCTTTTTTGCCCCGCCCACCCTTCCCTTCTCTCTATTCTCTTCTATGCTCCATTACCTAATAACAGCTGCCTTTTCACAAGCTCAGTCTCTTGGATCGGTGACATTGCATGCTAACTTTTACTTCTAAATCTGTCCTCTGAATGTCTTCTGTTAAGTCCGGTCACACGTTACTCTTGCTTTACTAGTGTTCTTAGTTTCGTGGGGTAGTAGATGTTTGGAACAGCGTTTTGGTTTGTGTGCGGGTCTGGTGCGCTTGTTAGATGACTTTGTCCTCTTAGGATGGTTTCGTTTTGCATGGTCTGTGTGATGCTTTCGCTTATTCTTCTTCCTCCCATTTTTTTGCCCACGACTACGGTGTTTCCACCTGTCTCTGTGGTTGGAATTTGGAATGCTTGTGCATAAAGTTTAGTTGGAAGGTCAGGATATGGGTAAGTTTTGCTTTAAAGGGCTGTGTTGGTTTCATGTTTTCTTGGAATTAGGGTTGTTTCTAGAAAGAGTTTTACGAATGCAATTAGAGTTGGCTGTGTGTTCACGGTTGCACCTTCATAATTGCAATCTTTGGGTTAGGTATACTTTTATGGTTGCTTTGAGTTTAGGCTTCGTCATCAATTTTGGTCTTACATATGTGGTAAGGGATGTTAAATCTTTTCTTCTTAGGGTTTACGTCACAGCCGATGCTAGGGTTACTGTTGACGGTTCGGGTTAGATCTATGCTTAGGCATCAGCGTACGGTTAAGGTGAGCGTTAGGGTTGAGGTTTTAGTTAAGGGTTTAGGTTAGTATTAGGTTTACTGCTAAGGTTAGCGTTAGGGTAAGATTTAAGGTTAGGGTTTAGGTTTCGTGTTAGGGTGAAGTTTCGGGTTAGCGTAAGGATTAAGGTTAGGTTTACGGTTAGGGTTAGTTTTAGGTTAAAGAATAAGGTAGGGGTTAGGTTTTAGTTTAGCCTTAGGTTTATTTTTGGGTTTAGGGTTAAAGTTCAGTTTACCCCCCCCCCACAATTGCCTTTTCCTTGCTTCACTTCCCGTACCATTCTCCTGTTTGCGAAGAATATTATCACCTTGTAATGTCCATGGGTTCGCTAGTGGTAAAAATACGCAGTTTTGTTATTCCTTTGCTTCCAACACTTTACACAAATATTTTTATAATCCAGGGATTAGGGAGGGAATACAAAGTCTTTTTGTTGCGTTCCTTTCGATGTGGTATTAAGTAAGGTTGCCTTCGTCACTGCCTTCATTGCCTTTCGCTGTCTCTGCTTCATCTGACTTATGGGTCATCAACGTCTACATTGTCCATCTACAATTTCCCCTCATTTTATTTTGTAGGTTTCGTTTTATAGGCGTTTTCGCTTGTTCTCAAAGGATAGGTGTTCTCTATGTGGCGAACAAATGTAACTCAGCCATAATTTAAATTGTCACATTTCAGTCCATTCCACAAATTATACTGCGCTTCATCCAGGTTGGCCCTGGCAGCTCTTCCCGTCACTGGACCCCTTTCTGAGAGCTTCGGTTCAAGTCTGCTCTATTAACCATCTGTGGCGTTGGTATGCACAGCCGTCTGAGGGTTTAAGAAGTTTTTATTGTGGTTAACTGTAAGATGTTTTTAGCCCTCCTCGGGAAGCCGGTAGTAGGCTCTCCACTTGTCCGTTACTAAAACACTTTCTTGAGCAACCCACTTTGTTATTATGGACTTCAGTGCCCGCTAGCTGCGGGTTTTTACTTGTACGAAGAGGGCTTTCTTCACAGAGATGTCGTACATTCCTACTACCCAGTACTGTCGTCCTTTTCTTCCTTTAATATTCTTGCACCTTGCTATCATTGTCTCATCCACCTGCAATTCCACAATTTTCCCGCATATTTGGTCTACGGCGCTCAGCAGTGCACTGATTGACATATTCCGGCATATTGCATACCACTGCATCTATGTTTTGCGCTGTACTCCTAATAGTGCGGTGCAGCGCTTGGCTCGCACGCCTTCTACGTACCGATAGACAATTTTAATTATCTTTGCCAGTATTCATCTACTTTTTTCGAAAATGATACCGGTTCACAGGGTCTTCTTCCGTCTGCAGCGATTGAATTTAAATAAAAAACCGTCTGTTTACTCTGCGCACTGCAGCTGCGTAGGAAGCAGTCCCTTTTCCTGCAGGTACTCCACAATCCAGCTGGAGTCAATTACCTTCATTACCTTTTCTTCTTCCGTTTACGTTTTCCACTGCGGTCCACTCCTACTTTGTCGTCCTCTCTCTAAATTACTAAATTTGCTTAAAAACATTTAATTCATGGAAGATGTACAGTAATGATTCTGCGTTTGAGGTACTACTTGGCCTTACATCATCCTTGTGTTTTTACCTTTAACTTACTCTTTGCACCACTTCTGACATATAATCTGTTCTTATTTTTTCGTTTTTATTTTATATAAATTCGTAAATTACACAAATTTGCAATCACTTTCCGTTTCTTCCTACTTATGTTCCAAAAACTATTCTGTCCCCCCTACCAGAAACCATTATTTATGGTAGTACTTCCATCTGCTTCCCTTCTTTTTTGTCTTCCTATGTTTCTCTACTCCATATCACCTAAACTTGCATTGGCTTGCTATGCATGGGAATTTAGTTTACACATATACATTCTTACCACGCTTTCAGTTAGTTTTTATCAATTTCCCGTGCTTCTGGGTGGTTCAATTCGCAATCGCCTCCGCCGGTGTCCATTTTGACACTCTTTGTACAGCTTTTAAGTCGTGAATATGGCAGTTCGACCGTCGATTTCGACGAGGTCCACCGTATGCTCCACACCAGGTGGTGCAGGGACGGTGACTTGCGCGTGAATTAGTTTTAAGTGATAGTAGCCTTGCGCTGCAGCTACCGCACTCTCTCCTCCTCCCCCACCTGAGTCCGGTGTCAAGACAGAGTCAAGAAGACCGGAGATGGGAGAGGGCGCAGGTGGCTGGCGCGGCCTAAGCCGCCCCTGGGCGTGCCACCACACCTGGCTCGGATCCCACGGAGTGGGAGTGCCATAAAGGCCACATTAAGAAGGAGCCATTGCAACCTGACTCTCAGTCCGCCAGTCAGCCACTCCACACAAAACACACATTGGGCTGACCACGCGGTCCGAGTTATCCCGTCAGTTGGCAACCTTCCAAGCCACGGCTTTTAGCGCACCGTGATAGTTTCAAGCGCGTCAGATTGTTTATAGTGAGGAAAATACGCTGAGCTCTCGACCTCACTCTTTCCCCCACCCCCACAATCAGACCACTGTCCGAGCCAGTCAGTTGCCTGATGTGGGAGTGGCGCATTAACTGACGGATCGGCGTACCCGTCTTCGCGCGCCACAGCACGACCTGGCCCCCATAACGCACACACCAGGATTCACAAACTCAGGGGATATGGAGCAGCCATCGCCGTCTGACTCCCAGCCCACTGGTCAGCCACTCGACACACACAGCACATACACTGAGCCGACGGCGTGGTCTGGTGGAAGCGTCAGATTGGCAGACTTCCCAGCCACGGTTTCTAGGAAACCGTGAGTCGTGAATATAGATATACCGCATTCTAGCATGGAATGAGTGATATGTTGGTCCCTTCCCATCTTAGGAGGTGCAATCTAGATCCCTCGCAGGCGCTCACACAACGACCAGTAGTTATACAGAAGGAGAAGGAAGAAAAATAAGAAGAAGAAGATAATGATGATTATGATGATGATGAGGAGGAGGAGGAGGAGGAGAGAAATGAAAAAAACGAAGGATAATGAGTTAAGTGTATTTATGATTGTATTTGGAATTCACAGATTGCAGTTCATATTTATGGATGGAAAATATGGCGTAGGACGACCGTTTTACATGATTTGTCATCTTAAAAACTGATACATGCACATTCGTATAATGTAAACGAGGATAGATTTTTCGAAGGACGGCAGCCATATTCTTGCTGAGATTAATTTTATAACGACTTTTACGGATGAGAAGGAACAGTAGGAGGAGGAGGAGGAGGAGGAGGGAGGAGGAGGAGGAGGAGGAGGAGGGAGGAGGAGGAGGAGGAGGAGGAGGAAGGGAGGAGGATAAAAAGAAAGAAGGAAAATCAGCTAGGTATGCTGGCATCAACTGGACGTATCGCGCACCATATGAGGCGTAAATCCTGTGTTAACATAGTCAGACCTCAGAGGCATCCAATATCCGCTTGGATAGTCCTCGTTTTGCAGTTTAATGGATGTCCTATGATCGGTGAAGTCAGCGTGCAGAAAATGAAATGCATGAGTCTTTAATTTTTAACTTAAGTTTAAGTGAGAAAGGGCTTCTAGGAGAAGGTTAAACCGCTATAAACATTTGCATGAATATCTATCAACATCCCGTACAAAATGTGTTACCTATATTTAGAGTGAACCTAGCTCATAATTTATCGTTAACTTATTACGTAAAGATAAATCTTAGCATACCTTATAGAAGAGAGAATTATGAAAGCCTTTTTTTATTATACGCATATTGTGCTAAAATACCTTGCTTGCATTTTGATTTAATAAAAAATATACCTTGGTTTTCAGAGTTCTCACCTTAGGTACATTTAAAGCATTCCTCGGAGTAATTTTAACGCACATTCGTCCATCAGTTTTTAAGTGTATTTCCGATCCATATAAACTGATTGATATTTGTCTACATCTCTTATGAGTTCCGGAACACGTTTTCATGAAAGGATGCATGTTTCGTAGAGATCATATTCTCGTGTAACAGGAAAATGTATTTGTCTGAAAAGCTCATCTGCCTATAATATGAGCCACTGTGTGGCCGCTGGCGGTGCTCAAGTGGGAGTCTCAAGGCAGAGCGGAACTAGGGAGTTCCGCTAGCGATCATTGAGCGTTCATCAACGAATGTCAATATATCTGCTCTGAAAATGCCAGGACAACAAGTCCCTGGCTCAATGTTTAGCGTGTTGAACTTCTTATTAACAGGTTGCGGTTTCGAGCCCCAGGAAGTGCACCCCTGGAGTTGGGTATGACTGGCTGATGATGCCTAATGAGCCAGAAATGGCCATTCCAGTCTCCCTTGTCTTTGTCCGTAACGTCGTTTAGCCTATAATACTCACCACTGTGCGGTTGCTGTCGAGGCTCGTGGGTGAGTCCCAAGACAGTGCAGGACGTGTGAATTCCGTTGGAGATCGCTCAGCGTGCATCAAAATAATTTTAAAAATATTCGGAATCCATTTTATGTCCCTTCCCTTGGTGGGATACGGGAATAGACACGTCTACGAAATACAGATGGTCCTGCATTACATTTTGGGCAGGTTAAATATTCCCATATCTAGACCTTGATACAACCTTTAAACCTAATTTTCTTCTGAGCATATCCTTAAACCACACCGTACGTAAAGGATAACTTTATTTTGCCTGAACTTTAACATAAAGTTACCTGTAGACCGAATTCTTACTGTCCGCATGCCCTGTCGATGAGGGCATATGAACGATCCCTACATTCAAAAGTAAACCTTAAGAAGTACTTCCTTTAAAATTGATATCGTTCTCCCCTAACGGATCCTTATCTCAGGTATTCATTTGGAAATAGGCATTATTTCCCAGAATGAGTCATATGTACAGCTTACTAAAAGATCGGATTAACTTATAGCACAAATAGAAGGATGACGGAATGGACTCGTAGTACTAAGACAAATATTGTAAGGAACTTTCTTTCTAATTGAGACTTGAATTCAATTCCATCAAAAACCATTTAAATTGAGTTATTGTTCCATGCTAATCGGCATTGAAGTATTCTAGCCTTCTTGAAGAGGAACACCTAATAATAAATCCATACGGTAATCAATTAATCGTATTAAATGGACATCAGTGGAGCCATTGGCTTCAGACAAATATGAAGATTTAAATTGATCCATATATAATTTTCCCTCCAATTGATTCTAAATTGGTTTGTCCCTTATAAACCTACAGTTAGTGAACTTTCATGCCCGAAGCTTGCCACCTCCGTCCGTCACCCTCACTACTTTCACCACCTTTTCCAGATGCTTTTCTTATACCAAGTGGGAGCAGTTTAATACGAAAACCTTTTCTCTGGAAGAATGTATAAGCAGTTCAGAGGCTTGCCTTTCTAGTTCCATAACGCAGAAGCAAAAGACGAAGTTTTTTCGCAGCTTGCTTTTGAGGCAAGGTTAACAGTTCGAACAGGTTTCTCAACAGAGAGCTTGATTGAATGACTGTTCAAAAAACACCAAACAGTGAGGAGAAATAAAAGTTTATTTGACAACCCTTCCGATGATACTTACCAAGTACCTACGCAGGTGTTGAATTGTTGCTTAAATGTTACCCAACATTCAGTTTAAGAACATTTCTCAAGATTTCGTTTTTTTCAACTCTGGGACAAGATGAAAACCTTTTTATTGCGTTTACGCCTATTGCTGGAAAGCAAGTTAGGTCAGTTGATAAGGATGAAATATGGGTTGCCCTCTGAACTATTCTCGCAAATCTGAAAAATACAGATCACTGTGCTGCATTAGATGAGCTAAAGGCGTAAGAGACAACGTTGGCAATGCGACTGAACGTCAGTGGACGAAAATGTCATTTCTATAGGTAATTTAATTCGCTTTTGACAAAAGACTTCATCCAGACCTCATGAATCTTTACAAACCTCTAAACAGTCGCCCGGTCGCGGTACAAGCTCTGCAAACCTCTGTTCTTCGCTCCTCTCCACTCAGGTAATGGCCCCGCTCCCGCGGATGTACTTTCTCATGTGCTACCTCATATTAAAAAAAAATCGGAATTTTTTTATTAGAAATGATTACTTCAATGTCCGAGTATTAAGTATCGTACAGCGTATTCCCAAGATATTTCACGCCTATTAGGATATCGGTTTTGAACTAGTTTATTTTCGGCCGCCTGCAAATATGCACTCTGTATAAATAACTGTTTAATAAGATTAAATTTTCCTTTGATTTTCTGCGCTCTGGTAAAATTAAGTAGAGTGTAAAGAAAAGATAAATCAAAATAATTTTCCAATTTAATCCTTTGGTAGAAATGTACGTCTTATTTACTATACTTTTTGAAAAAAGATATATTTCGATTATGGTAAACGTTTTTAATTTCTCAATAATTTTGAACCACACCTGCGTTCACTATTAAATTTAGGGCTTTCAAACCGAAATCTGTCTTTTTTCTGTCTAAGGAACAGCATATATTTTTATATGATATTGAGAAAACGTTCTGCAGAAATCATAAACGTATGCATTTTATGATCATCGTGCGATATATTTTATGAAATAAATTAATAATTGAGTAAATTCACTGCTTTTCGAATCGAAATTTCACTGTTTTCAAATATTTTTGAATAAGACATCTTTTTAAAATCGAAAATATCCCTTTTTCAAACATAGATTTTGATGGATGCGTAATTTTTCCCCACTTCAGCGCTAGAATGGATACTACTGTGCGTTTTTTCTGTATAATATATGAGGATTTATAGGAAGACTAAAAAATATGAAAAGTATATGTTATCTAATAATCCACTTTTTATAGTGTTATTTAGGCTCCGTAGCTGGATAATCGGGACATTTTTCAAAATTATCATTTCAATTTATAAAAGGTTACTGCCAAGTTATTACCTATTTAATCTTGACGAGCAGTCCAAATCAAAGTAGACGGCAGTAAAATCTAATTAAAAATTGAATTGCCTTACATTTTTCTCTTCTGATATTGGTGTTTTGCTTTTCATTGCATTTATGCCAATAGTTTAAAAGAGGTAAAAATACTTATTAATCAGGTATTTTTAGTTCTAACTACATACTGGGACTTTTATAATTAAATCGAGTAGTTTCGATTTTGCCACCAGCTTATTATCACAACTCATCTTGAGTTCACTCCCTTTTCTTTTCATGCGGTTAAATTTATCTCCAAGCCAGTGAAAAAGATCAGAAAGGTTATGTCAGATCGCGGGAACTGGGTAGTAAAAAAATCCCAACTATATTCCCCCGAACTCCAAGATTTTCTTCGTCCTGAAATAAGGTAAATTTGGCAGTCACAATAGTGAAATGAGGGCGATCAAAGGACCCATCCTGCCCTCCTGATTTAATTTCAGCCGAGCATTCTATGAAAAATGATTGTGTGTTTGTCAGAAACGCAAATTATCCCAGCCCTGCATAGCCTATTAGGCTAACATGCACACAGTCTCAGACTAAATTCCTAGGCACCGCTTTACAGTTTCTAGCAAAATAAACTCAATTCTGCTTATGCGACATGCAAAAGAGAGGGTATTCTACATTTTACTGGTAACTTAGTTAGCTGACATGATCACGTCAACTTATAAGTGCAGTCTCCTTAACTGAAATTAAGGAGACCTTATTTTTCCTACTACAATATTTACATTGTTGAGCACTGTAACCGAAGCCAGCCAAGCCACCATAACTGTGTTTTTGCCATAACCACTGAAAAGTGCTCTTTTTAATATCAATTAGAGCGAAAAAAAACAAAAGATACAAATAAAACCGCGTGGAATCCACAAGCATTTCGCTACACTAGGATGTACTATAAAAAACAAACCCGTAGACCAAAGAACTCACCCCACTATGCCAAACGATATTTCGAGTCAACAATTCCCCAAACACTGAGATCCAAATACTGTTGGGTTCCAGCCTTAAATCAATGCGTAGAAATATCGCATTGGAGGTTTGCATTTTTAATCTGTAGAACTCTCGAGATAACAAGTTCACAGAAGAAGCGTTTACGAAACATCGTTTTCATTATACCTTATCTGGCCGTGGAACTCACAAATGGGTACAATTTCTGAGTATTAATAGATCCCCACGAGTTAAATCAATTAATTTTCAGAGGCCAGAAAGGGTGATTTGATAGGTGGCGAGGGAAGATTAAATCCGGGAGAACGACAGTTTGTCCGTGAAGTTCGACGATGTCAACTGGGTGTTTCAGCAGGTTGTAGGTACATGTGATGACTTGCGCGTGCGTTGGTTTTAAGTGATATTAAACATGGGCTGCACCTACCACACTATCTCTTCCCTCACCCACCCATACCCAATATCATGACAGAATCAAGAAGGCTGGAGGCGGGGTCAGGTGCAGATAGTGATAGTCATAGTGCACTCCGCACTCAAACGTGCCACCACGCTCCTTGGTCCGCTACGAACACTGCTAATGGGGTTGCAGGTGAAATAATATTTAATATTTTTATTTATTTTATTTTATTTTTTTATTTTTATTTTTATTTCATATTTAATATTCACGTGAAACTCCTGACTGCCTGTTGACAATTTATTGAATATTACGCAGTTACCTAACTGTGACTGATAGAAGTTGCCTCAAATATGCATATCAACTTTCAATTAACGCCTTTAACCCTTTTAATAGACTCATTCACTCCAAGTTTTCGATTGATGCCTGAGCAGCAACCTGACCAGAGGATAACAAATGGATGGACGCGGTGACACAGATCCTACCCTGGACCTCCCTGCACCCAATCCAGCTATACATTACCTGGTCGCAGCCTACAATTAATCAGGATTTAAACACAACCAGAGGATTGGGGCGGGCGATAGGCCTGTTAAGCAAAAACCCTCTAAGAAATCCTTAAAGCAAAGATGTGTTCCAATCATTTGAGCCTTCGATTCTCATATTACTGATCTACCGAAATTAAGGTAGAGAGTTCAATGACCTTTAAACTGACTCCAGGGCATGAAATGGAGATCAGAGGTGTCTATCAAAACGACTGCCAGAATATTCTAGGTTATCCCGCGTTATTCATCTCAGCGAAAATCATATCTTACTTTTCGTCGTTTAGGCAGTTAGTAACGCTGCTAAAGTATGACACTCACGAGTAAACAATTAAAAAGTTGTCATACCCAGGCCTAAAAAATCTTAAAGAATTATGTTGACAATAAGTAAGAATAATTCCAAGTAGAAAATTATCTGTTCCCCAATGAATAATGTTCTTGAAACTAGAATATACACTTAATAGAAGCAGTTACGGGAATCACCTGATGTCCTCAAGAACAACTGTAAAAACCATATTGCATTTCCGAAGTTTATCTTAACCAGCGAATTTCAGAAATGAAATAAATATGCATAAACCTTCTCAATCTTTAGTTTGAATGTTCAAAATTCTGTTCCGCTAAAAGGCTGAATCCGGCAAGCAAAAGGTACATGTTTTTCATAACCATCAGCGCAGGTCACGAAAATAAATGAAGCAAAATATTTATCTACATCCAAGCAATTTTTGCAAAAAAACTCTGGTTTAAGGATTGCTTTTGGCTGTCGTCATTCATTATAATTCGCTTATCATGTATCAGTGAGACTCGTATTAACATAGTAACGAAGCATTTGTGCAAAATTCTTATCTGCAAAATTTTCTTGCCGAATGCACCACTTACGTATATGTTTGAGATATTTCCACCTGCAAAAAGTCCCAAATTTCTAGTTATGTCGACAACGCGAGACATAGTCTAACAAACTGTCTGTATAAAAAAAGAGCTACGCAATTTTCCCACTCAAATGTGTAGCCGAACACAATGAAGGTATATGCAAGCAGTGCTTCAGTCGATTTGCTCGTCAGAGCCGCCAAGCCCCGATTTGCGAACTAAACCACCAGGGCCAGCATTTAAATCCATTTATTTGGGCTATGCTTTTTTTCTGTCCATCGGCATTACTCGGATGACCAGGAGCATTCGAAAAGTATTTGCAGATAAACATTGCCGGCAAAGGCAATGGAGACAAGAACGATTATTTTTGTCTCAGTAGTCGTCATGAGCCAGCATACCCCACCCCAGCTGGTGCACCAACCGAGGCTTGAATCCGCGACCTGTTCATCTAAACCGGCAAGACAACGCACGTGTGGCGCAATGGTTAGAGCGTTGGACTTCTGACCAACAAATCAGGGGTTTGAGACTCGGGTGGTGCACCGACTGGCCTATAACGGCTAATGAGCCAAAAATGGCTATTCCGGTCTCTTTTGTCTGGCAATACTAACACTAGCAGCTGTGTGGCTCCTGACGGGGCTCGATAGTGAGTCCCAAGGCAGCGTGGCACGAAGGGGTTTCATGAACGATCCGTGAGCGTTCAGCAACATATCAAAAATAACTGTTTATCAGACGAGGCATGCATTCAGGTATAAAACCCTGATAGTAATGCCCCCAGGTACCAATTCGTTGAAATAGTCGCATGCGTGAAACAGTTAAAGACCACCATGTGGGTAAAAATGCATTGAATGGTGCAAATCACGAGAAATAAATAATGCGCAAAACTTCAAATTTTAATCATGACTATATAAGCAATGCTATTCCATTATTCCCGCCAATAAGCGATTGCTGTGAGCTGCAATCACTTTTTGGATTTGCCTTTGTCTTTTACATTTTCCATTAGATATTGTGCGTAGTATTTTATTTACAAGTATTCAGTGTTTGGTTTCCGGGAATTCTCAGCATTTTTAGATGAACCTTCAGCAAATATACAAGTTTTTTCCAAAACAAATGTGTGTCCACATTCCAGCTTGTGTATGAGGACTTAGTATGAGTGTTCTCGTCCCCTTACTGCCAGTTAATAATTGTTTATGTTTATAGAAATCGATCTTACAATTTGACAACAGAACAGTGTACTGCAAGTGCCACATGGAATCTTGTAGAAAAGTCCCGCCTTATCCAAAATAGTCAACCCTACCCTTGGCATGTACAACGTGGATTCGTAATAATACCTTACTGTAAAAGGCATATGGCGTACTAATGATCGGTAACAACCAAGAAACCATTATCCGTGCCTTGCCCGTGGACGTTTAGCAACCTAATTATATATATATATATATATATATATATATATATATATATATATGGTAGTTGGGCGCTCACCGATTGGTTACAGGACTCACTCGTCCCATTGGCCTTCGGGGTCACTCTAGAGCCCCACCAGAGCGTAAAGTGATAAAGGCCGAATGATATTACCGATAAAGAAGAGGGAGACTGGAATGGTCATTTCTAGATTATTAGCCGTCATCAGCCAGCCATACCCAATCCAAAGCGCTGCGGAACCTATGGGCTCAAACTCATGACCTGTTGGGCAGAAGTCCAACGCTCTACCCACTGCGCCACGAACTACGTGTCTTGCCGGTTCCGATCGGGAATATTAACAATGGTAGTCGGGCGCTCACCGGTCGGTTACCGGACTCACTCCTCCCGTTGGCCTTGGGGCTCACTCTAGATTTCTGCCAGCAGCTGCAGAGTGGCTAGCAATATTACCAACGGGAGAAGTGAGTCCTGTAACCGATCGGTGAGTGCCCAACTACCATTTTTAATATCCCCGAAGGAAACCAGCAAGACAAGGAGTTTGTGCCGCAGTGGGTAGAGCTTTGGACTTCTGCCCAACAGGTCGCGAGTTCGAGCCTCAGATGCCGCAGCGCTTGGGGTTTGGTATGGCTGGCTGATGATGACTAATAAGCCAGAAATGACCATTCAAGTCTCCCTCTTCTTTGTCGGTTATATCCTTCGCATATATATTAATATATATATGCAGAATAACATGACCGACAAGGCACAACGGGACGAGTGAGTCCTGTAACCGATCGGTGAGCGCCCCATTACCAATGTTAATATATATATATATATATATATATATATATATATATATATATATATATATATATATATATATATATATATATATATATATATATATATATATATATATATAGGGTCTGCTCCTAAAAACTCATGTTTAGAACACCTGACTCTATGTCCTGCACTTAATAATTTCAAAAATTATCTTTCCGATTATTCTTTGGAGTCTCTATACCAGAAACCGCATAAAAACGTAAGGGGACCCACTGAGGAGGCGAACCCCTTGCTGCTACCTCCTACAGCAGCCGAAACATCGGTGCAACACTTGGATGAAATTTAAGCTAGTACGTAGGTCCGCAGTACGGTATACCATCTTTGCCATAAACTTTTTATACTACTGTTAGTATTACGACTTTGTAGAATGGGCATTATGTGGTTATTTCACAGGGGTTGATTGTCTTCGACCCAGATAATCATTGAAATTAGGGATCATACCCTAAAAATTCATGTCTGAATCACCTGCCTTCATGCCCTGTGCTTCATAATTTCAAAAAGTATTTTACTGATATATATATATATATATATATATATATATATATATATATATATATAAACGAGGTCCAGGTATAGTATCCCGTTCAGCATCCCCCAAAGAAGATGATGAAAAAGAGGTGCTATCATAGACCACACTGTATAGGTGCGCAAGTTTCGGTAACTTCCTCTTGTTCATCATCAGAGTGGTAAGGTGGTTGTTGTGCTTGCCTAGATGTGTTCTGTCTTGCCGCTTGCCGCGTGTTGTAAGCAGGCTTGACGCATGAACTCCGAATTGCCTGCTGGCCTAGGATTGGCTTTGGTTCCTCTGCGACCAACCATTGGTGCACCCGTGTGACCTCTGTTCCCTGCACGGCGGTCGTAGGGTCTGCGAGGTCCGTCTGCACGTGCGCCCTGCCCTCATAATCGGATGGACTGATGCGCTGTCGCTCCCTGGGCCGACCACGTTCCGCTGCCTCGGCTCGTAGGCGGGTAGAAGTCTCACCTCGATTGAGCGACCTCCGGATGGCGTTTCCCCCCTGCTGTGAGGGTGACAGCTGTTGGAGAAGCCGTGGTTTGTTCCCTAGTGCTGTTAGCTCCGCCTAGATTTACTGCAGCCTTGTACGTAGGGCCTGGTAGGTCGGATGCAAATCAATAGTTCCGTTGATTGTGTCATCTGAGGATCAACTTTCGAGCATCAGTTTGGCCGTCTTGTCCCTGTCGTATGTAACCATTTTCAGGGACAGTTTATCCTCGCGGTTGACTGCAAGCTGGTGCTCATGCAATCTTGCGCAGAGGCGTTTGCCCGTTTCACCCACATACCTCACACTGCAATTTTGGGACGCTATTCTGTAGACCCCTGCTGATTGTTCCACATTCGTTAGCCGGTCTTTTGGTCTCAGTATTTGCTGCCTGCTAGTTAATTCTGGTTTGTGGGCCACTCAAATTCCAAAGGGGTTCAGGATTCTTGCTTTTTTCTCCGAAACATTCCTCACGTAGGGGATTGTGAGCCAAAACTTCGGTTTGACTTCGTTAAGTCGCTCACGGGTAGGCTTTCTTCGGCTCTTGCGTATGAAGGATCGGGGATAACCATTGGTGGTGAACAGGAAGCGTAGATATTTCGCTTCATCCTTTATCCCGTCTTCGTCACTACAGTGTGTTTTACCCCGTTGGAAGAGAGGTGTGACACAACTGCGCTTGTGGTCAAGGGGGTGGGAATCGGAGGATCCGTCTGCTATTTGTTGCCTTACGGTATAGCGTAATTCGTATCATCCCACAAATTTTCCTAGTAACTTGTACGTCAAGGAAAGGCAGCTGGTTGTTTTTTCCTCCTCAATTGTGAATTGAATTTCAGGGAATATGAACCTTAAAGTCCTGAAGTCTCTCCCCTTGCTTACGCCAAATGTGGCATCAACATATCTGGCTCAGAATTTTCGGAAGCAGGAACAGAAGACCAGTCGCTAGAGCCTCGGCAGAACTGCCTCGGCAATCAATCCAGACAGGGAAGAGCCAATCGGTGTTCCCTTCTTTTGCTCGTAAACCCGGTCATTGAAAGAAAAGAAGGTTCTGAGGCACAATTCCAGTTCGTTGATGTACTTTCGTTTAAGTTGCTGGTCAACTTCATCATACTTTTCCCGAAGGAGTTCGTCAATAGTGCTGACAGCGAGGAACCGTGTACGAACAGGTAAAAGGTACGCCGATGGGGTAACCGTTGTCTGGCATGATAGCTGAGGCAGTATTGCAGGGACTGGAGGCCCTGGCTTTCAACCAGTATCGATCACGATTGTGAGTACGGTATGTTGATGACACCTTTGTCATCATCCGTCGTGACAAGATTGAAGATTTCACAAAGAATCTGAACTCAATCTTCTTTGACATCCAGCTCAAGATGGAGGAAGAAAAAGACTGTCAGTTGCCGTTTCTTGACGTGTTGGTATGCAGAAAGGGCGATGGAGAACTCAAAACGATGGTTAACAGAAAGGCGAAGAATACATCTTGCAGTCTGAGTTGTCTTAGCAACCACCCCCTCTCGCATAAACGCAGCTGCGTGAGAGCACTGTACCGTCGAGCAGAAACCCATTGTACCGAACAAACTGACAAGAAGCCAAGGTACAGTTTCTGCGGAAACTCTTCACGGTCAACGGATATTCTAAGAGTTTTGTTGAGAAATGTTGGTGAGAAGCCAAGAGAATAAATCCGAAGGGGCAGCCGAAACCGAAGTGCTGGCGAACGGCGTATCCGAAGAATTTTTTAGATTAGTGAGTTAATTTTGGATTGGCGTGGCTCACAGACTGGAAGTGACAATCCGCCGGCAACTCATCCAATCTAAAGACCCAATCTTCCTTAACCAAAAATCCGGCGTCATTTACCGGATAGACTGCCATTGTGGTCGAGCCAATTGTGTTGGCAAAACCTGCAAACGGGTTTACACGATAATGCACGAGCATGAGTTTGCTGTGAGATGGAAGGATAAACTTTCCTTGGTAGCCGTTCATGCGTCCTTGCCAGGTTACGACTTTTACTTCGGCAGCGTGAGAATAATGGGTCAGTCAGATAACCGAAGTTCACACCTGCTGCAGGAAGCATGGAACTCGACTGCGGAACCGATCAATAGACATATCAATCTCGCAGCTGCATATCAAGCCCTGCACAACCAAATCAATGGCGCTGATGCAAGGCATACTCGGCAGAGGTTATTAAAATATGCAGTGAGCTGCATAGTCTTTTATTCCTTGACGATGGGCTCGTGTGAGAGTTCGAAACGTCGGATGAATAAACAACGGGTCCCAGAGAACGCCTTCCCGCCTTCCTCTATACAATTACCTGGGCTTCGCATATTCTCGAACACGGGACGAGTGAGTCCTGTAACCGATCGGTGAGCGCCCCATTACCATTGTCATATATATATATATATATATATATATATATATATATATATATATATATATTTATATCTTCTTCGCATCTTCGCTTCTATCAGCAATATTTTAGGGCGCGAAGCGCTTGAGTCAGCACGACGTTGGGAAACCTTTGCCCTTCGTGTATCATCTACGTACGCGCAAATCCAGTTCCTCCACAGATGCCTTGACAACTACGTGCTTCCGAAGAGCTTGTCTTACAGGCCACCGATGAACACAAGTCTGGCCAAACGGTGGGAGATGCAACACGGCAGGCGAATGATACTGGCGCTCCTCCAGGACTGCCATCTTCGATTGCGGAAATATAACGGGGTTTTGAGCCAAGCGGTTGCAAAGTGCGCTGAACTCATTGGCGAAGACGGAACTAAACTTTTGCGACATGTGATAAGTAGACGAGCCAGAGAATTACGGGCAAAACCAGATGCGGATCTGACGGATAAGCTTCGAAATATAAGCCACTCACCTGAGGAAGAGACTGATGTCCTAGTCCACAATCTGTCCTCTAAACAGTTGACGCCTGGACAGCTGAAGGTTCTGAGTCATGAGGCTTGCTTCAATACCACAGACGCCGATCCGGTTAACCTCGTTGCCACAGTCGAATCAATTCTCAAACAAACCGGGGAATCCGATGAAACAAAACACCTTGTTCGGCAACAGGTAACCGCCTTGGTAATGGTGCATAAACCACGCACAATTATTACCAGAGTGGAGCAGGATGCTGTCAAGAGACTGAGAGCTGACACGAGTATTGTCATACTACCAGCGGACAAAGGACGTTCTACAGTCGTCTTGGATAAGACCGACTTGGATAAGGCCAACAACCTGCTGGAAGACCGACAGGCATATCTTCGATGCGATGGTGAACCGATGAAGAAGCTGATGATGCAGCTAGACAAAACGCTTGCCGATATGCAGACAAACAAAGTAATAAGTAAGTCGGTAATACTGGCTGTAAAACCATCTGATGCGGCCGCAGCAAGGTTCTACGGATTACCAAAAGTACATAAGGCTGATATTCCCCTCCCTCTAATTGTGTCATTGCGTGGTGCACTAACATTCAATCTGGCTAAATGGTTGTTCTGACACCTGAAGTCTCTCACCTCGGACGCAGCCACAACGGTGACTTCAGCTACTCAGTTCCTGGAAAGGCTCAGGGGGATGCGACTTACCGCAGACGAGGTCATGGTGTCATTTGATGTCACCTCTCTCTTCACTTCAATCCCGTAGGACTTAGCAGTCAAAACGGTAAGCTAATTGCTTGAGAAGCAGAACCGATGATGCAGGCGAGTCAGAGAAGTGGGGACATCTTGTCCAACTCTTAAAATTCTGTCTGAAGACGTACTTCACCTTCGAGGGGACCATGTACGAGCAGATCAGAGGGACGCCAATGGGATCGCCACTCCCGGGCTTCATCGCTGATGCAGTTCTCCAAAAGCTTGAGACTAGGGTTTTCGAAAACTACAGGACAACGTTTTGGACTCGATAAGTCGACGATACGTTCATCATCATCAAACGAGAAATGATCGAAGAATTCCATAGCGTCCTGAATTCCGTCTTCCCGGACATCCAATTTACAATGGAGGCCGAAATTAACAACCAACTGCCATTCCTGGATGTTCTTGTCCATTGAAAATCCAACGTGCACATAAAAACTACGGTTTATAGGAAGGCGACCAACACACGCCAAATTCTAAGTTACCACAGTAAGCACCCGTTGTGCCACAAACGCAGCTGTGTGCAAACGGCAGTCGAGCAAATTATGTTGGCGAAACCGGTAAACGGGTTTGCACGAGAATGCACGAGCACGAGCTCGCTGTGAGAAGGAAGGATAAACTCTCCTTGGTAGCCGCTCACGCATCCTCGCCAGAGCACGACTTTGACTTTGGCAGCGTGAAAATATTGGGCCAGTCAGACGACCGAATTTCACGCCTGCTGCAGGAATCGTGGCACTCGACCGCGGAATCGATCAATAGACATATCGATCTGCCAGCTGCATATAAGGCCCTGCGCGAACAAATCAATGGCGCTGATGAAGGTCATACTCGGCAGAGGTGAGTTAAATAAGCACTGAGCTGTACAGTCTTTTATTCCTTGACGATGGGCTCGCGTGAGAGTTCGAAACGTCGGATGAATAAAATTTTGGTCCCAGAGAACGCCTTCCCGTCTTCTTCAATACAATTACCTGGGCCTCGCATATTCTCGAACATTCGGAATACATTCGGGCGCGAAGCGCTTAAATCAGCACGTCGTTGGGAATCCTTTTCCTGTCGACAAGCTTCAACGTACGCTCAACTGAGGTTTCTACACAGGTGCCTAGACTCCAACACTCTGCCGAGATGCCTCTCGTATAAATCGCCAGTCAACACCGAGCTAGGTAGACGAACGGTCTTACAACACGGACGCCGAATGATTCGGGTCTTAATTCAGGATTGTCATCTGCGTCTGCGCAAGTATAAAGCAACAATCGAGGAGGAACAAACCAAATGCTCAACGATTCTTGGAGAAGTGCTGACAAATGCTTTGCACCGTAGCATTTCTTTCAGTGCCAGACGCATTCGCGATGCACGTGACGCCAAATTGACACAGAAATTGACCACGTTGAGCGAAAAGAATGCAAACATTTTGCTATGCTAATGTCGTGCACAACCTTTCCTCCAAACAACTTGACAGCAGAGCAGGTAAAAGTCCTGAGCCACGATGCATGTTTCAATACCATGGATGCCCAACCACTTGACTTCATTGCAGCTGCGGAATCGGTCATTCGCGAGGCCCCAATTACCGAGGAAAGCAGAAATCTGCTACGACAGCGAATATCTTCCAGACTGATATCCCACAAAAAACGCAAGACGCTCTCAAAAGCAGAAACTGAAGCACTTCGGACGCTAAAGGCCGACAAAAACCTTGTCATACTTCCAGCAGACAAAGGACGGTAGACTGTTATTTTGAACAAAGAGGACTACGTCAACAAAGTTGAGGCACTCTTGGGCGATAGAACTGCCTATATACCTCGCGAGGATGACGTGATGAAGACGCTAGTAAACAATATCAACAAAGACCTGGCAAGTCTTCGGAAGTCAAAAGCAATAACACAGACTGACTTTCAAAAGATGAAACCAAAGGACACAGCGCTCGCGAGATTCTATGGCCTCCCCAAAGGTCCACAAACCAGGAACCCCCCTACGGCCGATCGTCTCTCTAAGAGGCACCCCAACGTTTGGTCTAGCCAAGTGGTTGTTTCAACGTCTCAAGTTTCTAACCCAGGGTTCCACGACAACCGTCCACTCAGCTGAACAATTTATACGAAAGTTACAGGGTATTCGACTTACGGACGAAGAAGTGATGGTATCTTTCGATGTGACGTCACTTTTCACCTCCATCCCACAACATCTCGCAGTCGAAACCATACAAACCCTGCTAGAAGAGCACTATAACGAGGCGGACACAAAAACACAAAAAAGGTACCTTGTCGACCTCCTGAAACACTGTCTGAACACATTCTTTACCTTTAATGGAACCGTGTACGAACAGGTCAATGGTACGCCGATGGGGTCGCCGTTGTCCGGCCTGATTGCTGAAGCAGTATTGCAGAGACTGGAGGCACTGACGTTCGACCACTATCGACCACGATTGTGGGTGCGGTATGTTGATGACACATTTGTCATCATCAGTCGCGAAAAAATTGGGGACTTCACAAAGAATCTGAACTCGATCTTCCCCGACATCCAGTTCACGATAGAAAAAAAGACTGTCAGTTGCCGTTTCTCGACGTACTGGTATACAGAAAGGGCGATGGAGAACTCAAAACGACGGTTTACAGGAAGGCGACGAATACCTCTCGAATTCTGAGTTATTTTAGCAACCACCCCTCTCGCACAAACGCAGCTGTGTGAGAACGCTGTACCGTCGAGCGGAAACCCATTGCACCGAACCAGCCGACAAGAAGGCCGAGGTACAGTTTCTGCGGAAACTCTTCACGGTCAACGGATATCCTGGGAGTTTTTTTGAGAAATGCAGGCGAGAGGCCAAGAGAATAAATCCGAAGGGGCAGCCAAAACTGAAGTACTGGCGTGCAATACCTTACATAACTGGTGTATCCGAAGAATTTGCTAGACTAGTGAGCGAATTTGGGATTGGCGTGGCTCACAGACCGGAAGCGACAATCCGCCGGCAACTCATGCAACCTAAAGACCCAATCCCCTCAACCAAAAAAATCTGGCGTCATTTACCGGATAGACTGCCGTTGTGGTCGAGCAAATTATGTTGGCGAAACCGGTAAACGGGTTTGCACGAGAATGCACGAGCACGAGCTCGCTGTGAGAAGGAAGGATAAACTCTCCTTGGTAGCCGCTCACGCATCCTCGCCAGAGCACGACTTTGACTTTGGCAGCGTGAGAATATTGGGCCAGTCAGACGACCGAATTTCACGCCTGCTGCAGGAATCGTGGCACTCGACCGCGGAATCGATCAATAGACATATTGATCTGCCAGCCTCATATCAGGCCCTGCGCGAACAAATCAATGGCGCTGATGAAGGTCATACTCGGCAGAGGTGAGTTAAATAAGCACTGAGTTGTACAGTCTTTTATTCCTTGACGATGGGCCCGCGTGAGAGTTCGAAACGTCGGATGAATAAAATTTTGGTCCCAGAGAACGCCTTCCCGTCTTCTTCAATATATATATATATATATATATATATATATATATCGAATCCCAGGTGTTCCACACTTGGGATTGGGTATGACTGGCTGATGACGGCTAATAAGCCAGAAATGGCCATTCCGGTCTCCCTTGTCTTTGTCGAAACCACATTATCAATATATATATATATATGCATATATATATATATAAGACGATGTCTGGGGTGCATGGTTTAATTATCCGCCCTTTCACCCTCATGCTTGAGAGAATCATCGGAAATAGAGAAGAGTGGAAATACACAGTTTAACCAGGTATTTAATGCTCACTTGTGATAGGTCTATCAGCCTCGCTTTTCATTGGTTCTGCTCTCGTGCGCAACTGGTGCCTGACGGCCTCATAGTGCACTGGTAGGTCGATGCTCTGGTTAATGGAGTTTGCGTCCGACTGCCAGGCTTCAAAGCTTTCTCTCACCAGCCTCCTTTGTGTTCGGCCGAGCACTTTGGCCCAGTCAAAGTTGAAACGGTGGTAGTTTCCTAGGCTAGGCCTGGCAACGTGTGAGCGCGCATCCTTTCGCCTTAAAGCCAAAGCATGCCCGTGCATGCGCGAACTCAGTCGTTTGTCGATTATGCCGCAGTAGTTGGGAGGCATTCTAGACAGTTAACGGGGTAAATTTCGCCTGACCTGTCCGCGGTTGGTCTTCGACCCTTTCTTGGCATGACTAATCGACTGACTGGGGCCTCTGGCCGGTGCCCAAAGCCCGCGTTTATCGGTTTTAGCACGCACTCAGTGGCATCGGAGATGTTCCTCACATAGGGCAAGACACGGAAGGCTCCAATTCTTTGTTTAAGCTTACCTTCGATCGTTGCGTGCCTTTGTTACAAGCATTTGATTACGAATCTGTGTGGATATCCATTGGTGAGGAAAAGGTGCCATAGTATTTTACGTTCTCGCAGCTTCTATGACTCTGTACTGCAGTGTGTCTGGATGCGGCGAAAAAGTGATCGGACGCAACTGCGTTTACGTGACAGGGAATGATTGCTGTTTTAGTGAAGAATTTCCTCCGTGTTTGTCACTTTTCGAATAACGGCAGTCTTGTGGGTTCCGACCTCCTACCATGATATCTGAACATTAAGAAAATAGAGCATTCCATCCACTTCTTCCTCTATTGTGAACATAATCTGTGGGAAAATCGAGTGTAGATCCCTTTTGAAGTCCTCTTTGACTTCTCAGTGTAGGATGATAAAGGTGTAGTAAACGTAGCGCGTCCAGAATTTCGGCTTGTAGATCTGAAAGACCCAAGTTTCCAGTTCCTGTAAGACCATTTCCGCTTAGTAGCCAGATATCGGTGTTCCCATTAGAGCTTCCTGGATTTGCTCGTAAATACGACCATTTAATGCGAAGTACGTGCGTAGTCAATAGTTCAGTAACTCCATTGTGTGCCTTCTTATAAAAGGTTTTCCCTCTTTGTCGTACCGTCTGTCCAGTAAGTCATTAACGACGCTCATAGCCATTTTTTAAGGATGGAGGCGAACAGGGAGACGATGTCAAACGATACCATTATCTCGTCGGAGGCTCTTGTGTGTTCTGATCATTCTATCAGTTTCTTTAAATGTTTGGCAAGACATTTATCCAATTCATAGGTAGGCGTGCCTTTCAATGCTACGATGGATTGTAGGGGAACATTTGACATGTGGATTTTTGCTAAATAATAGAAACGCGCTAGTGGCATCCTATGGTTTCATTTGTCTCCTATCATTTTCAGATATTTCTCTTTTGCTCCCCATATAAATCAGACTCTGATTGATTTTACCTACCAGTGTTTTCGGATTCGACGACCTTCCTTGACCGGTATATTGGTATGCTCCTTAATTTAACCGTGAAATGGCATTAAAGAGTTCATGAGAGCATAAATGGTAAAAGTTAATTAATACAACTAAGAGTAATTAGAAATTACTTTTTACAAATATAAAAGAATTGGAGTACTTTACGTCAACAATGATAGTTTTTCCAAATGAAATATCTGTAGGAGGCTAGAGCTTCAAGTGTAACTTTTATTCGAAAGTTGTAAATAAGTACACCTTATTTAGATGATTATGGCTCTGGGTAATGTTACCATATCCTTCTGTTGGATTGCGAATAAATTGACTGGTTTTTCAGTTAAGTAGGCATTTCAACAACTATATCCAAAGATATGGCATTCAAAACCTCCTCTGAAATGGAAAACTCAATTATTTCTAATTTTCTGCGTGCATTATCCGAAAGCAACAACGGCTACTATGTAGAAAAATTCCCTCTACAATATCCAATCAGAATGCGAACGAGGGCCAATGAAACGAACATCACTTTCTCGTCCTGCTTTATAAAACGTGCATGCGAAAGGAATAAAGTGTATCAATTATCCGATACTATAAACGGGAAAGAAGCGATGACTTTCAACGGGATTACAAGGTTGTCTGGCCGAAATGCAATGCTAAATTGAACGCCAAAACATTCATTTAGGAGAGTACATCTTTTTTGTTGCATTGTGCCGCCATTTGTCTGCTCATTTGGAGAAAGAAGTGACTTTAGTGGTGCTTAAGGCGAGCTGAATGATGGCAAGGGACATACAATTCAAACAATTTAATCCTAAACCGACAATTGTAGTGATCTTGAAAGAAAGTAGAACATTTTAAGTGCGTGCGTTAGCGTGCAATAGCTCGAGTGAGGCAATTATGCACAAACCTTTGTTCTCTGTACAATGCAACATCGAAGCATTGTATGTTAAGAAACTTTCTAAACCAACTGTCTGAAATGACTGTGGAAAACTTTACAATAAAAAATATTATAAATGTGCAGTTTTCTTAAAAGTGTAATAATCTGCTGCGTATGTAATTAAAATCTAACAGTTGCCCAGCACGAACCATGTAATGATCTTAAAAGGCAATTGATAGACTCAATAAGAAATACTCTGTTGCGAACCATAAACTTTAAAAGACTAACTTTGAAGATACATTGTGATATAATATGGTAGTACTTATTCTGACAAAGAGGTCATTAACCTAAAATTAAGAATGGCATTGCAAAACTATCTCGGAAGTTACAATTGCGTACACTGTAGACAGCCTAACAATATTTGCCTCTAGTAATCAGCTCCGGATTAGAATTTCGCATTTCTTAAAACAGTCTTCACTGTGGCGCGAATTATGGATGATATTATGGAAAATAATCTCGCTAAATATTATTTTTCAGTAAAAATATATTTCCGCTTAGACTGAAAGATACACAATATCTACAGAAATCCTCTGCTGATCACAACAATTACGGTTTAAGTGTCGTAATCTGAAGGCACTTACTGGACTCTCATTTTTGTTGGAATGAACGGACGGCAATAGAATGAAAGGACGGTGGACGGAAAGATGATTTACAATAAACCTTCTACAGTAAATTACTGACACCTATCTATTTTCTTGGAGATGGTGGGCAAACAGCACTAATTTATGCCGTTGAACCAGACCCCGCTTTCCTATTTTCACCGATATCTTAGAAGACACTGAGCAGTGGCATTAGACATTAGAGTAAAATAAAAGAATGTCCTTTGTAGGACTCGCCAGGTTCATAATTGGGTAAGGTATAGTAATGCGTATACTCCCCCCTCCTCCACCACCCCGTACCAAAGGTGGATTTGCGTAAACTTCTAGGAAGCATAATTATTGCCATGTTCTAGCTCTAGCCCCAAAACTAACCCTAAACCTAACATTAATTCCAAACTTCAGCCCAATCCCAACACAAACTCTGACCTCAACCCTAAGGCTAACGTTAAACTTAACCTCGACTTCAGCAAAATTTAACGTAAGGTCATTTGTATTGTGGTAGGCTCTTATTCCTGTGCTTCTTCCAGAATATAAAGGAGCATTTCAATTTTTCCATGCCGCTCCAAATTTAAATCCGTAAAATTTATTGAGGACTGATTTCTGGTTTTCACCCATTCTCTAGATCCGGACCTTTGAGACAGATCGGAAATGACTATTTTGGACCTGCAATCAAGACAAATCCGTAAACTTCATTTTCAATATGACGTTCCTATTCCAAACCTCGGAAAACAGACAGCGGTCCAGCAGCTCAGATGAAGAGGGCATTGAACTTAAATATTCAATGCCCCACGGGGCCTGGGTCGGAACTTCGAGTGCGCGTTTGAGATTATTGATTGATGAATTCAGGAAGGTTAGAATTAGTTACTTCAGCATCGCTTCTCCTTGTCAGTGGTCCAAACAATACTTTATAAAAAAACATTTTTTCTTAAGACTGATGGTAGGTAATCAAAAGTATATGTTTGTCACCTGTGGCTTCCACAAGATAAAACTACAGTATGATGAACATATGAGAACTGAGAACCCAGAGACATGAACATATTAGCTTGAGTTTTCCACTTGTAACTCAGTAACCACTGCGCTCATGGAATGCGCATCACCTATATCCTCCTCGTCAAACGTAGAGCCTTTCCTGCAGACGATTGAAGCTTTAAGAATTTTATTGATTAGCCTTAAACAAAAAAGAAGCAAAGCACTTTAAAGAGGCAATTTCATCCTTTAACCGGCCTGGTATACGGATCTAATACTCCCTGGAGTACCTGTGAAATGTTCGTATAGATTAGTATAGCTACATTTACGGAGGATGAAAATCAAAAATAATTCCTTTTCAGTTAAAGCGATTATGTGAAACGGTATTTTGTATTTTTTCACTGGTATTACGCTGGTATATGGGTGGATGCTTTATAAATGTTACAAATAAGGGCCTATAGACAGTGGATCTTTTTAGCATATAAAATAGCTAATTATTAAGAAAATAACGTCTACTTACTTAAGCAAGTAGTTCCACTGGCAGAGGAATCATTAAATTCTACCATTAATCTAGAAAATGCCTAGGGGAAAGTCCGAAATTATTTGACAAAATGCAGGAGAAACAACTCCCACTCAAATAGAACCAGTGACCCATAAATTTACCTTTCGACCACCATGGCAGTCATCAGAGTAGTCTTCCGTGAAAGAGGGAGTTTGACAGCTGGAAAAACCTCCTGACCTTACTTTGCGATCGCCATAAGCTGGACAAACGTACAGTTCAGTCATAGTTGGCATAACTACCTACTTCGCAAGCAGCCTTTGTATTTTGGTAGGTTAGTACTAACCAATTCCCTGCAATTTCTTAAAATTGACGATACTTTCTAGGCATTGTCTTTTAATCAAAAATCTTGGATAAAACAAGGCAGCCCTACTGAATGACTTGGAACTTTTCCTGCATCCAAAACGTACATTGAGCGAAGGAAAAAGATAGACATAAACTTGTTTTTTGCAAAAAACGTATACGAATTTAGCAGTTACTGTTTTGAGAAATTGTAATCTTCGCCTTCTCAACATGCCAAAATACACGCGTATTACCTGTCTATGCGATCACAAGCTGATAATCCTCGATTTCTTAAAACTTTTCTGTTAATTGATCATTTCTGGTCGCATTTTCGGTTTTTCTTCGGAGCATTAACAATCAGGGAATGACCGCATTGAAACGATATTTAAAGAAAACTGTTGAAGTGAACTACTTAGAATTTCTCTGCAAAATTCCCTTTAGCGGTTACGCATAAAGGGAAAATAAGTTGTGGAACCCCTCCCCATACCGCCGTCCCCCCTACGTTTTGTTTCTTTTTGATCCCATAGTGTTTGTGGGAGGGTTTCCCAGAATCAATCACTGCGATAATAGTTTGAGCAAAATGTTGTTGGAGCAACATATTGAGTTCTATAGCGTTTACTGACTTCCATTTTCTTCATATTAATTCTTGTTATGTAGTCGGAACGAGAAATATTATACGGAATCGGAGGGTTGGTAATCTTCATTTCTGCCTTTCGCACCCACCCCCGCCCATCTTTAGTCTTGAATATTTTCGATGAAGTATTTATCAAGTTAGGAACCACCTTGCTTCCTTTTTCTAGTTCTCTTTCGGGAGGTACCACTTACTGAATACAAGAACCTGCCTAGTAGGCTTCGACCTGCATTGCCTCTACTATCAATTTTTAGAAAAATATATGAACAGTGTTTGTGATGGCTATGCAAGTGCGCGAATCGCAGACTTCCCTCTGTGTGCAAAGCGCTGGACAATTGTCAGCTAAGCAACCCCATTAATGGTGGATACATGGTAGCGCGAATGTGCCGTCCCAATGGCGCTGCACGAAGACAACGCCCTAGTGCCTTTTTACCCCGCGAAGCTTACTAATGCGTCGGCATCGTCTTCGTGTGCACTAGTAATGGGTGCTGGTGCGTGCGCACCCTGTGAAAATTCTGATTGGCTGAATTCATTTGGAAGCATCCGAGGAATCAATGGGCAGCCTCCCCAGCACACGAAGATGCGAGATGCTTGTGCAACCCTTCCGTTTGTATCCCTTCCGAGATAAAATCGATCAAAACATACAACTTTGTAAACAGTTGCAATCCGATGTAACGTGAACGGTCTGAAAGTGCAATTATGTTTAATAATTACCGGATATGTCTACTTTTTGGATTACTGCTGTTTACCGTAACCGATATTTATGGTCGAAATTCCGAACATTACACACAACCAACAATCTCGGAGGATTTGAAGGACAAAACAGGGCTAAAACGATTTCCCAACCAAATTGCTGGACGATGTGATAACGGAGAATGAAAAAGTAGAGGAGGACATAACCGATGGTCCTGCCGCGACAGAGTCTATTGCAAAAGCTGGAACCGCCATGGCTGTGACAGAGGAGGAGTTGTTTAGCGGTTTGGGTGACTGGAGTACCACTAGCACTTCCCCTGTTTCAAGTACTGATATTTCAACAGCCAAAACTGAAGAGCTAACTGAAGCTTCCATTGCAAACCATAGTCTTGGGCAACAGTCCGAAAATTACCCACAACTGACAATCCCAAAGGAACGGATTGATACAACTATGCAAACTGATTTCCAAACCACATTGCTGGAAGATGCCACAACAGAGGATTTAAACGTAGGGGATAGTCCTGTCACGATTGAGGCTATTGCAGAAACTATGGCAGCCGAAATTACAACAACCGAGGAGGGCCTCCGCGTATTGGAGGACTTGCGTAACACCAGTACCTTTCCTATCTCCAGTAATGATTTCTCAACAGCCATACCTAACGAGTCAACAGAAACTTCCATTGCAAACGAAAGTCTTAGTCAAAAGTCTGGCAATGACACACAATTGACAATGCCGGAGGATGTGAATGGCACAACTAGGCTTACTGAATTCCCAACCACGTTGCTGGAAGATGCAATATCGGAAAGATTTAGTAGTAGGGGAGGCTGTAACTGATGGCCCTCCTAAAACAGAGGCTATTCCAGAAATTACTGGAGTTGAAACTAAAACGACTGAGGAGGCATTTAGTGAATCGGACGTCTGGAGTACCACTACGACCTCCATTACTGAGTTATCAACAGCTATACCTGACGATCCAACTGAAGTTTCCAGCCCTTTTCCTTCTAACGACTCTCTAGTAGAATCAAATGATACACTGACAACAGAAAAGATGCCTAATCAAACGCTGCTTCTGGAGGTCACGACAACTATAAGGCCCAGTCGTCCTCCTCCCCACCCCTGCCTTACAGATATCGACGAAGGCGAACCGGAGTTTCAGCGCTACGTGTGTGTGGGGAACGTGGTTGTCTCTTACTTTGCCACCGTCTTTTTGCTCACATTGATCCTGTTTGGTGTTATAAGTAAGTCTTTGACTCTTTTGATGAATTTAAATTAAATCATAGAATAGCTGTTTTAAAGACGATGAGTGGAGTGATTAATGTAATTTTGAGCCTGTCTTTCGAGTTTATTTGTGCGGCTGGGGAATGTTTTTACGGAGAGAAGCATCCAAACACTTGGCATTTTTTTCTAATGGGCACTTTTTGAAACCGGTTCATGCGGGCTCAAACAAAATATTCAGATGTTGAAAGGAGATAGGATGCATAATTATTAGTAAATTCATTCTGCATTACGAAACCGGCGTGTTATCTAAATAGTCCTTGCCTCTTTAGGTCGATGACATAAGGGCGTCAATTTCGAACTTTTGTTGGGCAAAAGAACATATCAAATTTAAAAATATATAAATTGATATAAAAAGCCAAAACAAAAAATATTTGATGACGTTTGAGTGAACATCGCCAAGTGACGGGCTCAGAAGAATAAAGGCTAAAAAAGACAATGAGCAGCCTTGAAGTTAGTTTTATTAATCCATTTCATGCAGGAAATGAAGGGGTAACCGATTTCATTTTCTTAACAAAGTTTTTTGTTCTCAATGTTTTTTTAAAAAATGGGGCGCTAGCACTTTGAGCACGTACCACGTGCCCTTTGACTTCAAGTAGCGCAACTAATTGCCTTGTAAACGCCGCTCATTCCGACCCCTTCGAAGAACGCTCTCTGCATTTTCAATGCGTATTTTAAAGTTTATGGACACGTTAAGCTGTGTTACCGAGGTAAAGAGTCCGCGTTCTGCATAAAACGACTAACCGTGGCAGCCTTAGTGAGCCCCCTTCATTTTTTTCTTAAAGAACCCTCCCCAAGTGATTTGACGGGCATGTTTTACAGAACTTTTCACGGTCATGACGCATATGTTACGCTAAATGTGTCTTCTAGGAGGATAGGAGTGCTGTTTTTAAAACTACGCTACATACTTTGATAGGGACACAAATACTGGTAAGGTTTCGAGCTAGTACTAAAACACATAGGACTTACAAGTCAAATTATATCATAAGCGTCTTATTAGCATGCCTTTTAAAACAGCTATTTTGGAAGCAAAATAATCCGAGTCACCATCTATTAAAAGTACAAGCCATGTTGTTTAATATTATTTCGGGAGCATCTAGGATGGGTTGCGAAGGATTTGGCGAAGGCAGGCCAAATAAACGGAAAATGTTAGGCTTTAGCATGGTTTTTCACACTATTAGTCGCACAAACATAATCCCTTCTCTGAAATGTTAGCCACCAGGCAAATCTTGTGCAAGCGAAAACGCAGATTCTTGTTAACCTTCCGATTTTGCTGATATCGGGTGTTCTTTCATTTCAAAGTATCCCACGTTCACTTACTAATTTCAAATAGTGCTAAAAATATAAGTGTTCTGTTTCTGGTTTTGATTCGCGTGTGAACGTTTTAAAGCCTAATTGTTGAGCTAGTTTGATAAAGCAATCAGGGCGTTGGCAATTATATCATATTTATTTATGTTGGCTTAACTCTGCCACATTCCGGGAACGGACCATTATGTCTGATGATAGCAAACAGAGGGCAAACATTTGTCAAAAAATTAATACTTTAACACCTAGTGTTGCGTTTTAATAACACTTCGTTTAGAGGGATTTATGCCACAATTTACAAATACCTTATGAGCACTGACTATTTCTTAAGTGCCTGATGCTGTCATGGCAAATTCAGCTAAATTTCGGTAGATTTTTAGTTGAAGAAAAGAAGTCTAGAAATGGTACTAACCATTTGGCAATATTGCAAAAGGTCAGCAAGCAGGTTTGGAATATGAAAATATCTACCTGTGGTTTTTAAATGACTTAATGAGGTGATAAACCTGAGGACAAGTAATCATATGCTTGATTTGCAGGATATTGCGATTAATTGAGCCTTATGAAATTGAAAGGAGTTAGAGTACAGACCGGTCTCTCTTTTGGGTGACGTTTTTAGCTTACAGGTGCGAGTAAATGTAATGTGCTTGATTGATTTTGACATTTTTATCTCAAAAACTTGTTTTGGCTCATTATATTTTGTTCAGGATTGTTAAACGGTGCCTTTTAATAACAGAGAAAGGTGCATACGGTTGTGCTTTCCAGCATTCTGTACTTAAACTGAACTGTAGTACTCTTTATTATGTCATTAAGACGCAGCTACAAGGTTAATATTTGCAAAATTTCAGATTTCTTAAGCATTAGTAAATTTGACTGCAGAAAGCAATCTTTGTGCACTGCGTGGCAATTGATAAAATTTTGTTTGTCTCTTCAGACTGCTGACTACGATTTTAAATTCTCAGTATATATTTCAGTTAAAAAACTTTTGATAATTAAGCTTTGAGAATAGGTCATGTATGTGGTAGATTAGGAATTATAACAATCTGTGTGTACAATACTTTCGGTCACATTCTATGCAGGTAGTCACACTGTTTCATTCACGAGCTCGGCATTTTCTCACATACTTTTCGACACGTTCCTAATATAAGAGCCTTCTAAAGGCCTTTCAATAAGAAGTTTTTGTTAATTTTATAGTCAAACAGCAGGTTTTCTTTGATATCCACAAAAATGCCGAGACGTCATTTATGGTTCTAAGTATTTAAGTTAACACTGTCAGCAATGTTGCAGGTCAGGCTTTACGAGTAACTGTTTATCTGCTCTGAAGGCTGAGTACGCGTAACTTGTACAGCAAAATGATTCCTTTGAACTATGCGCAAGGTATCACATTTTAGTTTTTTGAAGCAGCACTTGGGTATAGTGTGTAGACACAACCCAACAAAACCAAAGGACCGTTAACAGTGAAAACACGAGTGAAAAGCTGAGTTGGAGGGCTTTTTGGTCAATAGGTTTGTTTATTAAATATTCAATCTAAAATTTTTCTCGGTGCCAATAATGGAAAGGTCAATCAGTTTATCGTATGCCTTCTGTGACAAGTCTTGCACTTTGAGGGATTCAAGAACCTTTACGGATAATGTTCTGCCTAAAAGGGCAATTCTGTCACTTTTCAAAACGTACGTTCTGCGTCAACATGCTTAATTATAATCAGCGAATAATTTTACAGCTTTTGGAGAGCTATTTTTTCTGGAATCCAGTGACAACATTTCTCGCATAATGTTCGCCAATTTTCATTCAGATGACTTCGGGAAAATTGAACATAACCTTACTGCTAACCTCTTGCTTGTTCTTTATGCTACTTTGGAGACGTTTAAAACATCTTTTTTCTTAGTTGCAAGTTGATGGTTTCATGTTTGTCACCCGAAATCATCTATATTAAGTTAGTTCTATTTATTTTCGACACGAAATTTTGATTTTTCTGAATAAATCGATTCTTAATTTCGCAGGAAACAGTCACAACCTTGACTTCGAACAAAGTTTCGTTTCAAAATACTTGGACATAATATTGGGTAATTAGAATGGTTGGACGATGCGTTTTTCACAATTATGCGGTCTTTTATTATGACAGCGTATCTTCACAACTAGGCCAGAGATGTGAAAATTAATTTGTTTGCGCTTTCTACGGCTTGTCACCAACGAGAAAAATCCAATGAGATCCACCCACAAATCAAGTCATTCCCAAAATTGACTTAACCGCGGTGAGGAGAAGTGGTAGATTTACGCAAGGCAACATTTCAGCCTGGAGTTAGGATGCCATGCATGGCCACTTAAACAAAATAAGGGAAGATGAACCACCCCACCCCTTTAAAATAGGGGGCGGTATGGCAAATGTGTGTCTCAACACTTACGCTAACCCTAACATAAAATTAAACTGTCACCTAAAGGTTAACCCAAGCCCTATCTTAAACCGAAATTCTATGCTTAACACGATAAAAGCTGTAATCCTTAGCCTTATCATCATTCTACCTTCAACTCTGGCCTTAACCTCAAACTTGAACCTAACTCTAAACTTAGCCCTAAAACTCACTTTAATCCTGGTGTATATTCCTTAGAATATAGCGTAAGGCCACATATATTTTGGGCAGTTCGTTTTCCAGTGTATTGTGTAGGCGGTCATACAAGACATCCTTACCCAGCGTTGTTTACAATGTGTCTGAGAAGGAGATAAGTCGAATGACGCCTAAAAATGACGAAACTCCCAGAGAGTAAGTTAATTGCAGCTTCTACAACACACTGGAAAGAGAACCGAACAGGAAGGACGATGTAGAGAAGCTATAGATCTCACACGAGAAGGGCATTACGGCATGTGGTATCTGTAGGCTACCGTAGCGTATGCGGTGCCATGTGAGCATTTGCGTTGCAGTTGCTTTATCGGGACTGTAAACTGCTCTTATCTATTCGCTTATCGGGCATATCGGCCTACACCACCGTTCATGAAGTACTGTAACCAACAACGAGTGTATGGGGCTGATTTTCACATAATACGGGGCAGATATGTGGTGAAACCTGGTCATCTTCAGAAATGAATCTGCGTTGGGATGGTATGGACAGTTGGAATTACAAACTTTTTGCCTCTTGCGAAAAAACTCTATATCTGCTTGCACGACCGCGTAGACGTGACATTGTCATAGGTTGTGAAACTAATTTTGCGTATAAGATGAAATTGGCCATTTTTCCTGGTAGAGAATGCGCAGACCTACAGTAAATTCCCTATCTCATTAAATGTCAACCAAAATTCTGCAATGTGTTTTTCGAATCGAACTGATTACTTAAGTATGTCTGTAATATTGGTTAGCTGGCAGGCTGAACTCAAGATATTTCAGTTATCTGGATGTCAGCCGTTGGAGGAGCTTCCATTAGGTATCCCTTTGTTCAAGTGCATGATTTTAAGGAGACGTCATTTGCTCTCAAATAAGTAAAAGAAAAAAACATATTGGTATATTTTTATATAAAATCTTTTTGAATTTATAAGGCATCGAAAATCGATGATAAAAATCTATACTTCTTATGTAGTCATTTAATACAGTGTGTAGTTCTTTCAGGCCGCCTAAATGAAGCTCGTTTAAAGGTCAAACTCCTGCTGTAACTGAAATATATTGAGGTTAGATTACAAGATAAGCAAGACTACGGCCCTACTTAGGAAACTTGTTTGAATCGCAAGCACATTTCATATGGCAGCGAATCTAGTGTAGTGTTTAACAGTCTCTGACCTACCATGGCCTTCTGTGAGCCAACAAAGTGATAGACGTGCGGTGTTTCACCTTTAATCCTATAGCGTACAATACACGACGGACGAGAAAACAGCTCAAAACCGACTAAACAATGACCAATTCCTCGCTTTGTTTCGTTCTTAATGAAAGTGATAATCTGAGAAACTGAAATTTTTCAGGCGAACCAATTTCTGCTATCGCATCATTGTATACATAAAGACCAGGACTATATGACCAAACCGAACTTAAGAACTCCGACTGAATGCGGTCCCTTGACAAGATAACATGAGCTGGATGCAGACCTACACGCATCCTTTATTGAGGTGCCGATGCGTAAAGCCCCACAAATATCCGTCAAAATGCCAGGATGTCAAAAGAAAATTGATCACTCCAAGGCTGACTAACTCGATAGTCCTTTTAAAGTTTGATCGCTGTTTTCTCATTAAACACCTTCGGAATAGAGAGCCTAGCATGCTCTTCGAAAGGTCAGCCACAATACAGATCTGTTCTGGTGACAAACTTCAGTTTCTCACATTATCGCCCACATAAAATCTCATCTTGGCAAACCTGAGAATAAGTGAGAATAAATGACAACTAGCATCCAGGTGGAGATATTGCAACTATTGAGCTTCCAAGTTGAGGGATCAAGAGAAGGTGACTGTTCACCAAATGTGAAAGGCTGAAGGAGAAGCCGAAATGGAAAGTATAAGTAGTGGCATGACTTGGGGTTATGTTGACCTTCTGATACTTAATGGCATTTATGCTGTAAAACTTTTAGCAGTAAAACCTGAGTTTCAGCTGCCTTTTAATTGAGGGGCAACCATTTCTTGGCCTCTTTTGCAAAGGTATGTGTTAAAGCATTTGTTGAATAAACCTATATTCCGACTTTATGCTGTCACCTTTTACTCTGCCATCGAAATTCACGGATACGGAATTTTTTGAAGATTTTGTTTGAATTTGTATGGCCGTACACTTTTGGGACAGTCAGGAATCCACCTTCTAAAGGAATTACAAATGACCTCGACGCATGCACTTGACGGCTTTTATCCTTAAGTGGATTGCCCTCTTAAAACCGCTGCAACCAGCTGACCTGAAGCAAATAGTCCACGTCTGCATCCCGCAAAGCATGAATGTTTTGGCCCATACTAGATGATTGTGTTAGTGGACTTCGAATGACGTCTAAACCCCAAGATAAGAACTCGCTGCTCAGAGGCGTTTACGACGCACGTATCAAAGTATATCAGGGATGGGCATGAGGACGGTTATTAAGCATGAAATTTTCTGTTTATAACCTAAAGGTTGCTGTGTTATTCTCAAGTTTTTATACTGTTACATATGTTCTCTACGCTTTCTATCACTTTGTTAAGGGGCTGCTTCAAATTTGATTTAAAGAACAAAATATCGCTTTGGTTTTCCTGCCCATGTGGAGTTTTCATCCACAGAGAGTACGGAGTAATACGGGGCACGTGATTTAGTTTTCAGTGGCAGACTGTATCTTGTGAAAATGTAGACTGGTCAGAGGATTCAAACTCTACACTGATTTCTAGCAGTTAATCAACCAACCCTCAGAGGTCCATCTTTCGCTGAATCTGATCTCATCCCCACTTCAGTTATAATGATAGGAAAATAACATTGTTTCATCCACTAAATCTAGATATGAAGAGGAAACTGCACGAACTAGATCAAATGGGAAATAGATTTCATCTTAGAAATGTATGCATCATATTAACTTTAAGTAGAAAGACGCTTCTGAAGATGGTGTACCAGTAAAGGCTATTGGACCAAAATGTCCGCTTCCAAGTCAAGTGACCGGTCGGGTGGTCATGTGTAGCAAGTTGTGTAAACCTGCAGTTTCAGCCGCAGGTAACCGCTTTGCATCCTCATGAGTTCATCACTCCGATAATTGAAAAAGGAACACACTTCCCCCTTTTCAATTAAAATGCTCAAGTTAGTTGTAACTTTTCTTGGGTTTAGCCGTTTGTGTCAGTTTTAAGTTACAAGTGGTTCTCTACGCCCTAATAGACTTTCTCTTACCAAGTACGATCGACCTTTTTGGCCAATCTTCACACGCAAACCTGAAAACTTTTAACATAGGCGGAAAAGATTAAAAAGCACTAAAAGGCTATTTAAACCGCGCCTGGTGGATGGTACTGCACTGGTTTTTAATGTTAGAGGTACAGGCAATAAGAGTCATAGTTACTTTGAAAAAAGTTTAATTTTTGCATGAAGGAACAAACTGGAGTCTGTGCCCATAGGATGCCTCGTCCAGACATCTCCAAAATATAATCTCCGAAGCTTAAATGATGTTGTGTTCAATGTCCCTACACTTAGCAACGTATAAATCGGCTCCTTATCCTATTTACCTAACTCAAATCTTACTGATGTTTCCATCCCAAAAATTAACCTAAAACCCAAAAACTAACGTAAATCCCAACCCAAAACCAAAGTCTTAAATCAAACTCTAAAACCAACACTAGCCCTAAACCAAAGCCTTCACCTTACTCCGATCATACACAAGCTGTGCCCCCAGACCTTATTTCTAGACCAAACAACAAAAACTTATTCTTCAACCTAACTGCGACCTTAAACCCATACAAGAACCCACACGTAACCTCAAACCCTAACCCTAAATTTAATCCTTCATCTGAATTCAACCATCACACTAGAACTCGTCCTAATTTTCACCCTAGGAATCAGGCCCTGCTTATAATAATATTTTACCCAATATCCAAATAAACGACAGAAGATTTTAGTCAACGATCAAAATTATTCCTTTTTCTCCAATTTTCGGCCTAAAAATGAGTCATCGACTTACGCCAGAAACCGGTTTAACGTAAAGCTTCTGTAAGCGAGCTTAGTTGCCAGAAGACATGCCACTATCGTTTCTCATTACACACTTCCATAAGACTAAGAAAATTTTAAATGCACACCGAAATTCAAAGTATGTTCCGCTCAAAGACATTAATGCTTTATTTAAACTGTTAGAATTATCTGGGTGTGCATAAAACTGACGAAGTTTCTTAGCCTATACCTTTGCTAGTGCTCTTCAATCAAGTCCATTTCAGGGAAGCGGTAAGACATGGGAATAGAAGCAGCCGTAATAGAGTTGGCCTTGTGCTGAATCATAGGAATGGTGCCTTGTTCTTGTCCTAACCGCAAAGCCTAACATTAATCTTCATTCTTATCGTAATCTGCCTGGACTTAGGCGTAAGGCCACCTATTTTCGCGTTTCATTGACGAAACTCCTACGGTGAGCAAAATCTTGAGCGTGCTCGTAAGGGCAAAAAGAATAACCTGGTATTGGATTCTCTTATTGGCGGATAGCAGTGAATTGTGTGAGTATATATGCGCAGTAACATACACTTAAAATTAGGTTACTGCTAAATTTTCCCAGAATGAAAACATTTCTTTCTTCCCTGCTTTGTTATAGATCGGTTTGTGTTTACTTCTCTGTACAAGTATACCGCAGTCTGTTGTGTATCCCGTTCTTAAACTGTTGATAATAGCGTTTGTTTCTGTGTAGTTTCTAGAGGGTGAATATTGACATATATGTTCTTATACCCTTCGAATGAAGATCGTAGCATAAATACTGTATTTTAAGTCAATTATGGCAACACAAATGTTTGCAGTTTCAACCCACTTTTCTCACCGGTATATTTTCCCGAGGTTGTTACTGACAAATCACGAAGACTAGAATAGTCATTTCTGGCTTATTAAATGTAACAAGTCAAATATATCCTTCCATGCCGGGGGCCGGATATTCCAGAACTACAACAATTGTTTTTTTAATAACATCGTATTTGACGCTCTTCCAGGAATTATAGTCTCACGCACTGTATGGCGCTGATCGTGCTTTTTAGCAGTCATACCGAATTTGAGATATTATTTTTGTAGTCAAGTGTGAATACAAACTTTTAGATATTCCCTGTTAGCGCTTACCTCCGTCATAAAGTAAGGGTCAAACGGTAGAGGACGAAACTGCGAGTCAGTCCGAGTAGCCGTTCGTCCTCCATTCATAGTAAAAAATATAACGGAGCACTGGGTTTTTACGCCATGGGTACTTTTATCCAGGAGACCACGTTGCAATAACTATCCTATGAGCAATCAACTTCACGTAATTCTTTCAAATGACGGGGATAAACAGGCACAAACGGCGGGACCAATGGATTGGTTTTCAATGGGTGGCCCAAACAACCAAGTACTCCAAATAACCAAACGGAATGTAGTTTACTTTTAGTACTGTTTTAAACGGGGTGGCCTTTACAAGGAAAGCACCCGTGTTAAATAAACTGTAAAAGCGTGTGACTCCATTAACACATTGGACGATAAAACGCTCGGAATGGGCCATGGCATCGTCCTTCACCGCCTTCATATACCCCCTTTGGGATGTGGATATGGATCAGTGGAGTTCTGCGGGCATGTTGCCTCCTAAAACAGGCCGCGTGGTAAATGCGCTGGATCAAAACGGAAGCCAGATCAGCGCACGGCAGGCATTATTCGGATTGCGCTCAAATGCCGATCATGAGGGGCCTGGTGGCACGCGTAGGTACAGATTCACGCCGCACCATCCATTTTTTGGCATTTATGGCGCTCCCGCTCCACGTGATCTGACTCAGGCGTGTTGGCACATTCAGAGGAGCCTTCTGCCGTGCAAGCCGCCTTCGCCCTCTCCCGCATCCGGTCCCTTTGACTCTGTTTTGGCACTAGGCTCATGTGGGGTAGGAATAGAGAGTGTGGTAGATGTACCGCAAGTCTAAGAGCACTTAGAACTAACCCACACGTGAGTCACCGTCCCTGCACCAGCCTGCTATAGAGCATACGGTGGACATCGTCCAACTACGATAGTTGAATTGAGGGTAGGTTACCAGCCGCCTCCGGCTCCTGTCTCTCTCTCTCGCCCTCTTTTCGTCCTGCTTCACCTTCTCCTTTCTTCCCGCCTTCTAATTCCAGGTCATTATTGCATGCCAATTTAGCCTCACTCTTCCTTGAGTCAGACTGACTTGTGACCCTGCGTCTTTTACGATTGATTTATTGGATAGTGCAGCCGTTAGATGCAGGTGACGTATCGCATGAGCCATTCATCGAAAATCTGAAATGAGTTTTCTGGTAAAGGGAATTACTTGAGTGGGGTTGTAAATTTGAGTGAAACTACCTAATCCGAAGATAGTCCAAATTGGATGTCAGCTTTTTAATGTGCATCTTTCTGGTCGCGCGAAAGCAAATCGCCGGTTAAAAATAGGTACGTAAGTGGTATTGGTTTAGCCCATTGATTCGCGATTCACTTTATCTGTAATACTGGAATATACCCATGTAGAAAGTTACGTTTTTGCTTTTGTTCAACTGCAGAAAAAAGTACCTGTCCGTTTCAGTGAAATGTCTCAGTTCCAGATTGTTTTTGAATGTGGCTTGCCCTTACACTTGCATTTTGAGGTTACAAACTGCAACCTACACACTTTCTATCTAGGGAAAAGCATTCATTCCTTTAGGCTATTCAGTAGGCAGTGTGCGCAACTCATGCTTTACGCTTCATAAAAAGCATTAACAAACTGATAGATACGATGCGCTTTGAACAGATATTTCGCAATCCTAAAAAGTAAATGATTGCAAACGTTTTCTGAGCCGATGGGCAATTGAGGAACGCACGATCTGTATGAAATTAATACAAGAAATATATATTTTTGTACATCATTTCTACTAAGCACGGTAAGAATTGTGAAGGTACCGTGCACCAATGCAAATGATTCATCCTACCCAGACAGTAATTTTCAGCTGATGGGATTGGCAAGGATGACTTTTTTGGCCGTCTTAACAGGATACAACATGAATCACTCGCACTACAGGTATATTTGCGCCACCTTCCAGGAAAAATAAGGTGAATATTATAGCTAGAGTTTGCTTTAGTTAAGGATTAATATTTGAGTTCCTGTACACTGTAGGGTTTGGGTCCAGGGTAGGGGCAGGGTTAAGATTAAGGTTAAAGTTAATTTGTAGGCTTGGGTTAGTGTTGGGCTTAAATCACGGGAATATTTACCTATCCTGTCAACTCTTTTAGGTGGGCAGGACATGCAAGTCACCCTTACGGGGGATTTAAAAGCTGGCCAGAAAGTCGTAGAAATGCCAGTGCCCTTGCTTAACTTCACTATCTTGGGATCATGCTGAATGATAAGCAATAACAGGAACCTTCTTGAAGTAATCCTTTCCGACTGAAATCGCGTTTGCAGAATTTCGGTCAATCTTTCAGGTCCCCCGCATCGCATTGAAAAGACCATTCCCCTCAAAGGCTCTTTGGCTATTGCAGCAACGTTTAACTGATTTTACAAGTCTCAGGTCCCATCAACGATACGTCTAATACCTATGACACAAATATCAGCGATGGAAATCGCTAACTTGGAAATCCGCTGACCAATACTGGCTCTAAACCTAAATTATGTTGAGTCGTAACAAACACCATATGAAGCATGAGAGTAACCAAATAGGTAAAGAAGTTGTTACCATATCAAAACCCTTTTCCTACAACTTCCACACACCTGCCGTTTGTAAAAAATATCAGGTGGCAGACAGAAAATGACTGGTTGGATAGCTGCAGATGACCTGAGCTTCCCGAAGGTGGCGGATATTAGGACGATTTTCCAGTAAAGTTTACTGCGAAGAAAAGAGGATCGGAAACAATATGAATAGACAGTCATTAGTCATGCAAAGATAGTGACCTCAAACATGACGCGTAACCACTCACGTAACTCGATCAGCTACATATCTTACAGCCAAAATACCTAAGGAAATTTTTATGTGACGCGATAGCGACAATCCAAGAGGGCTTTACAAACCGTTTTCCTGTTCAATCCTCTAACCTTGAATTGATGTTCTAAGGTAATTGCCGGAGATGCTCAACTTGAAGGTTGGATACTACTAGGAATCAAGCCTTTTATCTGCTCGGCGACTACACTCCATAAGTGGAAAGTTGCAGAGTTTTGTAAACATGTTTTCCCGATTTTCTTACACTTACAAAGTCTATTTGCACCTGGATGAACAAAGTTCTGCCTAACAGCAATCGCAGTGTGAGCAGAATGCCGAGAATAACACTGAACTACATCATTTCATTGAACTCCTACACAAAAATTCCGCAAATACCTTTCGTTCAGTGACGTATGAAGTACTGAAACGACCAACTGATAACAGACAGCAGCCAAGCAGATCTCCTCTTCATACTGCCAGTGTTCACATGTAAGGATCCGCTTCTGAGTTTAGGGAGATCCAAGGAGCGATAACTTCATCGTAGATAATTATTTAAAAACTCCTCGAGTCGCAGGTAACTGACTTTGATGGCCGTGAGATCAGTCAGTAAGGCCAATCAACAAGTCGACTCCGAAGCATGAAATATCTCCGGGAATATGGTCGAAAAGGAAAAAGTTTCTTGGGAGGATCAGCTTCCAGATTAAGGAGCTATGGCCAACATACTAGTAGATTGACCAGGTATGAGCACTATCAGTCTGATTTAAGACAGTCAGATCGTCATGGAGGGGGAGTTACTCTAGTTACTGATGACATATCAAGCATCATGAGGTCAGTGCGACTAAGAGCAATCATCGGCACAACTACTAACACCAGAAAGGTCTTGACACGGGAATAGGAACATCCTAGTAATACATGCGGTTTTGCGCCAAATTTCAGAGGGATTTGGGTTAGTGTTAAGGTTAGCTTTATGGGTTGAGTTAAGGTTTCAGTTAGAGTTAATGCTAACATGAGGATCAGAAGGCGAGATAGTACATATCAAAATTTGTTGCCACCGACAGTAAGTGACCGATGCCATGCAAAGGTAACCAAAATTTTAGAATGCCTTTTAAGAGAAAGGATGATTACGTAAGTGGAATTTTAATATATACTATATTGGAGCTTAATTTCAATATACTTCAGGCACACCGAAATGCGGGCTTTTGAATGAACGTCTTTTCAGAATCCTGAAGGAACCACTTTCGAAAAAACAATACCATTTATATGGTGTGCATTTTAGGTATAGATGTATAATGCCCTTAAACATTTAAATATATTTTATAGAAAACATAATCAAACGAATTCTTTCTCTTAATCATTTGCAGGCAAATACTGCTTCCTTCGAAATTTATGCAAAAAAGGCTTTCCTTTTGGTTTTTAAAAATCTACGATGGTGAAATTGATAATGACTACACCATGTCCAGTATAATGGCATCGTATTTGTTCGTTTTTAAATCCCCTTCTAAAGTTCACATCCATTGCAAAATTGCATGAGCAATAGAGGTTATTTCCTTAATAAAATATGGAAATTTATGACATTGCTTCCACGGAAGGCATAACGGTTTTAGATGGAAAACCCTGAAGTTAATGCAACGGCAGGTTGCTTTCAATTTATAGAGAATTGAAAAACCTTTTTAAAACCAAATATACCCTTCTTTGGAGTAAAATGTTTTAAGAGGATATGATTTTCTATCGAAAAAGTATCACAAAGAATATGTTTTGTGTTCTTTATTTGGAAGGGCATAGAAAATCTAAATAAAAAACGCACACCATGCAAATATACATTTTGTCTCTATAAATGTTTCTTCCGTGGTCTGTAAAGACGTTCGTTCGTTCCTATCGTGTCTAAATATTCTTTGGAATATGATTCAGGATATGAATATTGCAATGATCTTGAGTAATCACTACTTATATAAAACTTATTTCTTAATTCTCGTTTAATTTGCATGAGATCAGTCATCAACTGATAGTCAGTTATACTGCTCTCATTCCATTGCGTGCCGTCGATTATTCCAACGGGGGTTTAATGCTAAGGTGATGCGGACTTGTAAGTGTGGCTAATTCTTTCGTCATACAACACCAAGTAGACCTCCGCTGACTTTAGTTTTTTCAATCGGGACTGGAAACGCTTTCGTAAAGACTTACACCTTCAAATTATTGCTATATACCACTTCAATCCATCTACTATCAATTGTTCTTTTTCCGCAGTCATTAAATGACTTTGGATGAAACCTTTCTTGTTAATAGCTTTTCCCTATTTTAATAAATGAAACTATTGCTGACTTCAGGTAGCGTAATAGGGACAGTCAAGTATATTCGTAATTCTTTATTTCCTTTAATTAGAGCTATATGATGGCGGTGCAATTTCATGTGTGACTGACGGGTTTTTGAGAAAGTGCACCTACAAATAGGATTAACTCTGCAATAAGGGCAGCTTCTGATTTCCCGGGGTGACCTGATGCTGGCAAAAATTGCCTAAGTTCTTAACCAGGTCGTTCTCGCAGAATGACGACCGCAGGCCACACAGATCTTTACATTTAGGTTCTGCAAAAATTGCCCAAGTTCTTAACCAGGTCGTTCTCGCAGAATGACGACCGCAGGCTACACAGATCTTAAGTCCTAAGCCAGCGAAAGCTGAAGCATTTCCTATGGAAGAACTTAACTCATCTACTGACCGGAACATCCAGATTTTCAGCAGAACGCCTAAGGTTTGTGCACTTTATGATATTCAATTCCGTTATTTGTACTTTAAACTAGAAATGCTAAAATTCCATCAAAGTCTTCAGTCAAGTGAATTTCCTACTGAATAAACACCGTCAGCTGTATAAACTACCATTGTTTACTAAACATTAATCAGATACACTGCCAAAAAAATACTAGCAGTTCATATTTGATGTGACACAAAGACTTAAAGGCTCGCTTCATCAAAAAAGTTTAAATACGGCCAGCTTCACCAGCACCGTGTGAGGGTTTAAATATTTCGTAGAAACTTTGATGGTTTTTAAAGTCCGTAAATATTCTAAAGCTGAACAGTTCCCCCAATCTAGTATGTGCACATTGAAACGGGACTCATAGGAAAGGCTTCTGCAGTCACGTGCACTTGCGATCAGTTGGGATGCCAAAAATATGGTTCGTGCCCTCGTGCAGACACGAGTATGTAGCCCTTTAATAGTAAAGCCTCTGCTGCGTCGCTTTCTTATGACGGACCTTCTCTAGCTTAATTGCATCTTCCAGCTAGCTCAAATGAAAGGTATGTCTCACGAAATCTACTCTTCTAGTAGGGCACTATCGGTAATAATTGAGATAACCTGGAAGCAATCGCCATCCGTTACTGCTGAACGCTTTAGTCTGTCTCAGCTGCGACCTTAGGTCATTAGTACACAACTAAAGGCTATTGTCTAAAACGATTTGCGAATGCAGGACAAAGGGCTCACATCAAAGTGGGCACTATATGCCTAGGTAATGTAGGCCATTATTTAGTTTAATCAGTTTAACCGTAGGTTCTCGGTCAAGGTCGAAATTAGGCAATACAGTATGTTTGGCAGGTAGCTTGAACCAAAAGGCATTAAACTCAGGGTTCACAGTCGAACCTTGCAGCTCAAGCAGCTAGAGCGTTAGCTGGATATACCAGTCTGACCGTCGATTCCAACGAGGTGCACCTTTAGCTCCACAAGGTGGAGGGTAACTTGCGTGTAAAGTAGATTTAAGTTAAAGGTGACTTGCGCTGCATTTACCGCACTCTCTCTTCCTTCCCCACCTGTGCCCGATGTCAAGACAGAGTCAATGAGATCGGAAATGGGATCGGGCACAGGTCACTGGCGCTGCGTGAGCCTGCAGCCAAGCGTTTCGCCACGCCCACTCTCCATGCTTGGCATTTTTTGTGGGCGCACAACCCGAAAAACGCCTTCCGTGTCCTGATTTAGTCCCCGTGATGCTTCAGCGCATTTACCAATTTGACCCGTTTAGGTGGAACATTTTGCTGAATATAGAGCCTTGGATTTGCTGTTCGAACCGCACCGAGACCACCACTTTTTTCACAACCGACTCAGATAAATCATGCATGTCAGCCCAAAACACCGGTTAAAAGGTTCAGTTACATTTTTGAAGTTCACGTATTTACGCGGAAATTCTTTGCGTTTTTCATCCTTAAGACTCACATTGCCCAGTACGGAATCCCTGAGCCCACCTTCGTACGGCCCGATCACCTGTGGACCGTCCGTCCCGCGCTTAATTGTTAACTTCGGCTGTTTGGAAGCATAATGAACAAGTAGGAATTTATGCCAGAAAAGTTAAATGCATTTTTTGGCTTCGTTAGTAAAGGTCTCGAAATTGCTCTCTGAAAGAACCCCTAGGACAATAAGTAAAGAATAATTTATCACTTATTCAGCATGTCATGTTTTGTATCAAACACTGCAAAACTGGCAATTACTGTCAATTTTTCAAAGCGAGCCTAAAAACTAACTATTATCTTCCTAACACCCTGATAATTGCTCATTATCACTTCGAACCGGACGTTATTTCAATGTTCCACCCTCATCCTCAAGATCTGAAAATGAGCAAGCTCATTTAGTCTCCCTATTCTTAAGCGGTTTGCGTCCGCTATTTTGATTATGGTGCCTTCGCAGTCTAATAATTGATCACTTTCTCCTGACTGCCGTTACCTAACTTTAGGGATCTTTGGCTTTTTTGATCCCCTGACATAAGTATGCACTCATTTCTTTGTTTGAGAATAATTGCTTTAAGTTAAACATTATGGTCCGTCAGTGTTATGCATGTTTCACCTTCGAAGTTTAACTCTGAGCGCTTTTCGTGTACTTCAGAAAACATAACAGTTCACGGATGCCTTCAACTGTTGGATGTGCGTCGGTCGGGTGTCAGCTTTCCCCAGAGGCCTGAGGTCTTCGTTCTTCTCTGCTCCACCCTCCCACTCATCTTCTCAACAATAGCCCGACCCATATTTTGGCCATACCATCCACGCTACTACCAGTTCATTAACGAGTTGGGATTAATGCAGGCGCGTCTATTTTTCGACCTCTTTACCAGAACAGCCTCAGTCTATCACCTGGTCTACTGGGCCTACCGAATGCCAATCATACGGTTTATTTGGCGTAGCTACCTGCGCTTCAAGGCCTTTAGGGCCGTTTGGACGAAAGAGCACATCATTGAGGTGTTGCAGGACAAGTTTGCGCCCCCAAAAGACACGCGACTGCAACGTGCTTTTCAAAACAACCCTGAGTACATGTACTTCTACGCCCAGTTCCTTCAGTCGGGGTTGCCGATGCAATACTTGCAGTTGCTTAATAAATCGGGTGCCCGTAGTCCCGTGGACATGTCCAACGCCGGATTTGATGGATTGCCGCTGCCAGGACAGCCAGGAAGCAGTAGCAAACACTCTCCCAAGCGACAGGGCACCGAGTCAAAATCTGACGTCCTGCAGCGGGTCAATCTGAGCAGCCTGATGGTGCCCGGTACCGAGGTGAACCCTCAACGGAACTCGGATTATGCCTCCTTCCTCGGCACACCCTCCTCCAGTATGAACAAGATGCAGGCCCCTCCGACGCTGCATATTCCCTCTACACAGCTTTCGCGGGGCCCGAGTTTCATGGGTTCACAACCGGGTCGCTTCTCCCCAAACGTCTCCCCATCCGGCGGAGACCAGTTGGACAAGGTTTTCGGTCAACATCTTTCTCCGGATGACGCCCTCCTCTTTAAGGACTTGATGCGCCCGAGCATAGATGGCCGTACCTCCTACTCCCCAGACGCGCGTATGCCCAAGTTTCCCAGTCAGGAGTTCTACCCAGCCATGTTTGCGGGCTTCGACACCCTGGATGCGCCAGAGAAAAAGAAGGAAGAGGAGGAGGTGGTGAAGGTTCCACCGCCGACGCGTGAATTCGTCTATATCTGTAAACACGCAATTCCCGGCGTAATATATATTCTTTCCCTGATTATTACCTTTCCCTCCATCTTCGCCATCGACAATTACCAGTACGAGTGCACCCTGCTGCAGGTCTACTTCTTCTACGACATGCTTTTCATAGTGCTGCTGCCCATGGTGGCGATCATTGTGGCCTTCTACCACGGCGCGCTCGCCAGTGTGCAGATGAATGGTGGCCCCAAAATGCGCTTTCGTCTGCGCTGCTACTACGTCAACTTCGTTGTCTTTAACATACCCATACTGATCCTCATGCTGACTATTACGGGCCTACGGTGGACTGACAGCCACCAGATGGAAAACGAACGCTTCGCCACGGGCACAATCCTGGCCCTCACGGTCTACCATACAAATTTTGCCATAAAATCTACCGCCTACGCAACTGGCTGCAATTGCATCTGCTGCTCCGTGGCCTGTCTTCAGCGCTGCCCGCGGCTCAACAACTGCATTGTTAGGATGACAACGCCCAAGGTGAAGTCAGATCAACCGTCAGGGCCCTATGCCAGTAGCACTGTCATTCAGGTGTTGCATGCTGAGACAGATGCATAGATCCCTGTCTAACCTTGTCGTGCGCCCCCTTCCCTCCCTCCCCACCCTCCCCCACTCGAACTCAGTAATTTAGCGCCAACACAGCACCCCTATGATTTGCGATTACAATCGTTTTTGATGCAAACTTTTGCACCTGATCTCAACACTCATCCATTTAAACAATGCGCAATCCGGGGGGTGACTGCGTACAGACAAGCAGTAGGTAGTTCTATTGTTCATCTATTTATTCTCGGTGACAACTACTCAGATTAAACTTTTACTATCATTATTTCTGTCGTATTTGATCCAACTTGGTGGCTTTGGCTTCCTGACATCCCGTTTTCAACTCCCTTTCATGGTCGAACTTACCCTGGCGTGTAGATACCATTGATATAATTTTTAGAGAGAAACGATTATTTATTGGCGTGTTATAGACTGGTTATATGAAATCACGCCATTTGACTGGCATCCATGTACACAGCCAAAGGCTGTAAATAAAAATATAAGCAATAAGCAACAAGCGCAATATGCCAGGCACATCTGAGTCTCCGTTAGTTGACAGACTACTTATCTATCTTGCGTGTAGCAGGGCGTCCAGATGCGTTCGCTCACCTGAAAACTGAACTGAACTGGGGAACTTAAGAAATTGAATGCAGTTACAGGCTTGTAGCGTTGGCAAGCCCTTTAGTAATGCTATGACAACGAGAAGCAGAACAATTATTTCGGATGGTAATTATTTTTGGGTTTTTTAAAAAGGTTTTCGACCGGTTGAGGGAATACTATGGTAGCAGCAGAGGGATTGACCCTGCACGGATCTGTCCGTAGATGATTAGCGATGAATGGTCATTTATATTCACACGTGACAGACCTTAGCCTTTGTGCTTTTTCAATTGTCTATTTGGCATTGCTCATAATCAACCAGTGGTTTCGATACGGTGTCATATATCGTGAGTTTCACGGCGCTGGAGAAATATTCCACGCACCCGTACTATACAACCTCCATGTTGATTCTACGCCTTTCACAGGAGTTAGTGTTAACATGGGCTGCATTTGGCTGTCTTTCAAAGAAATCGTTAGCAGGACGCCAAAATATGTTTCGTTTGAGCGCAAAGCGGTCGAGTACCTGCTTCGCTTTAAACTTGATTTTGAATCTCTGTCGACGGCATGTTAAAAATAGAGATATAGAGGTATATAGATTCTATTTGTTGATGGTATTCAATGACATTTAAATGCAACAAATTCCTGTTTTCCTTCGTTTTTCGACAACGACTAACAACAGGTTCATGTAAACCTTTCATAAAAATTGCAGTTTCTACTATTTTAGCATGTTAGAAAAAAATTTGAAGTCCAGGAGAATAGACCCAATTCAAAAGTCTGTCAGAATATACTCAACGTTCATACCTGCATAAAATGTGGCTTTGATTCCCACAACGGCCCGCAAAATTTATCTAAAAGAGGCCGAAAAACTTAAACGGAAACTTCCTCGGTGTTTTACTTTGAACTTTATCCGTTACATTTAGCGTTTGGGTAGTCATATACGCAAAGTGATACATTTCAGAAAAGGTCTGTTTTTTGAAGACGTGAAAATAAGGTACTTTTTCCCAGATCTTTTTTCGACAGTTATTAGTCTTAGCAGATTTTGATAGAAATATGTATCGCTGATATTCTAGAAACAACACAACTCTGGACAAACCGCATAATATGCTATAAAGCATAAAACTCAAAAATGCGATCAAGGCAGGTTGTGGGAACCAGGCTAACCTTATCACTCCAAGAAATGATCTGCTTGCACTAAAAAAGAGCCATACTGTGCACGTCCTCAGACAAGAACTATCGAATGATTTTCGTGCAAAGCAGGCGTAACTGTGCTATTTAAATCCGGAGGCGAGATCGACAGGTCGAACTGGTAACCAAGGCGATCCGCGATGCCGATGGTTTGACAGATCACCGCCTCGTCATCTCCCAGAAGAGGCTACGACTGCAACCACGATGAAGGCCCCAAGGTAAGAGGCCGCCAGGTAAGTTAAATACTCTTTTATTAAATCTGCCTGCTCACTGTTTTGATTTCAGCAACCAAATAACCGAGAAACTGGAGGGCCTGCATGCTCCAGAATATAATGCTACCGTGAAGACACAATGGTGTCAACTGCGAAATGTCATCCAGTCCACCGCCATCGAAGTGCTCGGACGCGCACAACGTCAACACCAGGACTGGTTTTACAACAATGATGCCGACATCCACAACTTACTCGCGGAGAAGAATGGACTACACAAAGCCTACGTGGACCTTCGGACTGACGCCAGCAAAGCAACCTTCTTCAGATGTCGCCGCCTTGTACAGCAACGGCTGCGGGAGATGCAGGATGCCTGGATGATCCGAAAGGCTGAGAAAAATCCAGGGGTATGCGGACCGCCATGAAATGAAAAACCTATTCAAAGCCATCAAGGCCATCTACGGCCCGTGTATCAAGGGGACCGCTCCTCTGCTCAGTTCTGACGGCACAACACTGTTGACAGAGAAATCGCAAATTCTGAAGCACTGGGCCAAGCACTTCAGAAGTGTCCTTATTTGCTCATCCGCCATCTCCGATGCTACCATTGACCGGTTCCCTCAAGTGGACACGAACAATGACCTGGATCTGCCGCCTGCTGCCATTCGGACCATGCAGCAGGTTTCCAGCGGTAAAGCACCGCGATCCGACGCAATCCCACCGGAAATCTACAAGCACGGTGGGCCCCGGCTGATGGCCCAATAACACTCTTCCAGGAGACGTGGCACCAAGGACAAGTTCCTCAGGAATTTCACAAATGCGACCATCGTCCATCTCTACAAATGGAAGGGGAACCGGTAACTCTGTGATAATGACAGAGGCATCTCGTTATTCAACATCGCCGGGAAGATCTTCACCCGTACACTTCTCAGTCGTCTGAACGGTCACGTAGAGCAGGGCCTGCTCCCGGAAAGCCAATGTGGCTTCCGCCGACACCACGGAATAACCGATATGATCTTTGCCGCCCGCCAGCTACAAGAGAAGTGCCAGGAGATGCGAACTCACCTATACACTATCTTCATGGATTTGACGAAAGCCTTTGACACGGCGAATCTCGAAGAACTGTGGAAATTAATGCAGAAATTCGGCTGTCCTGAGTAGTTCACGCACATGGTGCGTCAGCTTCATGACGGGATGACGGCGCGCGTCACTGACAACGGGACGGTATCCGAAGCATTCGCATTGACCAAAGGAGTGAAGCAGGGCTGCGTACTGGCTCCCACCCTGTTCAGTCTCATGTTATCCGCTATGCGGATGGACGCCTACCGTGATGAGCAGCCTGGGATCTGCATCGCCTACAGAACTGGCGGGCACCTTCTCAAAATTCTCCGAATGCAGGCCACAACGCGCGTGTCGACGGCTACAGTCCATGACTTGCTCTTCGCGGACGAATGCGCCCTTAACACCGTGACCGAGGAGGACATGCAGAGCAGCATGACCCTCTTCGCCGAAGGCTGCGCCAATTTTGGATTAACAATCAGTACAGCCAAATTGGTTTTCATGCACCAGCTGCCACCCAGCACGGAATACAATGCTCCCCGAATCGAGGTCAACGGTGCTCAACTCGAAAATGTGGAAATCTTCGCTAAACTAGGAAGCATGCTGTGACGCAATACGAGAATCAATGAAGAGGTTGCCAAACGGATCTCCAAAGCCAGTCAGGCATTCGGCCGGCTGCAGGATTCCGTGTTGAATCGCCACGGTATTCACCTGAACACAAAACTGAAGATGTACAAGGCCATCGTCTTGATGACACTCCTTTACGGAGCGGAGACCTGGACCGTCTACTCGAACCAAGCCAGGAAGCTAAATCACTTTCATCTCAGCTGCCTTCGCAGAATACTGAAGCTGAGATGGCAAACAGGATCCCGGAAACGGAAGTCCTGGAGCGGACCGGAATCCTCAGCATCAACGCCATGCTGAGGCAAGTGCAACTGCGATGGAGCGGCCAACTGATAAGAATGGATGACGAGCGAGTAACCAAACGACTTTTCTACGGAGATTTCGCTACGGGTAAACACCGACACAGAGTTCAAAAACGACGCATCAAGGACACTTTGAAGAAATCGCTGAAGCAACTGCAAATCAACCTTGCGACCAGGGAGGACATCGCCCAGGATAGACCAGCATGGAGAAGATCAGTGAAGACTGGTTCAGCAATCTATGAGGCCAACCGGATCGCCACCGCCAAGGCCAAAATAGCTGCACGAAAGTTACCTGCACCCCGGACCAGCCCCTTCCAACATGCCAACGCTCTCAACGCATCTTTCGCGCGCCAATCGGCCTGGTCGGACATCTTCTGATGCAGTGCACAATCAATCCGACAATTCCAACTGCTACGTCAAATTCTGACAACCCTACTTCGGACTCTCTCACCCTCACTACTGGCATCAATTCCTTTTCTCCCACCATCATAAAGACCACATCCCAATACTTATCACCTGTTACCCCCACCACCACCATCAGCGATGGGGACGGCGGCGGCGGCGATCCGCTTGGCCTCATAGATTGCTGAACCCGTCTTCACGGATCTTCTCCATGCTGGTCCATCCTGGGCGAGGTCCTCCAAGGTTGTCGGGTTGATTTACAGTTGCTTCAGCGATTTCTTCAAAGTGTCCTTATAGCATCGTTTTTGACTTCCCTGTCGGCGAGCACCCGTAGTGACCTCTCCATAGAAAAGCCATTTGGGTAGTCGCTCCATCGCAGTTGCACTTGCCTCAGTATGGCGTGGATGCTAAGGATTACGGTCCGCTCCAGGACTTCCGTATCCGGGATCCTGTCTTGCCATCTCAGCTTCAGTATTCTACGGAGGTAACCGAGATGGAAGTAATTTAGCTTCCTGGTTGGTTCGAGTTGACGGTCCATGTCTCCGCTCCGTAAAGGAGTTTCGTCAAGACGATGGCCTTGTACATCTGCAGTTTCGTGTTCAGGTGAATACCGTAGCGATACTACATGGAGGCCTGCAGCCGGCCGAAGGCCTGACTAGTTTTGGAGATCCGTTGGGCAACCACATCATCTCTACTGGTGTTGCGTGACAGCATGCTTCCTAGATAAGCGAAGGTTTCCTTGTTTTTGAAGTGAGCACCATTGAAATTGATTCGGGGAGCATTGTATTCCGTGCTGGGTGGCGGCTGGTGCATGAAAACCGTTTTGGATGTACTGATTGTTAATCGAAAATTGGCGTAGCCTGCGGCGAAGAGTTCCATACTCCTTTGTTGGAAGGGGCTGGATATCGATGGTGTTGGTCCGGGGTGCAGGTGACTTTCGTGCAGCTATTTTGACCTTGGCGGCGGTGATCCGGTTGGCCTCATAGATTGCTGAACCAGTCTTCATGGATCTTCTCCATACCGGTCTATCCTGAGCGAGGTCCTCCCTGGTCGCCGGGTTGATTTGCAGTTGCTTCAGCGATTTCTTCAAAGTGGCCTTGTAGCGTCGTCTTTGACCTCTGTTTCGTTGTCTACCCGTAGTGACATCTCCGTAGAAAAGTCGTTTGGGTAGTCGCTCATCATCCATTCTTACCAGGTGGCCGCTCCATCGCAGTTGCACTTGCCTCAGCATGGAATGGATGCTGAGGATTCCGGTCCGCTTCAGGACTTCCGTGTCTGGGATCCTGTCTTGCCATCTCAGCTTCAGTATTATGTGGAGGCAGCTGAGATGAAAGTGATTCAGCTTCCTGGCTTGGTTTGAGTAGATGGTCCAGGTTTCCGCTCCGTAAAGGAGTGTCGTCAAGACGATGGCCTTGTACATCTTCAGTTTTGTGTTCAGGTGGATACCGTGGCAATTCCACACGGAGGCCTGCAGCCGGCCGAAGGCCTGACAAGCTTTGGAGATATTTTGGGCAACCTCGTCATCGATTCTCGTGTTGCACGTTAGCGTGCTTCCTAGATAAGCGAAGGTTTCCACGTTTTTGAGTTGAGCATCGTTGACCTCGATTCGGGGAGCATTGTATTTCGTGCTGGGTGGCAGCTGGTGCATGACAACCGATTTGGCTGTACTGATTTTTAATCCAAAATTGGCGCAGCCTGCGGCGAAGAGGTCCATGCTCCTTTGCATGTCCTCCTCGGTCACGGTGTTAAGGGCGCATTCGTCCGCGAAGAGCAAGTCATGGACTTTAGTCGTAGACAAGCGCGTTGGAGCCTGCAAACGCCGACTGTTGAGAAGGTGCCCGTCAGTTCTGTAGGTGATGCGGATACCAGGTTGCTCATCACGGGAGGCGTCCATCAGCATAGCGGATAACATGAGACTGAACAGGGTGGGAGCCAGTACGCAGCCCTGCTTCACTCCTTTGGTCACTGCGAATGCTTCGGATACCGTCCCGTTGTCAGTGACGCGCGCCGTCATCCCGTCATGAAGCTGACGCACCATGTCCGTGAACCGATCACGACAACCAAATTTCTGCATGACTTTCCACAGTAGGTCACGATTCACCGCGTCAAAGGCTTTCGTCAAATCCATGAAGATAGTGTATAGGCGAGTTCGCATCTCCTGGCACTTCTCTTGTAGCTGGCGGGCGGCAAAAGATCATATCGGCTGTTCCGCAGTATCGGCGGAATCCACATTGTCTTTCCGGGAGCTGGCCCTGCTCTAGGTGACCGCTCAGACGATTGAGAAGGATATGGGCGAAGATCTTCCCGGCGATGTTGAACAACGAGATGCCTCTGTCATTATCACAGAGTTACCGGTTCCCCTTCCGTTTGTAGAGATGGACGATGGTCGCGTTTAGGAAATCCTGAGGAACTTGTCCTTGTCGCCACGTCTCCTGGAAGAGTGTTATCGGGCCATCAGCCGGGACCCACCGTGCTTGTAGATTTCCGGTGGGATTGCGTCGGATCCCGGTGCTTTACCGCTGGAAACCTGCTGCATGGTCCGGATGGCAGCAGGCGGCAGATCCAGGTCATTGTTCGTGTCCACTTGAGGGAACCGGTCAATGGTAGCATCGGAGATGGCGGATGAGCAAATAAGGACACTTCTGAAGTGCTTGGCCCAGTGCTTCAGAGTTTGCGATTTCTCTGTCAACAGTGTTGTGCCGTCAGAACTGAGCAGAGGAGCGGTCCCCTTGATACACGGGCCGTAGATGGCCTTGATGGCTTTGAATAGGTTTTTCATTTCATGGCGGTCCGCATACCCCTGGATTTTCTCAGCCTTTCGGATCATCCAGGCATCCTGCATCTCCCGCAGCCGTTGCTGTACAAGGCGGCGACATCTGAAGAAGGTTGCTTTGCTGGCGTCAGTCCGAAGGTCCACGTAGGCTTTGTGTAGTCCATTCTTCTCCGCGAGTAAGTTTTGGATGTCGGCATCATTGTTGTAAAACCCAGTCCTGGTGTTGACGTTGTGCGCGTCCGAGCACTTCGATGGCGGTGGACTGGATGACATTTCGCAGTTGACACCATTGTGTCTTCACGGTAGCATTATAATCTGGAGCATGCAGGCCCTCCAGTTTCTCGGTTATTTGGTTGCTGAAATCAAAACAGTGAGCAGGCAGATTTAATAAAAGAGTATTTAACTTACCTGGCGGCCTCTTACCCTGGGGCCTTCATCGTGGTTGCAGTCGTAGCCTCTTCTGGGAGATGACGATGCGGTGATCTGTCAAACCATCGGCATCGCAGATCGCCTTGGTTACCAGCACGACCTGTCGAGCTCGCCTCCGGATTTGAACATAGTCCAGCAGATGGTGTTGGGCAGCAAATAAGGGTGTTCCGCACACGTTTGCAGAAGAAGGAGGCCGTTACCGTTACAGCTACTGTGACCGTGGGGACCCAGCACTCCCTGCCAGGCAGCATGGTCCATCCCGACGCGGGCGTTGAAGTCACGGAGGAAAATTTACTTGTCCTCCTTCGACACAGTCGCCAGCAGGGCGTACAGGTCCTCGTAGAATTTGCCCTTCGCCGCATCAGAGCTCGTCCTTGGGGGAGCGTAGGCGCTGATGATGGTGGCGAACTGGTGTCCCCGAAGAGGCAGGCGGAGGCTCATCAGGCGATCATTGATACCCTGCGGCAGACAGGGCAGACGTCCCATTATGTCGTTTTGGATGGCAAAAGTAACACCAGCGTCGCGTCGCTCTGCTTTTGGCCGGCCGCTCCAAAGAAGATGTAGCTGGCACCCTCCTCCTCCAGCTGACCCTGCTCAGAGAATCGGGTCTCGCTGAGAGCAGCAATGTCCACCTTGTAGCGCACCAGTTCCCGAGCGACTAGTGCCATCCTCCGTTCAGGCCGGTTGCTCCTAGGGTTGTGTTAAAGGGAACGAACATGCCAGGCTGCTAGTGTGAGTGGACTCACCCGAGCAGCCTGGAGGGTATGGCGAGGGGGGATTGGGACGGTGGGTATTGTTGTTTCTTTGAGTTTTACGACCGCGTATTTTGCGATCTGCGAGCCGCCGCCGGCTGCAGAAGACGTGATAATCAGCATTTGTTAAGGGCACATTTTCTTGCCCCTTCCTCCGCGAGGAGGCAAGCAGTACTGTCCCTAAATAGGGCTGCTCGGACATCCCAGACGGCTGCCGAACTCCGCTATGGGTCACGGTTTTGTTTTAGTGGGAGAACGACCCGAGTTAGCCTAGGCCGCCTACGGGGTTGCTGTCGCCCGCATCGTAGGACTTTTTGAGAGGGGGGAGGTGGGAAGTTCGGGAGTCAAACATACAGAGAGAGCGAGAGCTGCGCTTTATTTTGAAAGTAAAATTCCAAAACTTTCAGTAAAAAATGTCCTCCATTCACCGTAAATAAGGTTGGGAACACAAGCCGCACAAACACGGAAGATCACAAACAAATGGCCGCAGAATGCACTTATTAACCTCATGAAGAATCATTCTTGAATGCGCCTCAAAAAATCGACCAAATTGGACTTCTTTCAAAACGGTGCCAGCATTGTGCGCCGATGACCTCATTTTTGTTGCTCGAAAAACAAATAGGGCTAATATTCGGTATAAAATGGGTCAAATAGGCTAAGCGACATAGATATAAGAGGATTCACATGCGAATGGAGAGCAGAAAAGATGGTGGCTTGATTCCAAAAGCCCGCCAGAGTGTGGAGGCACATACAACACCAGAGACCCTCACCTGGTTTAGCTCGCCGGTCATGACGGTTGCCCGGGGTTTGGCAACTAGGAGGAACCCAAATTCAAGGAGCCACCGATGAGAGTTGGGAACCACTTAGAGGCGGCCACAGGAGCATTCACCACCTGTACGAGACAAATGGAGCGACCAAATTCTATCTGTGTAGTGCTAGCCCTAACTAGTACCCCCTACACCCTATGCTACACACACACGATAGTTCGACCGCCGTAGTCCGACGATGTCCACCGTATGCACCATGGAAGGGTGGTGCATGGACTGTGACTTGCGCGTGAATTAGTTTTAAGTGATAGTAGCCTTGTGTTTCAGCTACCGTACTCTCTCCTTCTCCCCCACCTGAGCCCGGTGTCAAAACAGAGTCAAGAAGACCGGAGCCGGGAGAGGACTCAGATGGCTGGCGCGGCCGGGTTCCCTAAGTCCCCAGCCACCCCTAAGCGTGCCACCACATCTCCCATTTTCGGCATTTGTTAGCGGAGCGCCCTGATGTAGCCCCCGTATTGGTCCAATGCATCTACCACGTGGCCCGTTTAGGGTGCCAACAACACACTCGATAGTTCGACGTCGTATTCTAACGATTTCCACCGTATGCTCCATGGAAAGGTGGAGCAGGGACGGTGACTTGCGCGTGAATTAGTTTTAAGTGATAGTAGCCTTGCGTTGCAGCTACCGCACTCTCCCTCCACCCCCACCTGAGCCTGGTGTCAAGACAGAGTCAAGCAATACGTAACTGAACGAAGCTTA